>BOPP01000051.1:1916209-1944558 GCA_017312745.1 Gryllus bimaculatus | reverse complement strand
CAGAGAGTGGCTGAGAGAGAGAAGGGCTGAGAGAGAGAAGGGCTGAGAGGAGAGAAGGGCTGAGAGAGAGAAGGGGGTGAGAGAGAGAAGGGCTGAGAAGAGAGGGCTGAGAGAGAAGGGCTGAGAGAGAGAAGGGCTGAGAGAGAGAAGGGCTGAGAGAGTGGGGGCGGAGCGAGGGGGGCTGTAGAGAGAGGGGGGCTGAGAGAGAGGGGGCTGAGAGAGAGGGGCTGAGCGAGAGGCTGAAGAGAGAAGGGGCTGAGAGAGAGGGCTGAGAGAGAGAGGGGGGCAGAGAGAGAGGCAGAGAGAGAGGCAGTAGAGAGAGAGAGAGAGGAAGAGAGAGAGACAGGAGGAAGATACGTCTCCTGAAGTACGAATGCTTCACTTCAAAAAGTAAATGAATAAAAGATAGTGGCTAATTTTAGAATATCAGTCATAGAAGATACTAACTGCTTTTATGAACAAACTCTGTAAAGTTAAAATGTCAATCAAAAATCGTTCGGCAGTAGGGAAATGCGATACGTAACGGGACCTTTCTTTGTAACTCCTTTGACATCCTTTAGAGGAGGTAGGTAATAGCTTAAATTTTTACAGAAGGATATTGTGTCTACGATTGATGAAAAGTTAATACAAGTAAACTGCTGGAGAATCTTAGATAGTAGAAAAGTCGAGGATTTGAGTCGTCTAAGCAAATTTTTGTTGTATGAGTTTTTTCGGGTGATAATGTTAAGACTATCAGATTAACTAATGTACAAATATCTTGCGAGACAAAATATAAAGCCAAAAATAGAACATGTCATGATGTTACAGGACTGCTTGATCAAAGAGGCACATACGTTATTCACAATTAGGTATGCGCTGTTCACTGTTAGTCTACACTTCTCTTAGATGCAAAGTCGGCCTATTGCCTCCGCGGATTTAAGACTGCTACCTCCTTGAATTACTTATATTCATTTATAACACTCTACCTGTGTAGTGATTAAAGAGAGATAATGGGTTTATAGGTTCGGGGTACTGTGTTACTTTTTTCTGTTTTTACTGGTCGGATACGACATGAGACTGTGCTGGGTGCTGTGAGACACACTTCATGGAATGTCCTCTAAACCTCCTCCAAATCTGATTACCTTCAGATACGCATCTGTGGTTACAGTAAACTCATCGTCTGAACACATCGTGTACTGGATCAGTTTTTTAAACTGCAGATTAGGGGGATTTTTTTTTAAGAAGAAGCGTGGCAAACCGTCTGTGGGCACTTCGTGTTCGTTAGACAAGGAAACAACATCTGTGCTCAGCGTTTGGGCGGAATGTAAATCTTGCGTATTGAAATGATGTATTTTAAAAATCATTTTGTATTTTAAAAACTTATTGTTCCAGTGTTATGAATATGCATTTCGGAATGTTGTTTTAAATACATAGAATAACGCCGTTATAAAAAGAAAATAACTTAAATAATTGAATACGGATAAAGAAGATTTCGAGGATAGTGATTTGTTTGACTCCTCTAGTAAAATGCCCCTATTGAAACAAAAATAAATAGCTACTTTCAGCTTGCTTACTTGAATCTCTTCATTTTTGTTATGAAAAATGGTATATATTCAAAGTCTGACGCAATTATTATATAATAAAAAGGATTTATTTGTTATTACACTTAGTTTATTGTTCAGACCATGCCAGTTTGAAACGACCTCACTAGCTAGAGTTTATTTGCCTGATGCTTTTGCTTGATGAATAAGTCGTTTGAAAAGGAAATTAAGGAAATTACGCTTATTTTGATACTTATATATACTAATATCACATTTTATATAGAATGTGTTTACACACATAGCGTTTACAGTTTGGTTTTGTTGCAATAAAAATATTATTCCAAAATTATAAATTTATAACATTTCCAAGTATTAAAGTTTTTTTAGTATTAAAGTTTAAATACGTATGGTTTAGCAAATAAAACTTAATGTATTGTGGGTATAAATTAAACGAACTATTTTCATAGTATTTTTGGAGACGAATTTAAAAACTAATTTCAAGTATTTTCTCAACCTGCCAGTGCTGAATGAAAGCGGCCTTTTTATGAAATGTCTTCAAGTCATATTTGAAATAGAAAGCATTAAACCAAATGAGTCACTGTCACGTCTCCAGGCGTGTATAGACGTATCTTTGAATTCAAACATGCGCTGAGGGGGTAGCATTGGAGTAAATTTTTTGATTTAGCGATGAAACAGTTGACCTGCATCAGCAATAATGCCGCAGTAAAACCACTCAGTAATCATCATATATTTATATAAACAATATCACGATTATATCTCATATCAGTCTGCAATAAACATAAAGATATGCGTTCACCAGGACTTTACACGCCAAAGATATTTAAAATACGTGCCCAATGTGCAATACTCAAATATAAATATTATATTCTAATTCTGAACCGGCGTATTTCTTGAAGCTTGGCTGTCTTATGACGTCATCTGCGACGAAGCAGTGAACGTACTAGTACGAAGAATGTCAGATGTACAGTATGAGAACCAGACAGAATAACAACAACCAAACATTTTATTTTATAGTCAGCATCAAAACTTTATTAATGAATGGGCATCCAACCTAAACCGTCGGCACCTTTCCCACGTCCGGAAAGCTGCAAAAGAGGACTATATGCGGCGGCAGGTGCTGGGCGCCGAGTGGGGTGGGGTGGGGTGGGGTGGGATGTGGTGTGGTGGGGTGTGGTGGGGGTGGGGTGTGGTGTGGTGTGGTGGGGTGTGGTGGGGTGGAGTGGGGTGGGTGGGTTTGGGGGGGGGGGGTGGGGTGGGGATGGGGTGGGGGTGGGGTGGGGTCGCGCCGATGCAACGTTACGCAGGGGCGGCGCAGGCGCGCGAAACCGCCACGCCTGCCAGCACGCTCGCGCTCCGCCCCCGCGCGAGCGCTGCCCCAAAATCCGCCGCCAAAATACCGCGCCAGAAGGGCGCTGCGGTGGCGGCGACGGCGAGATGGCGGTGAAGGAGGGGGCGGTGGATGGGGATTGCGGTACGGCGACGCGGTGCTACGATGGTGTTAGGTGGCGATGGCGATGCTCGAGGGTGTTGCGTGGAGATCGTAGTTGATGATGGGGGGTGATGAGATGGTGGTGATGGTGGTGATGGCGGTGGTTGATGTGGTGGTGATGTGGTGGTGGTGGTGGTGATGAATGGTGGGGGTGATGGTGGTGTGACGATGGCGGTGGTAGAAGTAATATGTGGTTGTAGAGGGACCGGCGGTTGTAATGGTAGTGGTGAAGTCGCGGCTGGTGCTGTAGGTGTGAAGGCGACGTGGGGGTGGCAGCACGATGGTGGTGACTGGGTTGGCGATAATCGGTTTTTTTTTTTTTTGGTGATGGGGTGGCGTGCGGAGGGCGTTAGTGATTGGCGATGGTGCTGATGTTGGTGTAGTGGTGGCGGTGTGCAGCAGCAGTCATGACGGCTTGAGGTGATGGTGGTGGCAGTTGTAATGGCGGCTGTGGATGAGGTGACGGGGGGAGGTGGGGTGGGGGTGGGTTTGGGGGTGGGGGTGGAGGTGGAGGTGGGGTGGAGGCGGAGGCGGAGGCGGAGGTGGAATAGCAGCGCAAGTGGCGATCAGGGGCTGCGGTGGCGGTGACAGTGTAAGAGAGGTGGGGAATCGTAGGTGGCTGCGCAGGTGGGGCGATGGGGGGGGGCAGCGGGACAGCGACAGGTGCTTGCGTTTGGCGACCGCGTCCTGCCGAGCTGAGACTTCCGATATTGTGTTTGTCCTCAACCACCGAACTTGGAGGCACTGTTATGCTTTGCTACAAAGAAATGGCAATGCTGTAGGGAAAGGGATGCAGAGCATTTTTCCGTATTCTCAGTTTCTTCAAGTATGGGAGATGATGATAATACTCCTTTTATATCATGTAAGAAGCGTAGGACTTTAAACACTGGTTCAGCCAAGTAATCATTTTTCATCTATCATAGGTTGAAAGGCAGTATTATTATTATTTTATTATTATTATTATTATTATTATTATTATTATATTAGGATTATATAAATAACATTATTTTATCATATAACAATAATGGATTATCAAGAGAGACGTTCTAATTAACAGTGAAAATTAAACCGATCACGTTGCCCTACGAATATCACATCTTTATTTGGAGTTGTTGGAAGGACAACTGGCAGAACAATCCGGTGGTGTTCGCGGTGTGCAGTCCAATAGTTGGAGTGATATGATGTTGCGCGAACGCGGTGACTGGAGGGAGCTACGGGTTGGCAGAATTTGCAAAATACAATTAATGGTCCTCCATTGATTTCATTAGCAGGCTCTCGTGATTTTGCTAGTGGGTTAATCTTTGTATCCGGGTGGTTTTTACATACATTTCCCTCATCAACTTCACATCGCTATTTGAGACGGAAAATTGTCAATGAGAATGTTTAAAGCATTCTATGAACATATTATTCATGAACTCTAAAATAATCGAGAAAACCACCTTGGCTTAAATATTTTGCTTTAACAAGTAATGGTATGGGGTGTTAATTTTATTATTAATGCGAGAGTTTAATGTTTTCGCTACTTTTCATGGAATTTGTGGGGAAGATTACCCTACGTCAAATAAAAAAAAAATTGAAAATTAGGTTTCGCCCATAAAGCTTAGCTACAGAGTCGACGGCGGCTATTGCAGAAGCAGTGGTGAGACAGAAATGTGCTCGCTTATTAGTCTCTTCCCCCGAAACGAAACTTCACCGCGCAGAGGGACCTTACATTACCCACTAGTTCAGGAGGAAACTTTATACAACTGTTGAAATCAGCTGGGTTTCAATTCCTAATATACGCTTGTTCAATTTTACTAACCTAACCGTCGTATAATTGGGTAAATATAATGGTCCTGCGCTGTCTTTAGCATCGTAAAAAAAATTTAAAATTATTAATAATGAAATATAAATAATAAATGTGTCATGAAACTTGAAAACACTGTCCTTCTTGGTTTTTGGGGGGGCGGGTAAAAAAAATTTGATTTGATTGATTTAAGGAATATAAATCAAGAAAAATACATTAATTAACTGGAAACAAACAAAAAGTCTGTAAAATGTATTTCACGAAAATAAGTATTAAGAGTCTTATTAAATTATTTAAAACTTCTTTATCTTTATATTATTATACTATAAATAATACTAATATATTTTACAATATAATTTTTGTAATAAAATGTTTTATAGAAAAGGGAGCAGGATGCGGGAGAGAGGAGTTCCTGCCCCGTTGCTTTAGTTGCCCACCTTATTCTCGTTTATCCGTCAACTCGTTCAGTTAGTGAGCTGAGTTTTTATCATAACTAGGATAATCTCTTATGTATAAACATTTTATTTTCCTCGGTACTAGAATGCTTTTAATTTTATTTCAAGAATGTCATTTTTATCTTTCTAGAATAAGCAGTAATCGAGATGTACCATTTTGTTTTATTCAGCATTCATGTTCCTGGCAGTGTGCCTGAGATATTTTCTGTTATTTCAAGCTACGTTTCTCAGCAGACCAATTAACAAGCTAACAAATTAGTATTTTAAATTAACTATCGCGTTCGTGACCCAATTTGAGCAGCGTCATGAACCGCGTGGCGAAAGATGAACGCATCAGAACAAAAGTCATAAGAAATTCGAGAGGGTTATAACGCGGTAAATCGTGCGAGGTGACAGACCCGCACGCAAGGTGCTCGTCTTAACGAGGCGACTGCTGACAACGCCTCCCGAGCCACCTGCCTGCTTAGAAACATGGATTAATGGCGCCTTCCAGAATAGCCAGCAGGCAGCGCTGCCAGAACCGCGGCTCTCGCAAGCACGTTTGCTTTTCACAAATCACCCTTCGAATGACGTCGGGGTTTTTGGCGAACACTGCAATTGTGATATAAAAATCATGCAAGCGTTCAATGTCATTTATACCTCGATATAAATACCGTGTCATTCTTATATTAATGACTATTATACACTGTGTATTAATAAGACGCATATAAATACTATACCTAAGACATGGCATTTTATGTAATAAACTACTTATATTAATAAATTTAATTTTATACTTTTCTACAATCAACTTTCTGTTTTTGATAAAATTTTGCTCGATATGTAACTCATGTACTTATAAAAAACAAAAATCAAACCTCTGCATTTTTACAAAATGTGATAAAGTCCAAATTTGTCAAATACCACTCCTAAAATTACCTTTACTGGAGATATGATTGTTTCTTAATATACCGGATTTTAAAAATAATAATTTTAAAATTATAGAAAGTACAAATCTTTCATAACATGAGTCGTTTTAGCATATTTTTGAGTGAGATCACTCAAAAAACGTAATAAGTGGCGCTATGGCTGCTTCGTGAGTTGCAAAGAATATAGGGTGACTTTTGTCTAAGCACGGTTTTCTCAAAAAGACCTCCAAGAGTTGACTTTCAGTTTTGTAGGAATAAATACAATGCAATACACTCACAATGACTACAAATCATTGTGGTTATAGACGTTTTGTTTTCCCAAAAATTGAAATTTTTAATTTCATTAAACATGTAATTTCTAAACCATCTCGCACTCTAGTTAATGTTTACATTTCAAGCATTTTCATTTAAAGCATTTCTGGACACAAATTCTTAAATAAGTATTATATGATGTTGCTTAAATCTCAAGACTTTGGAGGGTTTATGAGTTCAAAGTGGAACATTTATACAAAGGTCAAAGTGACCTTTTTTTGTCATCAATTTTTTTCGCGAAAGTGGGTTTTATAAAAAGAGTTTTCTTTCATTCGATATCTGGAAGTCTCATTTGATCTACATTTGGAGACACGACAAATAGAAAAGAAAAATTGGTAACTATTTTTGATGTATACAGATTCTACAATAAAAAATTACACATTGTGTAAATAGAAAATTTAAAATTATTTAACATATTTGTAGTATAGCGAATTTGAATTTTTTCCCATTAATAATAGAATGTACGTTTTAAAAAACCTTTTAGCTTCCGAGAATTTGTGCTAACTCTGTGAATAGTCTTGATGATCGGATGAGATTTTAGATTGTCAGCGATGTTGTGAACATTACTACGCATACATGTAACAAAAATTAAATTTTACATTAAAAATTAATTTTTAAATGTGACTAACGAATAACAAACAGCAATGAGCATGTCTGCTCTATGCTACATCACAACTATTCGAATTTTCCCTTCTTTGGGATTATTTGGGTTTGTGTATATATAATTACTCATATTTACAGAAGAGAATACAATTCTTGAACATAAGTAAAACATTATACTACTTTGTTACCCATGCAACTCAGTTCTGTTAGTGCGCTATAGCTTTGTCAATAGCTTAGACATTTTTGCGATATTCGAAATCTCTTTACGACATGTTTCTCCTCATACGGCCGTTTCTTTACTCACAGCTAAGGAAAATATCCCATGGCTTAAGAAAGCTGCATTCCTTGTTAGTTAGCTAACGCAGCTATTGTGCATCCAGCCGACGGAATGTCAGACACATAAGCATAGTCTGCGGAAGGAGGCTTGCCTAGCGTTTTGCTTTGTACGAAAATTGGTTGAGTGAAATTTTTCTATTGCACTTTCGGCATTTGTTTTTACAGTTCAGGTCGTACTTAACATCGTAGTTGAACTAATTTTTTAGCACAGAAATATTTCTTTAACTTCAAATCAATTTTACAACTACTAATACATCACAGTCATATTCATATACTTGAAAAAATTAATTTTAAAATATCGTCACACTCTCATTCTCTTTTACATTATGTAACCCAAAATGTAAGGCATGTTCAAAATTTTATGGCTTTTGGCGAATAATGTTGCTGTATGTGAGCATATTAATTAGTGCAAATCTCTATTGAAGACCCCAGGTTTAGTCCAACAGATTAATGTTCTCTCATCAGTACTTCTCGTTCGTTGAATGTGGCTGTAAGTTTCTCACGCTCTCTACAATTACTTCTTACTGGACACGTCAACACTATTACGCATGCATTCCATCCCACTCTATCGGTCGTTCCAAGCTATTTGCTGACGGCTGAAGTGGCTCAAGGCATCAATATCTCTGCCGCTCACTGCCCGTCCTTGTATCTCGGGAGGTTCTAGGGCTTGAGTCAAGACGGCGTCAGGCTTTTCGACACATAAAGCTTCTGGCTAGTGGATTCAGCCGCTCTCTGGATGAGAATTCTACCGGTCGAGCTGCCTAAGGATCAGTGGTTCCTGAGGTTTTTTTTCTCCTCGAACCCCGGGAATGACCGAGCAGTACCGTTACAAACGGCCACGCATCAGCGGCAAGCCATCTTCTTCCCTCTCCCTGCCCTAACCTTGCCCAGTTACAAGTATATATGCATTAGACTACACATGCCGGGATGACTTGTCAGAAGCTTTAGCGCTGGACTCGGCTGCGTCGGGTGCCCATGGTGAAGATACTTGGATGAAGAAAACCTCAAGTCGACCGTGTAGGTCGCCGCAGATCTCACATCCAGCGACAGAGACAAGTTTGTGGGTCCCTGATGCATAAAATGTAGACATCTCTGGATCACATTTGGCAGAAATTCCAACCAGTACAAGTCCATGTTCTTTTGGATTATGCACCTAATTTAGTGGGGTTTAAACAGCACATACTTTCTCACATTACACTCATACTTTTGCCAATTTCGAAAATTCAAACAGGTTACTCAAATTAGAATACGCATTATCTGATAAAAATTAAGAAAAACTGTTTGTGATTCAGTCAATGTACTTTCTGCACACTACCGGTTACTAAATTATCATACCGGAGTTTCGTTCCTATTAATAACTTCCATCATCACGTTGACTCATTACTACGTAGCGCATTAGGCGCGAAACTAATTAAATTAAAAACTAATTTATTTTACAAACAATTGACAATGGGGCAACGGTCTGTCGGTTTCAAAGTACTCAAAAAGTATTTGCAAAAGAATTCATCCATGGACTGGTAAATGGTCCGGTCTCTGTTGTTTGTGGCATAATATAGTCCATCAGCAATCATGTACTGATTTTCATTGACCATTAGTATTCATGAATTTTAAGAATCATACGCGAGAACGCCCATGTCATCTTTAAGTGTACGTTACATATTCGTATGGTATCTTTTTTATTGTTAGAGTCTGCACTCATTCTACTTAAATCATTCGTTCAACGAATAATCGCTGCCATTAATACAACCGTCTTTGAGCGTTACGCCGGACCGCAGCAGATTCGCACCACCAAATTCAAATTATTTTGAAAACGCATCATTTCTCTCGTCGAAACCTTATCGTTTATTCCGATACCTGTTAAACTCATATGTTAAAAATCAATTCGCGTCTGAGGCATTTCCCATTTTCATCGGTGGCCCTGAGCACGAGCACTTTTTCGTGTCTAAGTCAGCGCCAACGCGGCTACACGCCACTCACGACGAAGCGACCACTCCGTTCCGCAACCTAGTTTACAAGTCCGGCTCCCCAGCAGCACAAACGCGCGCCCATAAAAGTCACAAGCCGATTTTCAGCGCGCGCTGTTTTTTTTTGTTGTTTTGCAGAAAACAGCAAAAATTACACGACGCAACGCCTGTCGGAGAACCTTTGTGGCAGCTGTAATGGAATCAACCGAATCTAAATTCCAGCTAACGTGTACCCGTTTGGCCAGAGGAAAACGCCACGGTCAGTCGTCCAGGGCAGAGAACTATATAACAAATGCGCCATGTTAACTCTCCGCAGCTCCGGATAGCGTGCGTTAAAATATTCTCGGTATTCAATCGCTAATGAGCCTTCTTACAAAGGAAAACGAAAAAAACTGCGTCCAATTTGTCTGTCGAGAAAGAGCGTACGTGTTTGGGTTGGATCAAGATAAAAACATAATGAAACGTCCGTGCGGAAGAATGGGAGGTAATTTGGCAACTGTGTTTTCGGGTGAATGTAATCAATAAAAATATTCCACAAATATTCCGCCTTTGCGTTCACGTAGATTGCATTTTCGTGCATTATAAACATCTACTGTGCAGTAATTTAATTGACTGTCTGTAGCAAGGTTTCTCTTTTTTTGTAAATTATATACAGGTGTTCATGTATTGCAGGCCAATCGTTCATACAGATTAATCATAACAAAATGGTACCGTAATTATGAAACAATGTAATTGGAAGCAAACAGTTTGGGATAAATGGACTCGAGACTCGACATATCTAGGTAAACACATTCAATAATCTTTGACAGCATTCCCACGCTCCAGCTTCCTGACAACACTCGGCGACATCTCGTTTTTCCGAATAGATAGCACAATCAATACGGAAATTATAGTTCCTCAAACGGTGCAATTTAAACGAGGAATCTCCATCATGTATTATTAATGCCGATTCAGCGTTATCGTGGCGTACGAACGGCTTTCAATTTAATGTTCATCGAGATGTTCCAGGACGTCGAGTTAGCTAGCTGGCGGCGGGGCGTAATCATCGGCGCCACGCGATAAGCGCCGGTGAAGCCGCGAGGGCTAGTGGGCGGTCCGGTAACGTTCAATGAGGCGGTAATTATGAGACCTGATTCGCTGCTAAGCAAACCCGGGAGCTCCTGAGACGACAATGCGCGCCGCCAAATTGGGCTGGGCGCTAAATGGGGCAGCCGTCGCATCGCCTAGCGGCATGGGCGGCGCTGACGCGGAAGCATGCCCACCGACGGCGGCGGCGGGCGCGGAAGGAGGAGGGCGGCGTGGGAGTCGGAGGCGGGTGTGGACGGAGATGGCGGAGGTAGCGGTGGAGGAGAAGAGGTGGAGGCGGTGGTGAGGCGGAAGGAGGCGTGTGGACGGAGACGGCGGAGGTAGCGTGGAGGAGACAGAAGTGGAGGCGGCGGTGGAGGCGGAGGCGGCGTGTGACCGGAGAACGGCGGAGGTAGCGGTGGGGAGACAGAAATGGAGGCGGCGGTGGAGGCGGAGGCGGCGTGTGAACGGAGACGGCGGAGGTAGCGGTGGAAGGAGGGCAGAGGTGGAGGTGGCGGTGGAGGCGGAGGCGGCGGTGTAGACGGAGACGGCGGGTCAGCGGTGGAGGAGACAGAGGTTGGAGGTGGGGTGGAGGCGGAGGCGGCGTGTGAAGGAGAGGCGGAGGTAGCGGTGGAGGAGAAAGAAGTGAGGCGGCGGGGAGGCGAGGCGCGTGTGGAACGGAGAAGGCGGAGGTAGCGGTGGAGGAGACAGAGGTGGAGGTGGGTGGAGGCGGAGGCGGCGTGGTGGACGGAGACGGCAGGAGGTAGCGTGGAGGAAGACAGAGGTGGAGGTGAGGTGGAGGCGAGCGGCGTGTGGAGGGAGACGTTAGCGGTGGCGGAGACAGAGGTTGGAGGCGGCGGTAGTCGTGGCAGTTGGGAGGCACAGGTTGGAAGGCGGCGAACGGTGAGGAGAAGGTGGAGGTGGCGACGGTGGAGATAGGGGTGGAGGCGGGCGTCGGCGGAGGCAGAGGTGGAGGCGGCGGAGACATGCGGCGGTTGGTAAGCGCCGCCTGCAGGAGCGAATGAGCTATACGCTGAGATGAGAGCCACCCGGGACGTGTGTGTGCAGGTGCGGTTACGAAATCAACGGGGGGCGTGGTATATGCGATATAAATAATAGCGTCGACTCGAAAGGTGGCATCCCGTAAGGTTAAGTTCCCCCCTCTCTCTCTGCCCCTCTCTCTCTGCCCCTCTCTCTCTGCCCCCCTCTCTCTCTGCCCCCTCTCTCTCTCGCTCTCACTGTGTTTATATATTTCTTAGCTATTTGGCAATCACTCAAAGAGCAAAGGTAGTCGCTCCCAGGTGACCCGAACTAACTGGCCACCACACTGATCCTCTACTGCTACTTCTCCCGTATTCTTAGCTATCGGCTCTCCCATTTGCTCTATTGTCATCAACACAGAAGCCCTTCATCGATGTCACCAACTTCGACATGTTTCCCTCTCCTGGTATCGAAAACTTCTTCCTTGTTAACGTCAGTGTTCTCACCTACACTGCTACCAGTGTTATAATAACAACAGAACGTTTCGTTTACATTGATGAAGTGTATTTCATGGCCAGGTGGTAGAAAATTTGATGTAATTTATATTCAACAGCAGAGAGTTGCTGTGGCTTCCAGTGCATCTGTTGCCAAAGACCTGAATTGCTTGATTTCAATTCAAAGTGGCAGGGATATTTTCAACGCGAGTGTAATAGCATTTCAGCCTTGAGCCATGTTGCTCGATTTCAACGCGTAGGATGAAAACGTCCTCTGCGTATTAACAGAATTTTTCTGCTTTTTTTAAAATAAGAAAAACATTAATGAAATACGGCCACTCGGTTTTATTTCAATATAAATCATGGTAGGCTGCCTGAATAACTTGATACTTTTCTTTCGTACAACAAAATCTCAAGACTCAAATCAAAAATTTCTTTTAAATATGAGGTTTTTACAGTGGAATACGTTTATTATGTTCACTTTCCTCCAGTAATTGTTTTTAAAAGAATCACTTATATAAGGTATTTGGTTCTATTTGTGATAAAGTTGAAGGTGGGCTCAATTTTTCATAAACCCTTTTTTAATCTACACATTGAATTATTAAATCTTCTGATTTTTAAAACCTAATTACACTTATTGAAATTGAACTTACATGGAAAATATTCTGAGATGACGAATACATTCTGTTTGAGAGCCAAAAAGTAGTATTTTTGTTTAGAACTAGGGTGTTTTAATTTTTAGTTGAATGGAGACAACAGCTTAACTACATTTTGAATAAAAAAGATTGTTTATTAAACGTAAACGATTCGACAATTATTAAAGCTCTAATAGGAGTTTCCATTACTTAATTTTAGCATGAACATTAATTAGTTTCAAATTTACATGTCATTAAATGAGTATTAAAATCACTCAATCACGATTTTGTAGGGATTACCCATTCCCCAATTTAAAAAGAATGACTAATTACGGAATGAGTTGATGGAATTTAAAAATAGATTCATTGTATTTAAAAGTCAACCCAAATATTTCATAATAGTTATAAATGACGGGCGTTTCATTACAATATGTGACAAACATATTTCATTTTATCTCATATTTGAAATTATATCGAAATCGCTTCCATACATTTGTCATTTATTACCATTGTTCTGAATTGTCTGGTTCGGAATAAACTTAGTTTTGAAAAACGTCCTTTCTTTAAGCTAGAGAGTGACACTAAATACTTTTTATTTTATTTATGAAGTTACCCTTCGATTACCGCCGAGATAACTCAATTACCCCAGCACAAATTCTAATATTTTTTATTACTTCATAATTCATGTACAATTTCGATGACTTGTATCGCTGTTTCTTAGTTAACTACCTGAAATATCTTATTGTAAAAATATAGTTTTTAACACGAAGTATTCAGGTAAGGATTTCATTTATTGCTGGGATTACTTCCTTAAACATCTCGGTATTGTAACTGAACACCTACGAGCCAACCTCTGAGGTTGCAAATGCATGCAACGCTTTGTGCATATCGATGACTTAACGCAAAAGTGACGCTACGGAACCAGATCACAGCTCGGTGCAGAAAGCGATTGGGAAGTCTATTGGGTGCCGCTAAGCGAAGTGGAAGGCAGGGACTCTCCTGGAATGAGGCTCCGTCGCGGGAGGCTGTGAGATAGCGCCTCTGTTGGAGTTGAATTGAGTTAGCTCAGTAGGAGCTAACAGGCAAAGCGACTTGTCAAGTATGTGAAGATGAGATGATTTATCGCATTTGAAATGGAAATGTTTCGGAGCTTGAAAAACAACATATATTCTGCAGACGTTTTACAAGCGCCACATGGGGGACATGACTGATTCGAGGATGAATAAAATAGTCATTGGAGTTCTGATTATTATGGAACTTATTCGTCCTTATAAAGAAATATTGGAAAAAAACTGAATTACGTTGTCCAATGCACAAAGAAATTGAAAGAAAACTGTGCACCCTCCGCCATGTGAGATTTGTGTGTGGTTACAGTAGATACAAAGTAGATCGGGCAAAATACACAAGTAATTAAACAATTTAGATTTTGACAGAAAAAGACGACCGCCTATTCTCATTCTGGGACTACAGACTGAATTCTCATATTCATTGTCAGTGCGTCACTGTTACGAGAAAGCTGAGGTCATGCGACAACACGGTGTAAGGGATGAGCTCGTCCGCTATTAAATATTTGCTCTTCACGTGTTATGAAATAGCAACTCTATTAGAATTGCAGTACGTATTCATGAAGACAATTTTTGTTGAAATATCTAATTTATTGCAGTGTTATACGAAAATATTAGTATTGTATTAAAACACTGTGCGTGCAACGTTTTGAAGAAACTATTTTGTGTGGATTTGTTCAGCAAAGTTTTTGATGCTGCAGACTATTAGGGTATGGTAAAGCCTTAATTAAAAAGAGGCTTTGATTATATTTTGTAACAGTACACTGCGTTATTTTGTGTTTCGTCATATTTGTCAAATTATAGAGTGAATTATGATAGTGTGTATTTATCAGGATTAGGTATTATCGTGATAATTGTTGTCAAAATTACTGTTGGTCATGTTTATTCTTGTATTAGGGAAGAGAAAAAGTGATATCATTGGCAAGATTGCTAATTACTTACTTTTTTGTTTCGTATTGGGTTTTTTATGTTCTTTTCTTTTTACCAGTTGTTCAGATTATTTATGTTTTGTATTACCTATTTTTATAACGTTTATTTTGCAAGTGTTTTTTGCCAATAATTTAATCTGAGAAAAAGTAATAGATGTTTAATGATTTGTATTACAAGTTGTCATTCAATTTTATTGTGTATATTTCTAGTTAGAAGATCGATTTTGGAGTATGTGCTATATTATTATCACCGCTGAAGAGAACCTTTCTCTTTTAAGTAAAGTTTCTCGTAATCCTCTTGTATAATAAAATACTAATAATGCTCATGTACTTTGAGTCTTTAAAAATGACCAGGAGTACGCTAATTAAATATTAGAGCTTCATTGTAGAAACTCAGTAGATCCAATATAAATATTGAATTCCCTTTTATGTTAAATTTAATTTCTGCGTTGCGAATATTTTCTATATTATTACGTTAGTATATGATACAGAGGCGGAAGAATTTAATTTGTTGTAACAATATTTATTGCAGTAAATTTTCAATTCTTTCTCAAGATAATATCCTCATTATTGACAATTCTTATGAAACGTGGGGAAGTGCCTGACGAAGTAATAAAGTGTCCACCAGTAGAAAAAGTCAATGTATTCAACATCTTTAATGTCAAGATGCAGACATATTCCGCACCAGTCTCCCGGATTTCAATTATGATTCACAGCTGGCAATCGCGATTCATTTGGGAGTGCTCTACTTACTTTTTTTAAAGTGTGAATGATAAAGCGAAGATGAAGGCACTGCGCCGATTCTCACCTGCCTAGTGGGAAAAGTGGGTGAAAACGCATCGCCACCGCACCGGCTGCTGGCGAAGATATGGATCAAGGGCGAAACATCGGTCGTATTGATATGAGATGTGGAAATTTCCGGGTTCAGCCTGATTAGTTAGCTGATGCGACTCTGATGCGACTCTGGCCGACTCTGACCTCTGATCTGAAAAGTATCCTTTCAGATCAAAATAAGTATTGAATAGGAAGACTGCAGATCAAGTGTCCAGTTTTAACTACTTGGGATGTGAAGAATCTTTTGTATTTAACAACGATGTCACAAACAAATTAAACAGGTTTAAACATATTTACATACAATTCTTAGAACTCTGAAAAATGAAACAAGAAAAGAAACCAGACTTAAATTCAATAAGAAGATGGCAGTACTAGCAATGATATATGGAAGCGAGATGTGGGCCCTCTCAAAAAGAGAAAGAATTAGAGTGAGAGCCGCAGACATGAGACTTTTTAGAGCTGTAAAAGGGTGTACTCTTGATGACAAAATTAAGTGTGAGGAAATATGTAAAAAGTTGGTGATAATAGGATCAGTGACACTAAAATGTACTGATGCAGTCATCTGTAGCAAATGAGCAGAAGCCGAATTCCTCCACTGGCAAGGAACTACAAACGAACAGGCCGAAGGAGCATCAGTCGTCCAAGAAGATGGTTTCCAAAGCAGGTAGCCCTGCCTAATCCATAAAATGAAGAAGACCAAGTCTGGAGGAGAATTCTAGGTTCCTCTGATTGGTAGTTTTCTGTGATCTCCCTGGTCAATACCCGGTGAATTCCAGGGAAGTTTCTTGACAAACAGTAGTCTATTAAGAGCGCGCGATTTTTGTTATTCTTTCCTCTCTACACTATCACAGATATCGGGAGATCAGTTGTGAGCTGAGAGCTTGTCTCGTCTGGGGCTCTGCCCCGCTGGAGGAGATACCGGAATGAGAAAATCTCTTTGCAAGCCGATGAGTAGTTCGAAGGATTTTCTCGTTCAATGGGAAAGGAACTCCGCCATCTGTCGGGATATAACGTTCACTACACTAAAATAACTAATGCCCATAGCAGTTGACATGTCCGGAAGCACAGGTCTGCATTGCCGTATGAGAGATCCGGATCCTTGCTTGCCGTGCCGTCGCTGGGCGTGGGAAGGCGGAAGCCCCGATGTGCGCCTGTAGCGCTGCTTTCTTGGCCCCGCCTCCACCGGCACCTTTCTTGTGCCCTGAGGCGAGGGTGGCGCGGCGGGCGGCGGGCGGGGAGTGCTGGTGCGCGGCTGCTTTGAGAAAGCCATACGGGGCGGAGGTAGAGAGCGGAGGGGCGGCGCGCTGCCATTAGTGCGCGCAACACGCCGCCGCGCCGCAGTGCTCGATATTTAAAAATTCATTAGGGCGCTATCGCGCCCCCGCCCCCGCCCCCGCCACCCTTGCCTTCCCGCACGTCGAGCCGCGCTCACTCAGCCTCTCTTCCTCTTACTATTTTCTCTCTTCTTCTTTCTCCTTCTATCTCCCCACCCCTTCCTTCCTCTCTTCTTCCACTTTGTTCCCTTTCTCTTCTTCCTTTTTGACTGATATCTTCTTCTTATTAATTTTCTCTCTTCTTTCTCCTTTTCGTTTGCGACCCCTTCCTTCTTTCCCCTCATCTTCCTCTTCTTCCTTTTCTTTCTCTGATATTTTTCTTATTAATTTTCCCCACTTCTTCTTTCTCTTTGTCTGTCTTTTCATAGCTAGGTCAAATTCAAGCGTTGAGTGGAGGAGAATTCTAGAGGCCGGCTTATCGATAGTTTTCCGTGGTTTCTCTAATCAACACCAGGCGAATACCGGAGCACGGCCCTTTCTGGATGACGCTATATCCTTTCTTCCTCTTTTTGCCCTATACTTACCCCTTACACACACAGACTTACATGCACTACACTGCCATGTATATTGGGAGTCCAGACGAAAGATTAGAACTTGTCCTCGGTAGGGCGGTGCCCGCTAGTGGGAGATACCTGGAAGAAAAATGCACATGCACTATACGTTCGGGACCATGACCTTCTCAGTTGACGCGTCTGTAAACCAATCAATCAATCAATCAGTCAATGATTTTCCCTTCTCCTCTTCCTTCAACTCATCTTTTTTTCTATCTATTCTATATCTTATTCCTTTTATTTATTATGTTTTCCTATTACTTTTACTTTTCCTTTATCTTTTTTTAAAATTTTTTCTTCTCCTTTTTATTTTTGTTTTGTCTTAACAACCCTTTTTCTGATTCCACGATGGAAAGTGATCCGTTATTCATCGTGACCCTTCCAAACCAAGCAGGACCATATTTTCAACGTGAGAGTGTCTTATGCTGCAGTATAGGGTGTGAAGGCTGTATATAAAAATAACTAAAATACTACCTTTCGCTCAGATATATAGTACTTACAACCGTTACACAGGAAGTGAATTTTATCAAATGAATCCCAGCCCCGAGCCATCAAGCTCCTCCCACCTCCCCCACCCACTCTGCTCATCGTGCCTCGCTCTGCCCCACTCTGACCTTAGATTGCACATTACATATTCTATTCTACTGTATACCAGGCAATACCAAGATTTCCAATTTATTATTTTTGTCTTTGTAAACAGTAAATAATTATTGACCAATGAAATTTCAAATAAAATAGCTACATTTTGAAACTTTCAAAAGTCATGATAACATTTTCTCAAACTTACAAGACTGTTTAGAGATAGATATTTAAATATTGATGATCCTCGTGATAGTTGTCTGGAAACAAACGAATGAACTGATTTCGTAAAAAAACAGAACACACAAATCCACACCAAAAACGTGCAGGTTACAGAGATTCTCTTTACAAGCATGTTGCTGTTTTAAAACGATTATTCAGTTATCCCAAATACGGAATATATTACAAATAGTAATGAATGCAAATGTGATAATTTGAAAATTATGACCCCTTTTATAACTGTACCACGTGTTATGGAGTATATTTGCACGAAATTACAGCATTATTTGTGTTTTAAACCGGAGTGCCGCTTATGCGAGCTGTCTGAAATTCAAACGTTTGGTGCATCGCAGTTTTGCAGGTCTCTTTGAGATGACAAAACATTACCGAGTCCACTCTCTATCTTGATGTGATGCATAAATCATTCTCGCAATGACTTTCAGAAAATACGAACTACGAATGTGTGCGTTACCGATTTCGGAGTTTGATAATGTCAACTGATAATGTCTGCAGTAATACAACCGCATCGTACCACTTTATACGGGTTATTTGTGTACTGGACGCATTCTAAAGGAATATACGTGTACTTTGATGCGGAATACTGATTAGGACACATAGGTAGAATACTTTTTTAAATAATAGTTTATTTTCCTTAATTTTGACAAGTTCTATGATACGTATTTTCTATGTTGGGAAGGGGATTTAGTGGAATATAGTTCACATGTAATCGGTACATGCAAAAGCATGTTCTAACCTAACATTTATACTTCCAGGTTTTTTTGTTATGTTTCACACAGAGGGAAAAAGGATCGTACGTTGTTTCAAATGGACAGAACGTGGATTTACATAATTACACGAACACGTCAATGACAGGTAGAAGCTCTTGATTGCATAGTTATTCGCCCTTTCACGTGTGAAATCGGGTTGAAAGCTCACGCAGTCACGATCAAAAGCGAAGCAGCTTCTGCTAAAAAAAAACAACTAACGAAACAAAACGAAAAAAGAGACCATCAGCATTTTCAAATATTATTCTGCGAGAGTTCGGTGCTATGGGAAAAAACTCCTGCACGAATGTACCCTCTCTCAATCTCTGCCTCTTTCACTCCTCCTCCATACCACTACTTCCTCCAACCTTCCTTTCCTCTGTCCCTCCCTCCTCTGCCCACCCTTCTCCATCCCTTTACCTCCCTCCCTCCTTTGTCCCTCGCCTTCTCTGACCCTCCCTTCTGTCCCTCTCTTCTGTGTCCCTCCCTACCCTGTCCCTCCGTCCTCCGTCCCTCTCTTTTCTGTCCCTCTCTTCTGTCTCTTTTTCTCTATCCCTCTGATATCTCTCCTCTGACCATCCCTCCTGTCGCTTCTCTGTCCCACCTCTCTCTGTTCCTCTCCTCTCTGTTCCTCTCCTCTCTGTTCCTCTCCTCTCTGTTCCTCTCCTCTCTGTTCCTCTCCTCTCTGACCTTCTCCTCTCTGTCCTTCTCATCTCTATCCTTCCCTACCGCCCATCCCTCATCTGTCACTCTTTCCGTTTCTCTTCCATCCATTCTTCTCTACCTTAGCATTCCCCCTCCACTCCTCTTCCATCTCTCCATCCTTCAACCTTCTCTCCCTCGTTGCTTTCACCACCCCCTGCTCTTTCTCCACGTTCACTGGTCCTCCACCCCGCCCGGCCTTGGCCAACGCGAGCAACGACGCGTTCTTTCGTGCGTTTGTTAGCGCGCTGCGCGAGCGTCACGCCTCGCCTGACGGCGGCCGCCGCCGCCGCCGCTTCGTGGTTTGGCCGCGAGGGGCGCTGTGTTGTTTCAAGAGGTGAGCGGGAGGTGGGCGGGTGCGAGCTGGGTGTGCAGGAAATTAAGGGGAACGTTTTGAGGCAAAGAGGCCGCCCCTGCCGCCCTCTCGCGGAGGGAATTCTGCAGCGCTTCCGATGCCGGGCGCCGATAGGCAGAGGAACCGCGCTATTGCGTTTCGCTCACTGAGTAAATAACGCGTTCTTCGCGTTGTGTTTGTGAGAGCGAATCGGCGTGAAGAAATACAATGAACGATGTATATCAAGAATGGTATCAGTCGGCATTTTTTGAATACTCTTGGTAAACTTCTGTTTATAGTTTCCCCAATTTATATCTAAAATATATTCGATATCCCGCGACCTACTTTTACGACTGAACATCAGAAACCGTACATAAGTTTGTTTTAATCGAAACCTTGGAACTAGTTGTATCATGATACTAAGGAAATTATGTTATATGACTTAGAATTTTTGCAGTTTCCTTTTAAGATGTAAGGGAAATATAAGTATAAAGCAAAGTTAATAAAGTTTTATTTCCAATTTCTGTACGATGCAACTTAAAAGTACACACATTACTAATGAGTGGTATTTCAACAATCCAGTTAAATAATGAACTTTCTAGAAGTAAGTTCATTTTCATCAAAGATGAATTTTTTTTTCAGAAGTAAGCAAAATCCAAATCAAGCATTACTTTATTATTTTTGTTTCATTTCAATGTAAACACTTTAAAATAGGTTTACATTGACGTCTTAATTGATGCCAGTAATTACCACTATCCGAAATAATGAATACCAAACCCATCAAGAGCAATTCATTTTTAAATGTGTCAACTTGGCGTGCAGCAAGTTTGAAACATTTTATAATACCGTGTATTACAATGAAGTTGCCAGAAAGCAGAATTATTTTAATTCTAACGTTTGTAAAACACGTGCGCTTGAGCGCGTGTATTTTCCGCCGCACACATTCGTTTTTCTGCGCTTCGGGGAAAGGGCCAACGCGCGGTTGTTCGTATTCCTGGGAGGCTTCGGGGCTGGCCGGGTGCCGGCTGCCCGGCGAACGGCACTGGCGCGACCCCCCTCCCCTCCTTCCACATGTCCCCAGACGCGCCGCCAGCTCGCGCCCTTTCGCCCACCAAGCTCCCTCCGAACCGAAAATCCTCGGCCTCATCGCGACGCCTATCTCCGCATCGACCCTCCCTCAGCCCTCCTCGAGCCATCTGACGGCCTTCGTCTTCGTTCCACGTGAAGGTTCATTCTCCGTTCTTATCGCGTCTACTTCCTCGCTCCGTTCCTCGTTCGCTCTCCGTCTCTCTACTGTCACTCATTTTCTATTACCATCATTATCCCCGCAGACTCTAATGATCAGACATCCCAGCTTGGTGGATGAAATTTTGTCGGCAATCGAATTGATATTGAATAATCATTTACCCACGAGAAAATAATTTAACACTATTACTTTCTTACAAATAAACCGTCCAATGTAAAAAGGGTACATGTTCACATTTCGGCCATTTTAATGTTATGATTCGTGTACCTTTCTTTTAGCTTTAGCTCTCACGTGCAAAAGATTTTTCTGTGATATATTACGATCAGAAACTGCAAATATATCTGTAAAAAAATATAGAAAATAAAATAATAATAATAATAATAATAATAATAATAATAATAATAATAATAATGATAATGTTTTGTTTGAAATAGTTCTTTTTTCCCTTTTACGTTTTAAAAATGTAAGACGGTTCTAATCAAATTACTAAACATATATTGCAATAAAAACTCTTTTGTCTTGCTCTTCGGTCCTTCGAAATTTTCCTGTTGTTTGGAGAAAAATGAAGGAAATAATATCGATCATATTCTAGAAACTTCTTTGACAATTAAAACTTGTGAAAGATGCCATTTCTAATTGCCAAATACAAACGGCTCATAAGCATTTACGAACAGACTTATGAAATATGAATTAATACATTTCTTCGTCACTTCCCTCTAATACTCATTGACCAATTTGTGTTTCAGAGCTGTTCATTTTGCTGCAATAAAAAAATTAAAATAGAAGGCAGAATTCGTGTTAAAACGCACAGTATTCAACTACTTGTTTTGTAAAATATAAATAATAGAAATTTCATGACAAAAAATCTTCAAAGCTATGTGCAGCTCACTTCCTTTGCAGTCTATCACACGCGACACACCGACTCGTTCTGGTGCACTGTGGGGGTTCCTTTCATTACTGCTGTTTCAAATAAAATCCAAAAGCTACCACAGAACACTTGAAAGGCGAATAGTGTCTAGCTAAATGTGAACACGCCGATCCGGTGGCCGAGATCGCTAAGCAGTAGTGCCGTAGCGATCTCGGACCGAAGTTCCGAGTTCCGCGGATTCGAGTCCCGCCTCGGGCATGGTTGTGTTGTGTTCGTCCTTTCACCCCCTATTATCATCATCATTTCGGGGAAGGCAACGGTAAACCACCGATAATTCATCATCCCAAGAAAACCCACTATGGGTCATCTAATTGCCCTATATGGTAGATAGGACCAAAAAAAATTGAACACGCGCATATGCGCATCCTTTCACTTAGGATGAGTGAAATCCTGGTTTGGAGGCCGATCACCTGGATTCGTGTTTTTCACTCCTTTATCTACAAATTAGATGTTCTCAGACCTTTTAATTTTTTTTCAGCAGTTAAGTTCTTGTGAGTGCGGCTGAGACGCGCGGTTTTTCGGATTCGACAACACCCATTATCTCGAATTCTATTGAAAACGTTATTCTAACACGTTTTTTCGTTTTCTGTGGCTGGGGAATGCGTATTTCAATATGCGAGAGTTCTTGCGCGGGCAAGTAGAGCTGAGCGGGAAGAGAATAACGAGAATTTAAATAAAATAATACAATTTTTCACTGTTAGATGCTTGTGATCAAAAACCCGTTAACCGCTGCTACTTTACCTAGTAAATTCATATACAATCATTAAGCCATACATTCATTAGTCGCTTAATTGAGAGAATGAAACACATTATATACATACTCACTTCTTAAATCTACTATGTAACTCACAGGAAAGTCGTACAGTCACTTGCCGTTCTTTCACTAACCCGTCCCGCACAGCTATCACCTCTGATCTCCCCTCTCCCACTCTTCATCATCATACTCTAATTCATTCCAGAATTGCCTCATCATGACAGACCGGCTGCGAGGGCCCAAAGGTGACATTGCCGTTGCGTTTGCTGCATTGCTGACCGGGGGCCGAGGGTTCCAGCAGATTATCGAGATTAGCTATGCAGGTCGAATACGACCTCTATATAAAGAATTTTTGCGGTTGGCTGCTCTGATCGGTAGTTTTCCGTGGTTTGATCAATACCAAGCAAATTCCGGAGTAGTACCCATAATAATCGTACCGTGCGTGATCTTTCTTCGTAGATCTTTGTCCCCTCATTGCTTCTCTCACAATCCACCCACTTACGTTCACTGCAATACCGCACACGTCGGGAGAGCAGACGGTAGCTCTCAGCGTGTCCGGGATGGGGCGTCTGGGAGATGGAAACTCTCGCACGTCGATGTGAAAGTAGCCACTGGATTTCACTTTTCAGAATGGGGGACACTGCCACCTTAAGGGATTAACATGCACTTTTCTAGTGGGAATAATACCGTAAGTTGTGGACAAACCGCAACATACATCAATATATGTATCTGTCTATATCCATTTATCCCTACCTAATTCTGTCTATCGCGACCTAACTCTATCTCGATCTATCACTTTCTCTCTTTATCTCTCTCTTTCTGTATATCTCTTTCTCTATTTCTCTTTTTCTCTCTCGATCTACCTCGATTTATCTCTATCTCTCTCAATCTATTTCTATTTTTCTCGATCTATCTTTATCTATCTCGATCTATCTCTCTCTCTATTTATCTTTATCTAGATCTATCAAGCTATCTATATCCGTCTATCCATCACTTCGGTATTTCCCATCGCCCTTACTATCCAGCCTGCCTGCCTGCCGCTATCCCGCAGCCCGCGTTTTCCGCTCTGCTGTGCGCCCTCGCCGCGATCTCTCCCCGGCGCCACGCCCCCCTCGCCCCGCCTCACGGCCCGCTCCGCGTGCGCTGGCTGGCTGCGACGCGACGCGACGCGACGCGACGCGCGACTGAACGCGCCCCAGACACTCGCGGGGAATGTTAACAACAGCGGCGGCGGCGGGCGGCGGGCGGCGGGCGTCGCGCCCGCCCTGCCCTCGCCCGGCCCGCGTGATCGGCCGCCAGTCGCCGCGCGTCGCGTCGGGGCGGGCGAGGTGCGGTGCGGCGCTGCTGTCACGTCGCGGAGACGCGGGCGACGTGGGGGCGCGCGAGCGGGTAGACTGCGGACAGCGCGGATAGTCCGCCCACGGACATTCAGCGCTGGCGCTGGCTGCGGACGCGCGCTGGTTAAAGGGTACGTCGCCTGGAACTGGCCTGCGAGGGTGCTGCTTTCTGGATTTTCATTTAGTGAGTTGCGAACTCGCTTTTCCCACCTTACTCGTATTGCCAGGGGGGGGGGGGTGGGGGGGGGGGGGGGGGGGGGGGGGGGGGGGGCGAATAGTGATGGTTTGGAGTTGAGGTCGATAATATTACTTTTTTTAATCAAAGATTCGGTTTTGTAGAATTGTTTAAGGAGGAACTTGTTGATGACTATGAATTACGTTTTCATAATTCAGTAAATGTTGCACTTATTAAATCTCAAACTAGAAATATTTATGTAAGTAATTTTGTTTGTAGATTTTAAGGTGCAACATGAGTTTATATATTATAGGTCGTGTCAGAAATGATATTGTAGAGAAAAATAAGTGATGTTTTTGAAGAAGCGTGTGATGGAAGCATATGAATCAGGGCCGAAATAAATTTTCTTCTCACAGAATTATTTTTTTTTATTTCTGCTCCTCAACTTAAGAACGATGGTATAATAAATCACTCATTTTTTCACGAAAGTTATTAGTGGGGTGTTATAAAAGAAAATGGTTACACTTGTCGTCTGGTAATGGGATGGATACTAACAGCTGAAACACACAATCATTACTATCCTTACTACCGATCCTGAACCAATCATTGTCTGATTGCAACTTGTTCATTAGATGCTTCTTAGAGTTTGAGGAGTTGGAATGAATTCAACACAGATTGCGTAAGCGTAGTCTTATTTCATATCGAACGATCGTTTTAATTCCTTTGGGATAATGGTATTTTATAATATGTTTATTCTCAAAACTTCTGTCTTTGGTTTCGTTGGTAAAACTAAAGAGTAATGTGATATCTTTCTAATGTCTAGCTTTAAGTGAATGTAAATTGCATAAATTGTGTACACCAAATAAGTATGAACGTATCGTATTATTGATTCAAATATCAATAAGTTAACTGATTAAACGTGGAATTTATAAAGAAACTTCCTCTTCTTCTAATATGCATTCTTATTTAATAATAATTGTTTATTTCCTGTGTAAGATTTATCAACTTTATGTTTGTTATAAATTTGTCACAAAGTATCAGGGTCGAATAAGTCTTTTGAAAATTTCATTTTTCTATAGTGCATTTTTACTGACCAGTTACCATGGCAATTGTGTAGCCATTGTGCATGTGTAATGTTCTCACTTCATACTCATTTAGTGTTATGTTGAATACTTTTGGTCGTATAATTTAATGCAATACGGGGGGGTATTAATTTCTCACACTGAATGCCAAACCAATAGCATTGCTATCCTGTATTAGCCCAGGTAATCGCCTGTTATCATTTTCGTCTGTCAATCCACCAGACTCAACCAATCCCGTTGCTTACACGTCTTCCGCTATTCAGAAGTTCTTGTTTCCTTGTTACAAAAAAAGCCTCATAGCATTGCCTTGGGACAGCGTCTAGTCAGCCAGTCTAATCGACGTTTGATGGAATGTTGAGCGTACGCCAACACACCGCCCCGCACAACCCAAACACCGCACGGCAGACGCTTTCCACGCTTCGTCAGCCAATTCAACTCGCACCAATCGCCAGTTTTTACGGAGAACAGACTAGCACAGTAATATCCAGCGAAACCCACACCCTTCTGTATTATGGAAGTTACCATTCATAATAACATTTTCTCCGCAAGTTTCTCGAATATTCTACTTCATACTGACACTACAAGCCAGCGACATGAATGCACCAAATTGCTATCACCGTCATAATTTAACTCACATCGTTCTCAGGTCCATGTTCTTCTGGCATTTCCCACAGACAGTCGCTCTCGCCTTCCTACGCGAATCCGTCCTTTACCTCATGTGCACGCCCAGGCAGTGAACACGTTAGCCTGCCGCAACGGCGGTGTGCCGCTCCACTCCGCGTCTCAAACGGAACGGCAGCGCAGCCAATACCGCGCGTACGCAGTGTTCGGCACGTTGTACATACCGCCGCTGTACGCAGCGCCCATTTGCGGACCGCGCTTATTCCGTCTCGCCGGGCAGAGTTAACGCAACCGCGCGCGGTGTTTACCGGGTTCCGACTGGCGGACGGGGCGGCGTGCGGCGCGGCGCGGCCGGCATCGACAGGCGTGCCGGTGTTTCCATTCTGCAGCGGGGCGCCCTTATAAATGGATCAGCGCCCGCCGGTGGCGGGGCGCGGCGTGTTAGGCCCACCGTGCGGCGACACGTGGAGCGCAGCCTTGTGAGTGACGCACGCGCGTACAATGCACGGCGGCGGCGGCGGCGGCGTGTCCGGCCCCACTGCCGCGGGACGGCATCTGATCAACCGCGCGCGTAGCGACGGCAAGAAGCCCGTGCTCGCGAGGTGTCGCGGGAGTTTAAATGTCGCAGAAATCTTCGATGTATTTGTGTGGAATGCAAGTGGTTATTGGTAATCTGGAATATAGGAGCAAATCTCGCGAATTTTAATTATAAGTTTAAATATAAGTTCGAAAGGCGTTTTGGATATCTTGGGTTGGATGTGGTGTCCGATAGGCGGGCGATATCAAGGCAATTACGAAATGAACGTAATTTAATTTATTTAAATTTATATATTCTTATATACGATACAACGAGTAGTAAACGTGTTTTCATGTAATGTTGAATATTAGGAAGATAAATTTAGATGAACTACGAATTTGTTTTGTTAACTGTGTATTTTTTTTTCTCTTTCCATATTCTTCGTTTTCGATTGCGTTATAATATACATATGCTGTCTTTCGATTGAGACCTTGAGTAGCCTGCGTATAACTGTTATCTCACTTACGCTTATTTTGTTTTATTAATAAATAGTCTTACGTCAATACTCCAGGAAGTATCCTTTAATAAAACACAGCGAACTTTGTAGATTCACTTTAGAATATTAACTAAAGTAAACTTGAAACTCAAAACATTACCAACTTGTAGGAATGAATAAGTAAAAAATAAACGAATGTGAAAACACAATCATTGGCGAAGAACTTAAAAACTCAAATTTCCTGTGCTTTTTTAATATTACTTTCATTTAGAATTAACTAAAATATATATTTTAACTATAATCGTGTCAGCATTGAGCTTATTACTATTAACCTTAGCTATAAAAGTTTCCGAGTCGAGTGCAGTGCACATCGAAGTAATGAAGTATTTCCTTTGCAATGAAACGCTGCTCTTCGGTCTCGGCAGATAAAGGCTCGGCAAATAGGATTTAACCGACTTTTGATGTTTCATTTTCTGCGGATGTTATTTTAAATCACTCCAACCAAAGCCTCCTAGGATAGCGAATGAACTCACCTTACAGAAGAATTTTTCATAATGTAGGTGCCTCCTGAAGAGAGAAGCTGCGTCGTGGATTTAATGCAGAGGAAGACGTGATATTTTTCGTTCAGATAAAAGGATAAAAAGGCAATGAGAGCTGAAATGTTCCCGAATGTTGCGCTACTTCTTTTCATTTTTTATAAACTTGCCACAGATGCGTGACAACACGGTCTTTTCTGTTAAAAATTACAAAGCTATTATAGCGGGAAGAAAGTGTCTTTTCGTTTTGTCTTTGGAAAAAATACTTCTCTTCGTATGTTCTATGTTTTATTAGTGAATATTTGAAAACCAAAAGAGTTTAATAGGTATCCTCATGAAATAATCATTATCGCGTAATTAAATGTTACAATTATTTACTTCAATTTCAAGAGACGTTGTAAAAATCACCTTTAGTTAAGAATTCGCATGTTTGGTGAGACTTTTAATCGAGAAGTCGTCTCCAGAAATACTTTTTGTTTGAAAAAGATGGCGCTTCCAGATATTTTAAAACATGAATGAACTGAAGTTAAAAATTCCAACTCTATTTTGTTTTATATTTCAAACATGTGAATATAAACAACCTATTCAGATTCGTATGCAGTGCTGGTACATTCGTGTTTGTAATCAGATAAATTTCCTACGTGTACAATTTTAACATGGAATTTTGAAGAGATTTCGTTTTGATACGTATTTAGAAGAAAACAGAAGTTCGAAAAATTTTTTATACTCTCTTCTTCATTCGAATTTATTATAAGCTGAGATATCTGGAAACACTCAG
>BOPP01000051.1:1897887-1916184 GCA_017312745.1 Gryllus bimaculatus | reverse complement strand
TAAAGGGTACGTCGCCTGGCGAACTGCCTGCGAGGGTGCTGCTTTCTGGATTTCATTTAGTGAGTTAGGAACCTCGCTTTCTCCCCACTACTCATATTGCCACGTAATAGTGAATGGTTCTGGAGTTGAGGTCAGATATAAATTACTTTTTCTTTAATCTAAAGATTCGGTCTTTGGTAGAACTTGTTTAAGGAGGACTTGTTGATGACTATGAATTACGTTTTCATAATTCAGTGAATGTTGCACTTTTAAAATCTCAAACTAGAATTTATGTGAGAAGTAATTTTGTTTGTAGATTTTAGCAGTGCAACATGAGTCTATATATATTGCGTCAGTGTCAGAAATGATATTGTAGAGAAAAATAAAGTGATGTTTTGAAGAAGCCCGTGTGAAAGCATCATAAAGGGCCGAAATAAAATTTTCTTTCTTCACAGATTCATTTTTTTTTATTTCGTCTCCTCAACTTAAGAACCATGGTATAATAATCACTCATTTATTTCAAGAAAGTTATTGTGTTTTATAAAAAAATGGTTACACTTGCGTCTGGTAACTGTGTGGATACTAACACGAAACAACATTTCATTCTATCCTACTACCCGCTCCCTGACCAACATTGTTATGATTGCAATGTCGCATTAGATGCTTCTTAAGGAGATTGTTATTCGAAGATGCGTAGTAATCTATTTCATATCAACATGCGTTTTAATTCCTTTGCGATAATGGTATTTTATATATTTATTCTCAAAACTCTGTCTTTGCGCGTTGTAAAAATATAAGGAAGTATTGAAAATATCTTTAATGTCATAGGACTTTTGATGTCATAAATTAGTTTCCCAAGATGAATACGTATCGTTTCATCAAACATAAGTAACGTTCTGAACTTTTAAAGAACTCTCTCTTCTTCTAAATAACCGCATTTTATTTTATAATAACTTGTTTATTATCCTTGTAACTTTCATCACCTTTAATGAATTGTTATTAATTTTGTCACCAAGAGTATCATCGTAAATAAGTCTTTGAAAATACATTTCTTCATTTTTCTATAGTGCATATGAACTGATGCCTACCAAATCGTGCATTGTGAGATTTCATGTCGTAAATTTCTCACTGTGGCAATAACTCATTTTAGTGTGTTAATATATTTCAGTCAATAATGCGCGTATTTATTTCTCACATGAATGCCAAACACAATAGCTATTGCTATCCTGTATTAGCCAGGTTAATGCGCCTTTACCATTTCTCGTCTGTCAATCACCAGACTCAACCAATCCCGTTGCCTTACACTCTTCCGCTATTACAGAAGTTTTGTTTCCGTTGTACAGAACATAAAGCCCTCATGCATTGCCTTGGGACAGCGTCTAGTCAGCCGTCTAATCGAGTTGATGGAATGTTGAGCGTACGCCAACACCACCGCCCGCACAACCACAAACACGAGGCAGACGCTTTCACGCTTCGTCACCAAATTCCTGCACCAGATCGCCAGTTTTCTTACGGAGAACAGACTACAGCAGTATACCAGCGAAACAACCACCACCCTGTCTGTATATGGAAGTTACCATTGCATAATAACATTTTCTCCGCCAAAGTTTCTCGAATATTCTACTTCAATACTGAACTGACAAGCCAGCGACATGAATGCACAAATTGCTAATCACCGTCATAATTTAACTCCACCGTTACTCAGGCCATGTTCTTCTGGCATTTCCCCAGCAGACAGTCGCTCTCGCCTTTCCTATCGCGAATCCGTCCTTTACCCATGTGCACGGCCCAGGCAGCTGAACGTTAGCCTCCCACGCGCGTGTGCCGCTCCCTCCGGTCTCAAACGGAACCGGCAGCGCAGCCAATACCGCGCGCTACGAGTGTTCGGCACGTTGTACATCAACCGCGCTGTATCGCAGCGCCCATTGCGGACCGCGCTCTATGTCCGTCCTCGCCGGGCGAGTAACGGAACCGCGCGCGTGTTTACGGGTTCCGAACTGACGGACGGGGGACGTGCGGCGCGGCGCGGCCGGCAGTCGACACTGCGCGTGCCGTGTTTCCATTCTGCAGCGGGGCGCCTTACTAAATTCAGCGCCCGCCGGTGGCGGCGGCCGGCGTGTTAAGGCCACCGTGCGGCGAACACGTGGAGCGCAGCCTTGTGAGGTGACGCACGCGCGTACAATGCAGGCGGCGGCGGCGGCGCGCGTGTCCCGGCCCCACTGCGCCGGGACGGCATTGAATCACCGCGCGCGTACCGACGCAGAAGCCCGTGCTGCGAGGTGTGCGCGGGAGTTTAAATTTCCAGAAATCTTTCGAGTATTTGTGTGGATGCAAGTTGTTTTGGTAATGGAATATAGGAGCAACATCTCGCGAATTTTAATTAATGTTTAAATTATAAGTTCGAAAGGCGTTTTGATATCTTGGGTTGGATGTGGTGTCCGAAGGCGGCGATATCAAGGAGATTTATCGAAATGAACGTAATTCAATTTATTTAAATTATAATATTCTTATATACATACATAACGAGTATGTAAACGTGTTCATGTAATGTTGAATATTAGGAAGATAAATTTAGATGAACTTACGAATTTGTTTTGTATAACTGTGTATTTTTTTCTTCTTTTCCACTATTCTTCGATCTATTCGATTGCGTTCATAAATACATACTGTGTACTGTTCGATTGAGATCCTTGAAGTAGCTGCGTATAACTTGTATCTCACTTAACGCTATTTTGTTTATTAATTATCTTCTAATACTCAAGGAAGTCTCCTAATAAAACAAGCGAAACCTTCTGTAGATTCACTTTACGAATCATAACTAAAGTAAACTTGAAATCAAAACATTACAAACTTGTAGGAAATGAAAGTAAAAAATAACGAATTGTGAAAACACAACTACATTGCGAATGAACCTTAAAAACTCAAATTTCCTGTGCTTTTTAATATTACTTTCACTTAGAATTAACTAAAAATATATATTTTAACTAATAATGTGTCAGCATTGAGCTTATTACTAATTCACACTTACTACAAAGTTTCCGAGTCGAGTGCAGTGCACATCGAGTAATGAAGTATTTTCTTTGCAATGAAACGCTGCTCTTCCGGTCTCGGCAGTATAAAGCTCGCAATAGGTTTAACCGACTTTTTGACTGTTCATTTTCTGCGCATTTATTATTAAATTCACTCCAACAAAGCCTCCTAGGATAGCGTAATGAACTCACCTTCAGAAGAATTTTCATAATGTAGGAGCCTCCTGAAGAGAGAAGCTGCGACGTGATTTATGCACGAGGGAAGACGTGATATTTTTCGTTCAGTAAAAGGAATAAAAGGCAACTGAGACGCTGAAATGTCCCGAAATGTTCGCGTACTTCTTTTCATTTTTTATAAACTTGCAACAGATGCGTGACAACACGGTCTTTTACTGTTAAAAATCTAAAACATATTATAGCGGGAAGAAAGTTGTCTTTCGTTTCTGTCTTTGGAACAAAATACTCTCATTTCCGTATGTTCTCATGTTTTATTAGTGAATATTTGAAACCAAAAGAGTTCTAGATAGGCTATATGCGTAATTAATGTTCAATTTTTACTCCAATTTCAAGAGACGTTTGTAGAAAATCAACCTTTATGTTAAGATGCATGTTGTGAGGCTTTACATCGAGAAAGTCGTCTCCAGAATATACTTTTTGTTTGAAAAGATGGCTTCCAGATAATTTTAAAACATGAATGAAACTGAAGTTAAATTTCAACTCTATTTTGTTTTATATTTCAAACATGTGAATATAAACAACCTATTCAGTCTGTATGCACTGCTGGTACATTTGTTTGAATCAGATTATTTCCTACGTGTACATTTTAAATCGAATTTTGAAGAGATTCGTTTTTGATACGCATTTAGAGAAAAACAGAATTCGAAAATTTTTTATACTCTCTTCTCATTCGAATTTATTATAAGCTTGAGATATCTGGAACACCTATGATGAAAATACTCTCTTTTTAGTTTTGTGTGTAATCTGTTCATGAATAGAAATTCATGTACCAAGACCGTGAAGAGGTACTTTTTCGAGTGAGGTTGATAATGTTTCTAGTTACATAAAGTTACGTCGCGTTCGAAGGCCATACAAGATTTTTCGCTCACTCACCTCTAACTTTAAGTCCACATAGTTATTAGAATTTACTTCACTATGAAAAAACTAGGGTAGTTTTCAAGAAGATAGAGAACTGAAACATATGGAAACATTGATGCTGCGCGAGCTGCAGTAGTAAGAACGTCTCGTCGTTCGGTGCTCGCCTCGTCATTGGTCCTCGAACGTCGGAGTCTGCATTACAAGTCATCCTTACAAGCTTCAGAGTGATAAAAACCTTTAAATTTATGATTATGAATGCGCCTAGAAGTTTTTGAAAACATATTTACTTACATTAATAAGAATACTAACTTTATTAAAATATATTTGGATGTCAGATGAAATCATTTTCATCTGTTTACATAAATAATCATGACATGCGTAGCTGGAAACAACCAAATCTTGCTGAGCTTCAACAGCGATCACTACACAGTCCTATAGATACTGAATGGTGTGCAATATCGTGTCGTGAGGTGGTTGGACCTCAAGGTTTCATTCTCTACCAGATCTTTATATGCAGCACATTGGTTTCAACAGGAAGGAGCCACACAGTATGCGACAGTCTATGGCAACAGTGAAACGCTTGTTTAGTGATCGAATAATTACGAGGAATGCTAAAATTGCTTTGACATCCGGACCTTCAGACCTACACTTTATGGGTACATCTGAAGAAAGTTGTGTATCAGACTGGACTAAATAGTCTTTCCCAATTCAAGACTCGGATAGAAGAAAATTTGGACCACCTCCCGGAAAACACATAGATGTGCATAATTTTTAGAAGCTACTTACTGAGTTATTTACATTGAACGAAGTGGACAGCGTTTAACGTACGTAATTTTTAAAAGGTAAAGCCAAACTAAATTTCCTCTCTTGTAAAACACATATTCAGCATCAAATAAATGTAACTTCAGTTTAATATTTCAAAATTATTTCATTTTCCCCCGTTTTTCTTCATCACCCTCTATTTCGAAAGCGTCTCCGAATGACTAATATTTCTCGGCACGTCAACTGCAATGGTCGTTGATCCTATTAAAGTAGTAGTTGGTTTTACCCTGGGAGGTAGCGGAGACACGCTGTATGGGGAGGTCTGGCGCTGATCTACACGTCGGCTTGCGTGTGACTTCCCACTCCAGGTATCTCCTCTACTGGGGTACCACGCCAGACGTGACCAGCTCTTGGCTCTTGACTGGTTTCTTGAGGCAGTGTTGTGTAAGTGTGTGTCTTGTAACAGGGAAGGACAAAGAATTTGAACGAAAGATGGTTTACTTTCCATGCCCCATTTGTTAGGATACAACACCATCGTTTGTCTGGTGTGGATTGGAGAAAACACGGAAAGCTATCAATGAAAGCAACCGTCAGTTAGAATTCTTCTCCAGATAGAATTCGGCGTAGCCATCTAGCCGGTGGAAAATTCGTCATCGAGGACAGCGACAAAACAGTGCTAAACTCAGCTTCTTTACGTGAGGGATACTGTGTTAGCTTGGAGCGCTTTCATATCATGCGGCCTGCGGGACACGAGACATGTTCAGAGCGGGGGCGGAGGCGGAGGTGGGATCCGAAATGAGTGGCGCGGCGGGCGAGGGCGTGTGTGCTCGGTCGCGAACATGTTTTGTCAGTGGTCGACGGGGGCAGCGGGGGTGGCGGGCTTGGTGGGCGGTGTGGCGGTCGTGGGGTCGTGGAGGCGGGGCGAGCGGCGGCGGGCGGGGCGGAGCGGGGGAGCGGGGGCGGAGCGGGGAGCGGGGGCGGAGCGGGGCGGAGCGGGCGGAGCGGGGCGGAGCGGGGCGGAGGGGGGGGCGGAGGGGGCGGAGCGGGCGGAGCGGGGGGAGCGGGGCGGAGCGGGCGGAGCGGGGCGGAGCGGGGCGGAGCGGGGGCGGAGCGGGGCGGAGCGGGGCGGAGCGGGGCGGAGCGGGGGGGGCGGGGGCGGACGCGGGGAGGAGGGGGAGGAGCGGGGAGGACGGGGAGGAGCCGGGGAGGAGCGGGCGGAGCGGGGGATGTATGTGTGCATGTGGTAGTGGAATCAGGAAGGGCAAGAGGGCCGGGGGCGGGTGGTGGAGCGTGGCGGGGCCGGGGAGGGGGAGTGTGGCTGCGGGGTGGAGAGAGGCGGGGGGAGGAGAGCAGGGTGGATTGGGGCCGGTGGAGGGCGGGGCGGAGTGGGAGAAGCGGGGAGGACGGGATGGAGAGGGGCGGTCGGTCGTAGTGGGTCGTGCAAGGGCGGTGTGTGGGATGAGGGAAGAAATAAGCGGGGTGCAGAAGCGAAGAAGGAAGGAGCTAAGTGCGAGTTCGGACTGTGAGGGCGGCGTGGGTGACAGCGACGGCTAGTCTGTTTATGCTTGCATTTGGGAATCAGGACTGGCAAAGAGAGACTTTTCAGTGACCCGTGGTGGTTTGGTTCTTTGAGAAAGAAGTCCAATTTTTTTATTCTGAAAGAGAAAATTTTTAACTGCGCGCGCGGGATTTACTTATAGTTTTACGTGTTATCTCATTTCCATTTCTCCATCCAATTAATATATCTTATTTATTTACATGGTATTCTCATCCTACCGACCACTTTGTGTGAAATGATATGGTGGTCACTGTTCTTAGCAGATCTTCATGGAATAGTATTTCTCCTCGCTTCTAAATTAAATTTTGATGCTTTTAGTAAGTGGCAACTTTAAATAAGTGTTACTTACGACCGTTTCATTGCATCGTTTAACACTAATGTGATTAAATCTGTATCATAGGAGTATTTTAATATTTCGTAGTGTTTGTTATATCATTTGACTAATTTATTTTTCATTCTCTGAAACTTGAATCTAAGTTCTCTGTAAAACTCAGATTCTTCTTTTTGTTGAGATTCCGTGCCGTTAATACTTCCTTTGAAACGATCCCCTATATCAGTCATATTTTTTGACATCGCCTATCAATATTGTAGTCGTCGTTTTTCGACATTTTGGAAAACAACTGCTTGTGTTACTTGAAAAAAGTTGTAAACAATTTTTAATAGAATCTAAAAAATGTCAACAAAAATAATATAATCAAAGCATCACTATTAGAATTGGAAACGTTATGGTTTTTTACTCAGTTTCGCGTGCGAGCCTAGAAATTCCGTTCTTATATTTTGTCATCCCGCAAATATACCGTATGCAGTACCGTAGGAAGGTCGAGAGAATACTGCTTACATCAGGTGTAAAAACGTGATGAACGGTCGGTACGTTTTATTGCAGTGTGCCGGAAAAGATGACGTAATGAATGGGTTGCGATTGAGTCATTTCTTTTCATGCCCGAGTGGAAATTAACGGCAGTTGCTTGGGATTTATGTGATCGTGCATGGTACGAGATTGCCCATACGTTTCATCGTTGCGTTAGAGACCAGGAATTTTAAGTCATTCTTAACATATATTGTAAAGTTCGAAAATAATTTGGAAACTACTAATTAAGTGACGTTACCCCGTAATTTATTTCTTTAGAGATCGCTATATAACAATGCTCCATATTTTTTTTCGTCTCTTATTCTGCTGAAAAAAGAGTTCATCCTGGGTTAATCTGCACATAACCTGCTCGTAATATTAGCTTAATACATTTCTGACGTTAAGGAAAAGTAATTCATCTTTGCGAGACCCGTTTGTCTGGTTTAGGAAAGTCTGGTTATATTAATCCACCCTTTAAGCTACAAATATAGCAGTGAGCATTGGATCCTTGAACGTTTTCTTGACTAGGGTTTTATAATGCCAGTAATTGAATAAAAGACCATCAATAATCGTGTTCATATATATTGCATTCAGTAATTTACGTAAAGATTTCTTTATTTTGATTATTTTAAAATATTTCGCAAAAGTATTTAACAGATGGATGTAGCAATTCTCCACAGAACCGTTTATATATTTTGTATGTCCGTTAAATCTGAAGGAATCAGTATTGTTGTGATTAAATGGTCTTTTGTTTGCAAGTATCTCTAATACATGTCCAAATAGACTACGTGTGCTTCTGTATGTAAGTGCTTACAAAGTGTTAATGGTTATGTGCTGTATGAGCACATTCATTTTTTTCGTGCGTTATCTGGCAAGTATCAATACTCGTCGTGTGTGTACGTAAATGACAGGATTCGCTTATGTGTTCGTATCTGCTATATGAGGGCAGCGCAGGCTGTGTAAATCTCCGTCAATATTTGCCTAAATGTGACGATTGAGAGTAACGTGGCCACTGATTCATGCGTGGTGTATTTGCCTACTTTCTTTTATGTCGTCTCTGAACATTTATCTATTCAGTACGCTTCTATAATAATTATACCCGAGTTTACATGTATCGGATTTGGATCATGTCCTCGTGTACATGATTCATCACATATTCATGTTTGAATATATTTGTAAATATCTTAATGTCGACATACAGCACTTGGTCTGCAAATTTTCTTAGTATGTTATTAATAATATTGGCACACATTATTGTCAGTTATTTACAGTACCTTGTATTTATACTCTATTGTTCACTGTGGTCCACTTTCAGTGATACTCACAATTATTCTGTTATTCCCAGTTAGATTGAAATGTCTAATTTTTGTTTCCGCACTTATTTTACCCTTATTTTAGAGTACACATATGTATTCTTCATTTATCATTATTTCAGCTTTATCTTCCTTCTCTTTTTGTCAATTTTTAATGTGTGTTTGTATACACCATGTATCTATTTGTAATTGTAAATATTTGGCCTTCACAGAAATATAATTTGTAAACCGTCACAATAAACAGCTTTTTTCGATGAACAAAAACCATTTATTATACGGCATATCATACAAATTATTGCACGTCATCCTCTCACTTTCATCATCTAGCTTTGAAACATAAATAATGTTGTGGTATCATGTAAGTAGATTGCAATAAAATCAACTTTATTGTAAACAGACTTACACTTTAAAAAATAGTTTATTGAATTATGTACACTTCCGAAAGTATGTAGCTTTTTTCTTTGGAAAATGTAATGAACAATAAAAAACAAATAACGTCGAATATGAATTTTATGGACATGAATATTACAATTAAAGTTCGTAGATGTTTTGCATGTATTGAATATTTAAAGAAGCATGTATTATAATAATTACCGCTTTTATTCTAGCCGGTGCATGATACCTGTTTAACCAACCTACAGTAAGAGATTTTCAAGTGCGCATTAAATATGCTTCTTTTACATACACCAGATTCTTAAATATTTATTAGTTTTTTCAGAAAATGTGTTTGAATTCTTCGGAATTAATGAATTTTTTGCTTTAACAACTTCTTCCAAAATGTTTCGTGGCAGCAAATCCATATTTAGTTTAAATAAGAACTTTGAAGGTAATTACCATTTGTAAACTAATTCGTTACATTCGTAGCACGGATGACGTCGTAACATGGGTCCGACATCGCAAATAAACATTCAAATTAACATTGCTTTCTAAAAAAATTATAACCCTATCATTAAAAAAATACCGTATATAACTCGTTCATAATTGTACTTTTTTGCAGTCATAAGAATTACCGAACTCACTTCTAACGTCGATAGTTCGTAATACTTTCTTATTCGTGCAAAAAAGAGAATATTATAGACTATTCCATAATCAAATATCACTTTATATTTCTGGAAATATTTGTGTTCGTTTCCGTCTGATTAAATAGCCAGTGACTTTGAACTCTCCCCTTCTTGAGCTCTTGCGTTTTCTAAATAATTGAATTTGTTGAGTTTAATGAACGAAAAGAAAACCTCGTATCTTCCTGGGAGTCCTTCTGTTGTTCCCGAAATAGCCTGCGTGTCTACGAGTGGTGCGTCCGCTCGCACATAGCAGAAAGCCCGTGCAGCAGATTTTCATCAGCGGGGGCCGCCCGAAAGAAGCGGTTAACTTCGCTGTTAATCTGCCGCCGCTATCTCGCCCGCCATCGCAGCTCGGACACCTCACTCGGGTTCGCCCCGGGCGGGCCGCCCTATCAAGAAACCCATCTCGGCGCAGCCATTGTATATTCCGCGCCTTGTCGCGAGTCTTTCCTCGGGCAGTATTGTCCTCGGCGGAACGAGGACGCCTCCCCGCGGCGAAGCGCAGCCTGTACGTCCTCCGTCCTCAGTCCTCAGTCCTCGGTCGTGCGGCGCGCGCCGCGGGCGGCCGTCCTCGCCGCGGGTGACGGCGCGCGCCGGGCTCGTTGCGCGCGCTGTCCTCCCGGCGCGCTGCCGTCGCTACCTGTTGGCACACTTGTTTGTTTCTTGGCCGTCGTGTGGGCGTGGTGTGTTGATGGTGTCTTTTCTGAGACGGGGTGAGATCAAAATGCACTTCTGGAGAAAAATTAAAAACTGATTTGGTTTGCTATGAGACAGATGAGTTTCTTATGAATTTTGACTGAAATTCGTGTATTTTTATCAATATACATATTTATGTTTCTGCGATGTTTTAATATTTTTTCCTTCGTGTCAATGAATTAAAAAAAGAAATATGAATCATAACTTTTTTGCTTTCTTATCTTTGTCTCCACATGTGTCAATTGAAAATTGAAATCAATAAGTGAATTCGCTTGGCGTTGATAAGTTGGTAGTTTCATTTCGCGTATGTTGTAACATCCATTTTTATCCTTAAATCGCATTTCAATGGACATAATATCACACAATTTAATTGCAAATCAAACATGTCTACGCGTCAATTCGATGGTTTTCTCAATTTTGTTTTGAACACATCTGCTATCATTCCCCTTTATTCATCCATATGCATTTCATTAATCAAATTATATTTATGAATATAATTATTCATTTAAAATATTACAATCTTTGATCAGACAACACGAAGAAAATTTGTCGTCTGAATATGTACATTATATCTTTTATATAGTATTCACAATCTTGTTTATGAACTCTGTTTTCTCATTTTCAATTGATGCTTTGTTATCTACAATCACAAGTTCCACTGCTAGACACACAATTTGCATATTCATTCCTTTGGTTGTATGGAATTCCGATCCACTTCACATAAGGCGATTTGAAATTCATACCATAGTGAAATACTTGTTAATCATTTTCGTATTGACTATCGATATCTTTGGTATCATATCAAGTACTAACATTATTATCTCTACTACTTGAATGTCTCATTGCACAGGAATGTCGCGAGTGTGCTTGCATTATCCCGTTTCACACCGCACCAAGTCACACTACTGCTCACCACTCCACCCATTTGACCACTCCTGATAACTCCGCCCTACTCCGTATCACACCGCTCCCTCGTACTCCCTCCTCAGCTTCACAACCCGCAACATTGCTCATAACACAATCCCTCTCCGAGCCTTCGCACCAATCCTGACTTCTCTTGACCACTCTCCACCGCACTAGTCCACGTGACCCTGCCCCACCTCATACCTCATACCAATCCGCTCCACCCCGCACCATCCTATCCCCCTGTCCCGGCTGCGCATTTCGTGGCGGGCTGCGAAACTCTTCGCAACACTCTGAACCACTCTCCATCACTCTCCACCACTTTGAACCACTCTGATCCTTCTTTACCACTCTCCATCACTCTCCACCTCTCTGCACCACTCTCAATCATTCTCCAACACATTGTCCGTCAACCCTTCGCATAACTCCTCGCCGCCTCGCATCAAGTCGCACTACACCGCATCACCCTGCACCACCTCATACCACCTCGCACCACCCCGCACCATCCTATTCCCCTGTCCCGCAGCGCGTGCTGGCGGTTGCGACGCGACCGCAGCGCAGTTTTTCTACACGCGCGCAGAAACAACCCAAAAAAATAGTTGAAGGAAAATTGAAGTTTCAACTCAACGGAGCATAAAACTTCTCAAAAGTTAGACCCCGCGCCGCGCTCCGCTGCCGCCAGTACCACAATCTCTTAGCAGTTTGCAAGTTTCAAATATAATCGGCGGCGGCGGCGGTGGCGGTGCGGTGCGGGTGCCGAGAAAAACTCGTCAAGCGGCGACGGTGGCGGCAGCGGGCGTGCGGCGCCCTAATAATCTATTAAGGGAATGCCGTAACTTTTATTCGTAATTAGCCGCGCGGATTTAGGCGTTTTTCATGCATTTTCTTTTCCTTTTGCGTTCGGGCGGCGGAACAATGAAGTTGTGGGGCCTGCGGATGGAGTAGGTCGATCGAGCGGAGTGTGTTTCAAAGAGGCGAGGGCAACGTGGCGGTTGGGTGTCTCAGGAATATCTTAAGTGTTCCGTGGAACGGGAGGAATTTGGTTCTGCGAGTAAATGGAATTGCTTTTTATGGACCTCGATTCTCGTGTCCTTCAGAATTAACGGTTGAATTCCTGGCGATTTAGGAGTGTGCTTTTCACGTGCTTCTTGTCGCGAAGTATTTGGCGAAGTGCTCGTCTTCTTACGTACAATGTTGCAAATTAATTGCTCTGTCACTTTTGTTGCGCAATTGTCCAATGAAGTTTCTCCTAGTTGTGTGTAATACAATTGCGTTACAAATGGCTTTTTATCTATCTGAATCATTGGCTCCTATTAGCATTTAGGTGTAAAAAAGAGCACCGTCGACCTAAGCTAATAAATGTATTTTTTTATTTAGTAACATTTTCTGAAACAAATTATGTAACTCTAGGCCTCTTTCTACTGTAGACGCATCTCTTAGACATTTCTAAACCTATCTTTTTTAATGTAAGTAAGATTTAAATTAAAATCTGTACCAGCTTCTGCTTTGCAACAGAAGTCCTTCTATATACAATTTGTAAATATATAAGCTTGCATGCCGTTAATAAGTTCCCCACGTAGGAGGGAAGCATATATCAATTTTATGTCAGGTTTCGAATCGTAGGAAAGACCTGATTGTTTTTGAACAAGCGCATTGACATTGTTTTCATACTCGTTCCCCAAGAGCTCAAATTGAATAAAGCAAAGTAATATCTCATGTTTTGCCAACATCTTCCGAAAAATATTCTATGAAACGCATATAAACAGACAAATGTCCTTCAAATGAAACATTCTGACAATAGAAACATATCTTTTAAGTTCAAATTGAAGTGAATTTTTATTTTAGTGGATTTAAACTCAGCCTTTTAATACCTTTTCTAACAATTTTGTTGCCAGTAGTGTGATAGGATCAAATTTGATGTGACCTCAGCCAGCGTGTGCACTTGAGCGAATATCCTTGCAATGCCCAACGCGACATTTTCTCAGTGACCTCGTTCTAGTTTGCCTGCTGTAGTTCGGAACGGCGAATATTCGGTGACGTCATAGTTGGCTTGCGCAGCGCCTCAGATTGACTGCGCTCCAGCGGCACGTGCTCTCGCCGGCGCATGCCTCACGCCTTTGTTCTCCAGCAGAGAGCGCCAGGCATTAACGCCGCGCTTCAGCGACTGGCGAACGCGCTCTAAGGTTGGCCCGTCCCCAGAAAATAGCGGAATGCAGAAATGTGTTCCTTTCAGGTGACGCGTGCTGTTGAATAATGCATTCTGTTGCAATATACTAGTTTCCATAATGCGATGGTTGTGACACAGTATTACCTTGGGATCATTGAAACTATGAGAGTTCTAACTACTAGTTCCACGATCATCAACATCACTTCCTCCTGCTCTCAGTTGCATAGAAGGTGGTGAAATGGCTCCTGGCGTCTGCAAATTCTTTTGCTTTTGTCAATGAAATATCGAAGAGCTAGAAAATGTATTTGCCATACAAATAGCCTACGTTTGTAGTTGAAACGTAGAAAATGCTTAGAACAACTTATATAGTGGAAATGTTCTAAACATTGGGAAAATAAGGTTGGTTAATTTGAAAGTTTTTTAGATCTATCGTTACTTGGTCTATATTTCAAAACTGTTACCTTCCAATAAAAATAATTTGGGAACTGCACGTATATTTATCGTAAGATTGCTTATACATTCTGTAATTAAAGGGAGATTTACATGTTTTAATTTTTGAAAAGGTATACATTTTGTTACATCAACATTTATTTAACCGTTAAAACATTTCAACAAATTTTGAAGTGTTTTTAGGTAAAATATACAATTTCCAAATTTTATGCGTTCCGTTTTATGTGTATGTGTTCTATCATATTGGGCATTACTGCTTACTAACAATAGTTAAATATGACGTTTAATATGAATGCTAACGTTATATATTAGAGATAATTCGCAGCGATGTTCTTGATATCTTCGCCGATCATATCGTAGACATTTCGTACAAATGTAATATCAGACAATTAAGGCTGTTACGGATCATGACACTCAAGGTGGTAATATTGCTCAATTAGAACAGCAATGCTCGTGAAACCGTATGCCGTGGGCATTACAGTCCCCTTTCAATCTTCCCATTGCATAACCCGCTTCCCTTCTACCATTCAGCAGTGGTCGCCTCACATTATACTTCGATCATCCTCTCTCCTCTCGGCCCACGCATGTGTTGTGTGTATCTGCAAAGAAGAGACAGAGAGAGAAGAGAGAAGAAGAGAGAGAGAGAGAGAGAAGAGTCAGGGGGAGACGGATTCACGCCTATGCAGCGCACGACGCACTTAAATCGAGCCGTTTCCTCCCCCCCCCCCATGCCCCAGTCGCGCCGCGGCGGTAGCCGAGTCCCAGCATTCTATCGTCGACTTGTTGATCGGTCCCCTCGCTTGTCCCCTCCGGCCTCCTCCGCGCCCCTCTCCTTCCCCATCCCCTCCTCCTCGCCACCCTCTTCGCGCACTCGTACTCGGATTGGATTGCCGTTGGCGACCGGCGCGTTTTACTAACCAGTTGGCAGCGTGTCACCCCCCCTCCCCTCCCCGCCGTCTGCGTCCCTGTGGAACTCCGAATGTGCGCCCCCCGATCGAAGAATTGCTTACGCTCTGCCCCCGCCCCCCGCCACCGTTTCGCGACGCCCGGCATGTCCGTTTCTAATGCAGACCTCCCCGGCCAAATGGGGTGCTCCGACGCTTCCCCCGAGTTTTAATTTAATTTAATTAAGTTTCTCCAGTCTACCGGATTCATGGGGCATAGCTTGCACGTGGCAGCTGCGAGTGCCTTGAGGCGAACCTCTTGCAGGCTACCGCAAGCAGTATGCAACTTCGTAATGAAGTTGTGTTCGCTCTCGAGCAAGCGTTACTGCGCGCGCCTGGAATAATCGATCCCATCTAAACATAGTTGAGAAAACATTCACGGCACTGTTGTATGGCAGGGGCGTCGTTAAACTCTCCACGGTGATCACTTTTTCTCCACATGAAAATCGACCAAGCTCAGTGAAAAATCAATGAGGTTCAGCTTGTTTTAGCTTAATTTGCAGCCACAAGGTACACAAATACTTGGTTGTTGGTGATACGCAATGCCCAGAGTAAGGCGTACCGATTTAGTGTTTACGATTCGACGAATTAATCTTTTTATCACTTATTTTGCATATTATTGTCGACTGCAACATTGTGTGATACTAATAATGTTAAAAATCTTTGGCACAGATACAAGGCAAACTACCTTGTTTTTGGTCTCTTAATCTTAATTTTAAGAACGGTTATCAAATCCTCCACAATTACATTCTTAGAAACCTGCCTGAATATACACAATTACCATTCAAAGAAACAAACAGTAAAATTAGAAGTTCTTTCCAGAAAACAGATTATATGGCATTTCCTGTTTCACTGCCTTCTTTATCAATTTTCTTTCTTGGATACATAAATCAGGATAAAAACTGTTCAGTTATTTCAAGAAACTATAAATTTTGGCGAGGAATAACGTTTATTTGACAACACGCCTTTACGCATGGTAATATAATTTTTGAGGTAATCAGGGTTTCAGTTGGGCCCAGATTTTTAGTTTAATAAAGATCCATTTACATATTCTAGTAGGGAAAAATATGAGTTTTTTAGCGTTAAATCAAAAATTGAAATGTTGCCCTCGATATTGCCAGTAGTGTGAAAGAATAACCCGGACAAACCGCAATAAAGACATATTGTTCTATCTAAACAAAGAGTAAAAACACAAAATTTAGCCCAGACACTACACGATTCGCAATACCAAAAATACAAATAATGCAACCAGTCTTTTAGATACAAACATAGGATAATGGCGCTTTCTTTAATTACAGACCTTCCGGGCACTTGCCAAGCCCACCAGCACAATTGTGTCTTCCTCGAAAATGGCGGCTACCAGCTGTAAGGCATCATTAAATGAAGTCCCATAATGGCAATGAGGAATGTCCGGAGAGATTAACATCTCAGCATATTTATCTGTGTCCCATGTAAATTCGCATTGAAGAAATTTCTTAAAATAAGGCGTAGATTTTGTTTAGAAATCTAGAACTTTTAGAATGTCAACGTCTCATATTAGGGTTTTGTAGGTGTGAACAATAAAATAAAAGACTCATTTTCTCATGTTTCGACGAAAAAAGTCACATGCCCAAAATTTCTTGTTGTGCAGTAAGGAACAAAATCGAAAGTCTGAAGAATACGAGCCCTACTTTAGTCTGAATCCAAAAAGAAAGCACGTTTCAAATAGCATTTTGGAAAGAGTTTGGGAAGGAAGACTATTCATTATTCTGAATATAAGTCTAGAGAACACTGGTCACCCACACTTCGATACCTACAAACATACGCGACGTGGTGGGCAACACATCGAATTTCTAATGCTAACTTAGTGCAAGAAAGTTTCCACAATTTGTTTTAATGTTGTACGCTCATCCAAATAGCCACATTCGTGGAAAACTTATTTAGCAGTTGCATCTGATCGGACTACCCCTTCCCTCGCACATATTGTCAGAAGGAATCCCGTGTCCTGTGTTGTCTTCCTGCCATTAAAAAAGCAAAGTATCTCATACTTGTGACGGTCGATGCAGAGCAGAGACCATTGCCTTCATTCATTATTCATTATTCAAGTGTGTAAGACGGAGATCAGTGCAAGGCAGTGTAACGTGCTCATCTTCTAAAAAACGGCTTTAATGGTGACTGCTGGGGCATAGCTTTTGAAGTGTATAACGTGTCTCTCGAGACATATAAATAATGATTTTGGCTGGGGCACCAACGTACTCGTCCAGCGACGCCATGGGAAAGTAAACGGCGGATGCAGAAAGAAGAGCCAACGGCAGCGTCCCCGTACCGGGATTTTTGCTCCGCGTTTGAGGTTTTTGCATCGGCTCGCGTTTCCGCAAGTTGTAGGACTCTCTCGTCTCCCCCTTCTGCGATGGCCGGCCGCCCGCCTCTGGCGCGCCCCGCGGGCACTGCCGGAAATTGCGACGACGCATCATCACGCAGAAGGCGCCGCGCGCGCGGGGACGACGGCGGTGGCGGGTGTGCGGAAGCGGCGAGGTGACGAGGGCAGCGGGATGCGGGGGCGGCCGGGGCGGCCTGTGCATGTTTGCCGGAGGAGTCAGGGGCGGTGGGCCGTTCGGTGTCTGCTCCGGGGGCGGCTGGGGACGCGAGACTCTCACAGGGCTGCCGGGACGCGGAGATCTCACAGTGACGGAGGTGAGGGCGAACGGCGGGCCCGTGGAGGCTTGGAGGTGTGACGGGGCGGCGGGCAGCGGGTGAGGCGAGGGGGTCAGCGGCGGGAGGTGGTGCGGTCTCGGCGGGGGTAGGCTGGCGCGGATCCTCAAGGCTGCGGGGGCTGCGGAAATTCGTACGGTTGAGGAGCGCGGGTGGGGGTGGGTGCAGAGCGATCTTTCGCTCTCCGCTCGGAGCATCTGCAAGTTCCGGCCCCCCCCTCTCCACTCCCCAGAGATCTGATTCTCTCCCCGCTTTGGCACTCGGGCTTTGTCTTTCGTCGCATTGCCCGCTGCTTGACGATCACTCTATCGCTATGAACGAATGCGGGAACCCATAGCTCCCAACTACTTTATTATATTGGATTATATTATTTTTTCCTCACATCTTCTTCATGTGAAGTTCGATTACCCGACAATGGCAGAAGGAATAATATTCACTGTCTACAACTGAAATTACTTTTTTAACACTCCACGACTATTCAGGCAGGAGGGTCCCCAATATAATTCTACAATCGCGCATTCCAATTGAGGAAACAACGCATACCAGTTAATTTTTCCACTAGGCTTTGTTTCGGAAAGAAGTTACTGTAATCGTATACTTACGTCCAGTTAAAGAATTATTATATATCTATTATTATATTATTTATTATTATTCTTATTATTTTATTATTATTATTATAATATTTTATTATTACGATTCTTAATCTAACTGATAGTTTCGCGCTTTAACGGTTATCAGAATCAAAAATAATTAAAACCGGTGCTATGCACAGTCGTTTCATAGGAAACTATCTCTCTCTTTT
>BOPP01000051.1:1868703-1887723 GCA_017312745.1 Gryllus bimaculatus | reverse complement strand
TTGTATTGAGAAATGTGTAAATCATGTAATGAACACCTTAAATATTAATAAATTATCACACAATAATACTTATGATTAAATAACTAATACTTATCACTAATAGAATAAGCAAAACATTTTAAGTGAAACGCAGTGTATGTTGAGTGGCTTATTGTGAAATAGAAATAGTAAAAACTGAATATATATTATGATATAACAATATAATAAATGTGTCGTATGTGAATTTTGTTTTGTATCTAGTATGTAAAACAGCTAAGAACCCCTTTCACTGTAAGATAGTGTTGTGCATTATTACACACGTCATAGTTGAGAATAATAGTTTAAAAACTTCTGAACGATTAAAAATAAAAATATTTTCTTCACCCTCACCCAGGACCAAACTAATACACAAAACAATCGGAGCGAGTTTCACGGTAGGTGCTCGTATAAAATTATTTGAAACAAGGGAGGTAGATACTTTTAATAATTACGCGTCGGAAACAGCGAAGCATTTTCGGTGAATAGGAAACAATAAACTGTAAATGACGTACATCTCAACACATTCAAGCGCGTGACTCAGTAATTGCTCCACTTGCGTTCTGAGTCTTGATGCAAAAATAGAAGTTCGACATTCGCACCCAGCTGCACGATAATATCTGTACGGGGAACCCCCGTCAGATAATACTGCTTTGAAGGATGGCGGCCGGCCTGGCATTTCTAATGCTCCGTACAGGGCCGCTTTCCGTAGGGTACGAAGTGTGCATTCTCTTGCACAAGGCAAATCACGCAGAGCTTACGCAACAGGATGTAGCAACATTTATTATCTTGTAGAAACGGCTGCGTTTTAGATGCATTATAAGGTTAGAAATACTGTAAACAACTTGTTTTAATGTGAAGAATTCACTCTGAAAACTTTTTGGAGTTTAAGTTAATGACCATTTATTATAATCTCACGTTTAAAAACAAGTTCTTAATAAATTATTAAATTGTACTTTATCATACACTAGTTAAAAACAAAAGAAACCAATCAAAACTTGTCCTTTTTGAGTAATACTTACGTAGTATAGAAGAAGTATTCTAACGCTGCTGAAAGATTGATTTTTTTCTTCAGAAAAACTTGTTTTATGGGTTCTTATCAAATAAAAAGTGGATGAAGTTTATCAATTTATCCACGATTTATCCGATCAATAAAGTTTCTACTTTTTTCGGGTTTAGGCCAACTCGGACCATGCGTACATTCTTCTTCAGCAGATGCAAGTATTTTCCTGAGGGTGGGGGGAGGGGTCTGCATTCTAGCTGAATCCCGATTTTTATCCCCCATGGTCCCAAGGTCGTTATCCCTGGGGGTATGGAAGACTATAATAGTGAGGGATGAACGGACGGCACACACACACACACACACACACACAAATACACCCATGCCCGAGGCGGGGCTCTATCCCACGGTCTTCTGGTCCGAGACCGCTACGGCACTACTGTCCTAACGATCTCAGTCATCTGACCGGCCCAAATTACTATTTATAGAAAAAAAACTTCCTCTAATACGAGATGCAGTCAGAATCTACATTTTATGATTATCGATACCTTGGTTTACGAAATGTGTATCCCCCGTCAGTTTGTCTCTCTGTCCGTTTGTAAGGAACGCGAGAGACTCAACTATACGCAGACGTTTCACCAGAATTGCTATACCCAAACGATCTCGCTGATTGCCATTAATCTGATGTGATTAATTGCTGTCCTGGATATGAAAATGATTTTGTGATTGAAAATGATTGTGTGATTTTCGGAGAAATATTACAAGAAGCCTTAAGAACATTTTCAAAATTTTCTCAAAAATGACTCCTTATATTTTATTTATTTTTCTCAGATACAGCAAAATGCGTTTAAAAAATTAACAAGCCTGATTTGTATTAAACTCTTCAAATTTTGAAAATTGTCAAAGTTCAAATTTTTCGAAATCTACCTAGAAATACAATGTTGGAGATAGAAATGTTTTTCATAATAAAATCTATCCTTCAAAATTATATCTTCAAATGTGTTCCGAAGCAACTTTCAGGTTGAGTGAACAGGAATATGACGGATGGTGGAATTTGAATTGGTAGAATGGTTGATAAAATGTTGGGCCCCCTCAGATCAAAGTTAGCATAAAATTCAAATTCTGTAGTATTTCTCAAAATCAAACGTAACCGAATGAGCTGGATTGAAATTTAAGAAAATCCCTAGCGATAGGAAATGCTGAAACTGCTTGCGATATTCTGAATATAAGAATTAAAATATTGTTATTTCTGCGATGATTCGTCTACGGAACCAGCTTATAAGAAGCCAAGATAATAAAAATATAGATTATTAGCCAAGAAAGTGGGGTTTTAGGACATATTATAATTTCCACTATATCATCAGATCATTCAAGAATTTATTATTAACTTCCAGTGTTTCACGTAAAGTAGAAAAATACGCGATTTGCCTGAAAATCACATAACTCGTAATTTCGAATTACGCGATAGCGTTGAAGACCGAAATGCGCCCATGTTGCCGCCGCTTGTTTGGGAGTATGGGCGATAGTGGCCCGTCCGGTGGGCCCTGATTAGCGCCAGCTCCCGCGGCCGGGCCAGTCGAGATAGGGAACAAGGCTGACCCCCAACCTCTTGCCGCTCGGAGCGCGTCGGTCGCCGCCATTATCTATATAGGAGTGCCTACGCGCTGTGTACAATTTGATAGACGCTGCCGTCGCCGCCGCCGCCGCCGCCGCCGCGTGTTCCTTCTCCGCCACGCCGCGCCGCCTGGAATCGCCTGTTATGACTGTTGCTCCCCGCGCCACACAACCGACTTGAGCGAGTGGCGTGAAGTAGGCACTGTAATTCCTATGTGTCAGTGTTCGTTTCGCGTCTGTCTGTAACAATCGCTTTGAAAGACACGCAAGCCAGACAATTCAATCTCCTGCACGCGGAACATCAACTTCGTGTTCGGAGGTTGCAGACGAACGAAAAAGTCCTCGTCCAGTGTAAACAGTTGACGGTGCTTGATTTGGCGAAGGTGTGGACTCGGTGACAACATGAAGTGGTGCTCGTTGACTGTTGTTCTTTTCCTTGTGGTGATTTCCGCACAAGGTTATCCTAATGGTGCGCCGAGGAATCGGAAAACTTGTAGGACACTAAAGCCTCATCACCATGGTGCTCACCCACAAACGAGCAGCCCTCCATACTCGGTGACGGTGGCCAAATCCAAAGTACCGATTGGCGCGACCATCAATGTCACCCTTACGGCTAATTCAAGCCACTACTACAGAGGCTTCATAATGCAAGCTCGGCCTAGAATGATCGCCAACGTGCGTTACATTCACCCCATAGGATCGTTCAAAATTCTCGACAAGACGCGGTCAAAAACGCTGGACTGCTTGAGCGGATCTGAGAACACCGTTACGCATTCGACTCCCGACCAAAAAACGTCCATGAGCTTCATCTGGACTCCGCCAGCCAAGTACAAGGGCTCCGTCTACTTCCGGGCGTCCTTCGTACAGGAGTACAGCACGTACTGGGTGAACGTCTCGACCAAGGTGCTGATCGGTGACACCGACGAGGTGAATTCCGTGTGGTTGGAGGGCGACCCGGCCAAAGCAGACGACTCTTCCTATGAAAGTGAATCTTCCGACGAAGAACAGCTCCATTTGCTCCCGGAATTCTATCAAGAATGTGGTTCGACTAAATCTTGTTTTGGTCTTCCCGAGAATTGTGTGTCAACTGGTTCTTGCGATGTCATTGCGTCTGTGGCTGCGAAAGATTCGAAATTTGAGTTTGAGTTGTTGGGGATAAACGTAAAGTATGTGAGTATTCTTCTTTCCGAAAACGGTCAAGTGAACACTAACAGCATGACGACTTGCGCATTCGTCAATAATCGCATAAAATTACTTCATCCGTCATATAACGAATATAATGTAGACGGTTCGCAATTATATAAAAATGACGAGACATTAATAAATTCTTCCTATGTAGACGGGGTGTTATATTGCAAATTTTTGAAAGAAGCAATATTAGAACTTAATAGCGTTTATTTTGATTTAAGAAATAACCAATATTTCTTGATATTAGCAGCGGGTAATGTAAAAAATGAGAAAGAAATTATTAATTTTGATAAAATGCAATTCCATGTTTCGGCAAGAAAGAATTTCTTGACAGATGTTTCCGGATTCAGTGAATCAACTACTTCAAATGAGTTGTCAGATACGAATTACAGGTTTCAAGTAAAGTTAAGGAACTGGTTTTTTGGTATTTTTGAATACTTCTTAATGCTACGTTGATGAATTCAAAAGCATTCTTGACAAATAGAGAAAAACCAGGTAACAATTAGAACCTCACCAAAGTTTACAGTGCTTAAATGAAACAAACTAATGCTTTGAAAATCAATAAATACTATTTCATCTATTTAAAGCTTTATCATTTTCATATCATAATGACTATCCTTCCTTGTGAATTCCTTTTCACCCCAACCCGTTTTAATGTCATATTATTTCATATATATCATTTTTATATCATTATCATATTGTTTCTTTCCTAGAACATTTGTATTTCAATGATACAATTTTTATTGTAGTCCATTATTGCCATCCTGGATGAAAAAAGTGAACCTACTTCAACGAACTCTGCAATTTTGCCAATTTAAAGTACTCCATGTTATAGAATGTTTACCTCTTAAATCTAAATAAGGAGTTACGTTATTTATTAATAATACTAAAGAAATTAATTATTAATATTACTTTCTTCAATATTCTTTATACATTATAGTATATGTCGTAGTACGTGCATGCAGTATAATTTGTACGACATTAATGAATGTAAACATATTGCACCAATGGAAATCCTTGTAAGACAATGATAGTGATAAAAGGGTCATAATAAGATATGAAACAATACATTATATCTTTATAAAAGAGTATTTATAAATTCAACTTCTCTATTATCACAAAAAATAAGCAAGAAAGAAAACAGATTTTAATTTCATTTAAGTACAATAGACAAACCAGTTTAGTATGGTTTTGAAGCATAATAGTTAACCAAACGTACTAATCGTTGGTTCTTATATGAAAAAAAAAACTTTCATTTAAAGATGTATTGATTTTTATTAGCATTACAAAGGGCGGGAAAATGTGTTTCTATCATGTGTATCACAATAGGACACTTCAAATGAAGTATCAAAATGAAGTAATTTTCATATCCAAGGTAACCAATAACCTAATGAAGTATTGAGTGGATTATCTCGTTAGTAATAGCTATGAAAATTAAGAATTAAACACGAATTTTATGTCAAATTTACTATTACCATTGGTGTTTCTTAATTAATGCGAAGATTGTATTTTATAATTTCACTATTCTCGTAGTTTTTTTTCATAGTAAAAAATTAGAACAATTGTAGTAGAAAAATGCGAAACTATTATAAAACTTTCAATCTCGCTCACCTATTTCTACTGAAACGTTATAAAATTCATTAGATCTTCGAAAACAGCGAATTATTTGTCTTTTCATTATTCGTCTTGTGTCGTAATGTATTCGAAAATTAATTATTGAATAATTGATATTTCTTTTTCAAAACTTATACGAATTACTTGACTTATTTTAAGCTTAGCACTTATCTGAACATGTTTGTTTTAAAGTGATAACATTTATTCATCTTAGAGCTCAGTCTAATCAGAAAATGAATTAGATAAAATAACTCAACATCTTTTTTACTTTCCCGTGTACATACGTATATACCGAGTAATATACATAGTATATGGAAAGTAATGTATTGCTGCGGAAAATCAATTTCAAGATTTCAACGGAAATACGCGTTTGTTGGTCCCCTGATACGGAAAAAGTGTTTTTTTCAAAGCGTCCGTCCGTCCGTCTCTTTGTTCGTCCGTCAGTCAGTCTGTCTGGTGTATGTGAACAACACTAGCCCCTAAACCATGCGAATGATTTTTTTCGAAATTGAAGAAAGCCCTGTCCATTTGACCTGAGTCGAAGCTCTGGAATTTTGAAAATCATTCCTTAGTTTTTGGGGGTACTTTAGACGAATCCCCTGGGCTATTTTCAAAATTGTCTCAAAAATTGAATTTTTTCTTAAACTTCATATAAGAATAGAGTAAAATGCGTATATAAATGTGTCGTACGTCCGGTTTTCATGTCAAACATTGACTTTTCAAAAATTTCAAAAGATTGATTTTTTTCAGGGCCATCCTACAACAAAATAATTAAATATTTTTTGTTCAAGTAAAATTTGTTGTCCGTAATTTGTTTTTCATTGAGGTCATGTATATTAAAAAATAGTAGTTTTCGCGCAATATGGCGAAATTTGGACAATTAAAAACAAATAAAAACTACGATTTTCCCAAAAACGGCTCCAATTTTTTTCTTTAAAGTTTTGGTTGGAATTGTGCTACATGCATTCTGTTAGCTGACATAAACGCTATATTGCTCTATTCTCCTGTTTCTTCAAAAATTACAAAAATTTAATTCTTTTGACTTGTCTCCTACATCGTTAATACTTACATTAGCAGCAATTTCCTCACATTATTGTGTTTATGAGTACATGTGCTTTAAATAATATCACGTAAGGCTTCCGTCAAAACTAGCCCAATTTCAGAAAGATTCGGAAGTAATTTTCTAAAAAACCGCTCCAATTGTTTTCTTGAAACATTTGGAACAGATAGTGCTAATTGCACTCTTTAATATGACGTAAGTTAATTTGTTTTTTAATTAAAAATATTTTTTTAAATATCTCTCACGCAGGTAATATGCACATTTCCAGCAATTTGCAAATCCTATTTTATTTGTAACTTAATGATCTTCAAATGACTTCAAATGATGTTTTTCTAAAACTCAAACATTGTCTGTGAAAGAGTGCTTGAAATTTCGAATAAGTTGTAGCGCTTAAACAGCATTTTCTTAAAAACTGCTCTAAATTTTTCATAGAAAATTGACGTTTTGGACTCAGGTTTACTTTTCTTTAATATTTTTAAAATAATATTTCATTTCTATTATTAGTAAACCGAAAAAGATTGTATTGAACCGATTAAGAAAATTTTTAAAAACATGTATTTTGGGCGGCGATAGATGACAGCAGACAAGAATATGTGTCAAGTTTGAATAGCTAGCTGAGACAAAATAGAAAAATAATACGGGAAAGTCCGTGACATTCTGTAGCACTACTAGTTTCCTTTTCCTGTTGTCTGTGCACGTTTTGCGCTGAATTGTCTTAATTGAAAGTTAAATTTAAAAAGTTAGTTACGGATTTCGTGACTGTTGACACGTCAAATAGAATTCTTAGTTTTTCACAAGTAGTAAACTTTCTGTTGAGTTCTATGAGTTTCCTCATAAAACATTAAAGTTCTATGTGTATCTGGACTTCATAATGTAAATATTAGTTAATGACGTCAATGTGAATTTTTTTTATAAACCCCTCAAAAATCTAGTATTATAAGTATACTTTGATAACAAAAATACTCTAAATAAATGTCATGCAAAAACGTGTCAATCACTTGTGTAAAAACCATAAATTTTTAATAACAGTTTTAAATATCTTTTAAATTCCAAATATTAGCAATATAATTTCAATAATTTTCCCCTAGTCACGAAGTTCTAGTTTTATGCTGAGGTTTGTTCACCTTACTTTATTGTTGGCCACCTGGCTTCGCAATCTGTTTACAGGCGTGCTCATCGAGAATTTAGAACAGAGTGGACTGATGTGAACATATCCCAACCACAAGTATAGCATCGACATGGAGCAAGTTGTAAAGAGCATACAATGCTTTGTTGACATCCGATTATTTGCTTAACGGACTTCCCATCATAAGCATATTGACGACGCAATTTCAAAGACCTTTCCTCGAGGCGTTTTGTACACATATGTCGCAAGTGTTGTCTTGAGGCAGGATACCCACCGCCTTATCCCCCGGAAGCCGTCACACCGCATGCGTAATCTACATGGCTCTCAAACAGTTGCGTTGTGCACCAAGCCGTGAGCTGAATGCCTCGAGTGCACGCACTCTACTAGTTAGTGCATGTCGTTTACCCTTGCTCTTAACATTAGCAATTGAACTCAGTGAACTGTTACGCAGTAGGGATAAAATGACTATGTTGTGCCAATGAAATGACAATTAGTGTGTTAGTATCTCGAATACAGTTATTGTTGGATTAGTGAGTTAGAGACTTATAAAAGTGTAATGGAATTCAAATTGCGTGTTTGATCGATAAAGTGGTGCATTTCCGTTTACACGATATTGATGTGAGCTGGTATTTACTATACAAGTGCAGATAAATCATGGAAACGCACCGAAACCTCGCTGTGTTATTTATGACTCTACTTATGATGCTGGCGCTGCATAACTCGTGTGGCTTCCCTGACGGAGCCCCAAACAAACGAAGTGTATGTAAAAATCTTCACCCTCATCACAAGCACGCACGTTCGCAAAAAAGTCCTCCTCCGTATGCCATTGTGGGGAAAAAGAAAATACCATGTGGAACAGCTGTGAACATAACAATCAGCGCTGAACCAGACCATTCATACAAAGGTTTTATAATGCAAGCTCGTTCTGCCAGCGGCCATAGCAAACCTCTAGGAGCGTTTGCCATCACTGATCCTGTCCACTCGAAGATTATTAACTGCCACGGACTGTTCAATAACACAGTTACTCACAGTAGTCCTGTTCTCAAGACCTCTACGAGTTTCGTGTGGACTCCTCCTTCGAAATATAAAGGCAACATTATCTTCATGGCTACAGTTGTTAAGGATTTTAGTACATTTTGGACGAACGTAACTGAGAAAGTGGAAATCAACTGCTCAGAAGGAAACAGTTACGCTGACGTGGAAGAGAACTTTGTAGACGTTAACGCCTTAGACGATGATTATGACGAGGAAAAATCCTCTCATTTGACAGTTTACGGGGATTGCGGTGTTACAAAAGTGTGCTTTGGTATCCCTGACAACTGTATTCCAACAAGATCTTGTGATGCAATGGTAACGGTAACAGCAAGGGCATCAAAATATGAATTCGAAATGTTAGGTGTACCATATGTAGGAGTGGGCTTTTCAGAAAATGGCGATTTGATCAGTGCTAGCCTGACGGAATGCGTGTTGGTAAATGATGCGGATGTCAAGTTATACCAGAGAAAATATGAAACGTTATCTGACTCTTATCAGCGTCAGCCTCCGAGTAAAGACTTGGAATTAGTAAACTCTTCTTATTGGGATGGTATGGTGTATTGCAAATTTGTAAGAGACGAGGAAGTAGAAATAAACGGAGTTCATTTTAATTTTAGAACAAAAAAGTATCACATTTTATTAATTACAAATAATGCTACAGCAGAACAAAGACCAAATACAACAGATTCTGTAATAGTTCATGCTTCGAGACAAAATGATTACTTGGGCAATGTAACAGGCTTTTCGCCTCCTCATATTAAGCATCTGCTACCAAAACGTAACAGAGTAATTCAATTCATATGTGATTTTTTCTTTGGCCCTTTTCTATTTATATTCACATTCATATAATGTGTGTGGATATTTTCGGTAATTTCGATTCTATTTCAAGTTTATATACAAATGCGTTGTCATACAATTTTTTTCATACCCTTTGACATTTTTGCGTTTGTTTAAGTGTTTTCTTTCCTGAATAGATGACTGAAGATGAACTAACATTCTCTTAATTATAGAGTTAAACCGAAAAAAATATTGTTCCCCTTAAGTTTTGCGTTTTCTTTAAATATTAAGTTCCATTTATTGTTTTAAAAATAATTTGAATTTTGTATAACATTTACGCATTGCATATCCACCAAATTCCAAATTGTATTGAAACGAATGACGTTCCATGTAACATATTTCAGTATGAACATATTATAAAAAATGAGGAACGTACAATTATACAAGTAATAATTCATTATTTAAAGAAGGGTTATTAGTTCACTTTAAAGTAATTCATCAAAGGTTGATGTAAATGTTAGCACATTTTTTTGTGTATTTCCTGTAAATTTCTATTAAAAAATATATATTATAATTCATTAGACTTTTTGTCGAAAATTGTGCTGATGGTGTATACGCAATTGCCTCTTTCCATTCTATTTTGTTTTATAACTATGTGTAAGTTCGTGCAATTTTGTCCACTTCTTTTTTTGCAGTTGTTTTTGGCTTGTAAAAATATCTATGTTATGATTTTGTAAGTGAAACAAATACTATTTGTTAGCTCTACAAATTCGTAATAATTGTTGTTTTCCAAAGCCAAAGGCGAAGTGCAGTTTTAAACGCAGGTAAGAAGTGTTTTCATCACAAATAATGGGTGGGACGTATAGCTCATACTTTCTCGTATTAATGGCAACCGTTGCGTAAAAATGTATCATTGCGAATTTAACCCACTAAGGCACTTCAAACATCATTACAAATACTGTTAACCAAATTGATTGCCAGGGTTAAAAATACTAATCTAATTTTTGAAGTTTAAAATATTAAAACAAAACTGTCTTCCTGACTGTTCGCACTGCTAAAGTTAATCGTTGGTAACACATATTGAAATTGTGACAGACATTTAATATTTTTTGATATTATAAAAAAAGGGCTGTTTAGATTTGTATATTATAAATATATTAAATGCAGTTAATTTTTAGAACTGCATTTTTTGACTTATTTTATTTTTTAAATTTTTTCTTTAAATTAAAAATATAAAAATTGGCAAAAATACCATTATATTATAATACCATTATATTCTCTGGCGTGTTATACGTCTGGTAAGTTTCAAAGTGTGCATCCCTGACGATTCTGAGAAAGTAAATACAATGGACATTTTTATTTACTCTTTTGCTGCAGCGTCGACCAGATCTCACTCCAAGCCCATGTCATCGACCGAAGACGATTACAATCGTTATACTTCCACAGAGCATTGAACAGAAATATCCCCTTCTAATCGTTCAATTTATCGGAAAAATTCCTAGGACCTTCGTTGCCGAATAAATTCATATTAAAATGTAACAAACAGATTCAATGTAGTTTTGGTAATTGAAATAAACGGATAAGAGTACGAGATTTAACTTTTTCTTCACTTTACAGATAATATCGTTTATTAACTGCTTTGTAAAGAAATGAAACTATTTTCTTTGCACTTTCTTTAGGTATTTTATTTTCGTATCACTGATGCAACAGATCTCAGTATAAGATGTGTTCAATGTTACTAAAAATATAAAGATAATTTCTTGAACAAAAGTGACAATATTTCTGAAAGATGTAGGATTGGAGAGAGAAAAAAACTGCGTGGCACCTATTTTCAGTCCTAGACATCATAAAATCATAAAAAGTTTCAAGACGCTAAAATGTATTTGTTTTGTGACTGTGCAATTTTTTTGTGGAATGCCAATTTTATAAAAATATTATCTAGTTCAACGGGTATAATGTTCAAATCGTAAAACCTGAACTTTAATGCTTTGATTTTCCAGGTATTGGAAACTCATAGAAGGGGAATGGTACTTACGCTGTCGAGCAGAAAATAGCAAATACCACAATCACTAAGAAAGCTAGTTGAAAACTGTTTGAAGTGTCGATAAGCACAAAATGAAAAGTCTTCGAAAAACGTCAAAAAACCCTTTTAGTTATTTTAATAAAGGCCTAATAACAAGTATCGTAACTTTTAGACATACGTCATTAAAAGTACCTATTATGCGCTTTCAATTCTTTCAATTGAAGTTCTTGAGATGGTAACAAGATAAGCCATACGAGCAACTATCATTAGCCACACGAGGACCCAAGAAATTAATTGCAAAGAACCCATTCTACAAACACTTAAAGAACTCGTCTGCAATCGAACACACGGTCACACGCAAGGAAGATGAACTATCTGCTCAGGTGATTGCTTCACCTTTTCATACTTCCACAATCTCATTACATTGTCGTCTACAGTGCGATGAGCTCAACTTTTCGTAGTTTGTCATCAGCGAACTCGTTTTTTCTTCCAGCCCTTTTCTCTTTTATTTGTTTGTTTCGTTCCCGGAAAGGAACACTCGGGCCTTTTCAAATTAGGGTTATTCCTTTCCCGGCGCATAATCTGACGAGCGCACCTGACGTAATAACCAGGGACGCAGAGGAGAGCGCAGCCTCTCGCTGCGGACGCGACGCGAAGCCAAGAAACAAAAGTACATCAGACTTTATTCGCTTCCCGTGCCCTTCGCCTTGTCTGCGTCTTCGCAGATCCGAGAGCCGATTTCCTCTGGCGGTAAGTTGACTACAGCGAAGAGATACAGAAAATTATGTTAGTGTATTTTAAAAAAATAGGCACAAGATCACTAATGGAATCTTGGTTTACAAACTGTAATTTTTAATGCTCTGCATATGGAATATCATGGTGTTGATATTTGGTATTTCTGATAAAAGTCTAAGTAATAACCAAAATCGTTAATTTACGAAGAACGTGTTACTTTATTACTTGTCTTTGGTTTGTGCTTGCAGAAATGAACTTTTTGCCTTGATATGTAATTTTATATTCCTTGTCTTGGATTATTCCTATTCAATGTATTACTTATATTGAAGTATTTTATCTTTAATATTCAAAGGACACGGATATTTTTCACAATCAATGATTAATTCCATTGTATTAACTATTGTATATATAGAACTTTAATTTGTGTAGAGTATTCGGTGAAAATCTCATTACGTTTCACAGTCTTTTATGTTTATTTACGATGATTTGATATTATATAATTTCTCAGATTATAAATTCAGTGTTTCTTGGCTTTTCTTACTCCATCATTACTCATTTCGTTCCTCAGAGATATATCGGTGGGAGCATTAGATATCTGATCCCTTCTTTTTTTTTCATTTTCTTGTAAATAGTCTGCAATAGGCAGCTCAGACAAATTGATTTGTAAATTCAGTTATAAATATCTTAAAAATTAGAATTTGTCAGAAATTGTACAACCTCTAGTGTACTTAAAAACTGATCTTTAACGTACAAATAAAATAAAAATTATTACATGATTCCCCTACACTTCACAAATTATTGAACTGTGTACACAGGCATGATATCTCCATTCCCTGATTCGATTGGCAATTGTTAAGAGCATGGACTCAACCAGCACGCTTTTGGTATATCCCAGAAATTCGATAGTGCATATACTCTCGCTCTTTTATACACAAAACAGTAATAAACAACTGAAAAATTATCGACAATATTCCTCCGGGACACGGTATTGTTGATAATAATACATTTTACCTCCGTTTTTGATATTTTTAATGGTTGTTTAGGAGAAAGGTTTAATCCAAAGAAATATACAATAACGAATGCATCCCCCCCTCGGATCTCGAAATTTGTCGCTCAGTCTCTTCCGGGGAATCCACATCCAACTCTAATATGCTCAGTCTCGTTGCTTCAGATTCTCCTTACCATCTTCTTCCTGTGCTCTATCACCCTCTTTCCCTCTTTTGTGTCTGTCTCATTCCTCTCTTTTCGAAGCTCTGAAATTTTCTCTGTCCTTCCCTGTGCTTCTTCCTCTCTTCCCTCTGAGTCTTTGTCTCTGTCTCCCCCACTATCACTGCCACTTTCTCACGTCACCGCCAACTGATTGATCTCGCAGAAGCGTCGCGCAACTTCTCCATCCCACGACGTTGCAGCTCCGCAGTAGCGAAGTTCTTTCCGCAGTGTTGTTCCCTCGCGAGAGGATAATTACGGCATTTGCCAACAAACGCGATGCGCGCGCTCTTTCTCCGAGCTAAAGCGAAACCCGACACACGATGGTTGAGTTGAGTGCACGTCGCCACTTCGCTTCTGGCGCTGAGACCACCGCTTCCCACGCAAACTGCAGTGGCGAAGGAGAAAAAAGCCAAACGTGCGCGGCGGGGATGGAGAGGAGGAGTAGAGTGCGTTCTAGGAATAAGCCGTGCGAAGGATAAAAGACTTTGTGGCGGCGAGAGATGAGTGGGACCCACAGCGTGGTTGTGGGTAGGAGCGGGAGCGGAGTTGGTTGACTGAGGCTGTTCACGGAGGCTGTGGACGGAGGTTGTGGACGGAGGTTGTGGACGGAGGTTGTGGACGGAGGTTGTGGACGGAGGTTGTGGACGGAACGGTGGACGGAGCGGTGGACGGAGGCGGTGGACGGAGAGGGTGGACGGAGGGGGTGGACGGAGGCGGTACGGGGTCGGTGAGCAGGGTGGTGAATGGGGGCCAGTGTATGGGGTCGGTGGATGCGGGTAGTGGACGGAGGCGGTGGACGGTGACAGACGCGGATGACGGTTGTGGTGGTGGGTAGTTGGAGCGTTCAGGCGGTGGGCGGAGGCGGTGCGCGACTGAGAGCGTACGTGTATGCGTAGGCGGTGGACAAATGAAGTGGCCGCAGGCGGTGGACGAAAGCATTATTTGAGATGGAAGGCGGAGGCAGTGAGCGGACGCTGTGGATGAAAGGAGTAGACGGAGGTGGTGAACGAACGCAGTGGAGTGAGGTGGAGGATGGAGGCGGTGTGCGAATGGAGTTGAGCTTTCCTATCAATCGCTTTTTTGTATCAAGGACGCAAAAAGTATGGATTCTCACTACACACCATGTTGATAGTTTACTATATATGCATATAAATAATATGTATCCACCTTTTTCTTACCAGGGTTCGCAATAAGCGTTTTTCTGTTCAAAATTCGCTTTTTTTCTTGTCACGATTACTAAATCAAGAGAAAGTAAAATGTTTAGTTGTTATAATTAAATGTTCAGTATGACGTTATAATTAAATATGGTTAGCGGACCATTCTCTTTACGTTCACAACCTTCATGTACAGGTTCTCTTGATAATGAAACTTTTGAATTAAAGAAAATATTATTTTATGTAAATATGTCTTCACAGTATATAATGCTATATTATTCCAGAATGTGTAAACCTGTTAACTCATTAAAATGGACTTAGAAAACAACTACCGAACCACATAAAAAATATTTTTGAGGTTTTCCATTTTTCATACAGTTTATGTTGTAACGTTTCCGCAGTATATATTTTGTGTGATGTAATTGCATGGGATCATCTAGTTCGTAATAAAAAAGTTACAACTGAATGTATTTTGTCACATAAAATTCATTTAACTCTGCGATTTACCGTACAGGTAAAAAAGACAATTTACATTGAAGATTGTATGCATCTGAGTAATATACCTATATTCGTGTTTAGTTATTAATCGCCATTAAAATTTAGTGTGTGTTCTAGATATTTATAGCTCAAACTACTCAATGGACCTGTTGTGCAAATAGCGCAATTCTACGGTCAATAAAAGTGTCAATTCATCACTCTCTAGCAAAGACAAATGATCCACATACCTAAAACAGTGACTGCCATATCGATAAATAAGTGTGAATAATTTTCGATTTTCAATTGCCATTCATTGGAGTTTTAAGAGTTATAATAATAATGGTATAGTGCCATAATGCGATGAAATTTGTTGGCTTATTGCAACCGATTCTGCGGAACCTTGCAAAAAGTAATCCGAAAAGTCAATATCAGCATTCACCACACATTCATTTTCAAATTTTCTGGCAGCAAAGAGATTCAAAATCTCGGCGGCCCCTTGCAACACGCCACGTGCTCCAGAACAACGATTCCTTCCCCCAACCAGAGATAACTGCGGGGAAGGGAGGCGTTTTGCGAAAGCACACAATGACCGGAAGGGCGTGGCGGCGAGGAAGGGCTGGCCCTTCGGCGGGGTGACCTGCCAGACAGAGCCAGTCTGGCCGCCCACGGCGCGCGCCTCACGGAGCGCCCAGACCCTGCGCGACTCTCCGTAGGCACTGCCCGCCGCGCCGTGCCGGCCGTCTGCTGGCCCGCCAGAGCCCCGCCGCCCCCCGCACTTCCCGCCGCCGCGCGGCCGCACGCCGCGCCGCGCCGGTGACCGCAGCGGACGGGGACGCAATAGCCGGAGTCGCGGCCCCGACCGAGCCCCCGCCGCCCCGCCGCCCGCCGCCCACCGCCGCCCCAGCCGCCCCCGCGCCCGCCGCCCCCGCCGCCCCCGCCGCCGCCCGCGGCCCCCGCGCCCCGACGGTCAGCAGCAGGTGCCGAGAGATTAATTCAGAAGGTCCGCCCCTGATATGTCAGCGCGGCGCGGACGGCGCCCGGTCGTTTCCCTCCGCTCGGCCATTGTCCGTCGGCGCCTCTGCCGCCGACGCGTTGCGTCGCGAGTCGCGCGTGGAGGGCGCTGAATCGCGCGGCGCGGCGCCGAAGGGAAGGAGCGACATCGTGCGAACGCCGAGTTAACTGGTTCGCGAAGGCGAATAATTCACGTAGGGTTTGTCTGGAAGGGGTGTTTGCGTATTTAATTGATAGGAAGCTCTCCACTATTTCTCTGACGTTATCCTCGAATCTCACGTTCGGAAAACAATAATTCGCCAGCGATAGTTACTTCGTTTCAATGGAATGCAAACTACGAATGTCGGCGTCTATGTCATTCACACACTCACACACACACACCACTTCTATTGCACTAGACAGGACTAGACGTCACAGACGTCACTGCCAAAGGCCTGAGCCTCGTCACAGAAAATAAGGTATAATTGAACTGAATTAAAAATACGTTCGTACTGTATCAGATCTATTTCAGCCTCATCACACTAAAACGAGATGTGTGTGAGTGTGCTCTACAATGCCAGTGTCGTCACTTGTAGTTTCAAAGATACTCCATTTTTTCATGTCTAATCTCCGTATTTTGTGTTATTGTTCCCCAAAAATACTTTCCAGAACGTCGGTTTTTTAATGTTTCATTTGATCGTATCCACGTTTTAATAGATATGTCGACGGGTTAACATCATGTGTGAAACGTCTGTAATTTCACATTATTGTGTGAAATAACGCATCTCTCATGTTAGAGTTAAGGCGCTCGAGACTAGATAATGGAAAGCTAGCTGAAGTGCAGGAGAGGTAATTAAAAGATCAAAGGAATATGCAAATCAGGCGAGGAACAAGAACATCATATTTCTTCCATAAAATATACAGCATACATTACTGCATTCTATTGCACTATTTCGCCAGAGACGTGTCAACGTCAAACAAAAACGAATGCGGAAAAAAACTATTTTTTTTTGTTGTTTGTCGAACCTTTGTCTAATCTCCAGCATCTTAATTGTGTAATAAGATGTTATATTGATTGTTTTAATTGCTTAATACAATTTGAACCGTTTATTCTAAAAAAAATATTCTTCGTAGTATTTCATGGTTTCTCTTCTTCTGCTGATTACTTTATTTCGTGAGTTATGATCTCCCAAGCTCCTGTCTTTCCTTTATGATCTCCCTTATGGCTCATGTGCAGAATACACTCATTTAAAGCTCATACCTTTGGAATGAACATCACCATTGTTTAAAAAACCGATTGAATATCCAACACAAGAATACGCTAAAATACAAAGGAATCTTACAAAAACTACAATAATGGATATAGCATTGTGTTCGAGACGTTTTATCCCAAGTTTTATAATTTGTCGCACACTCCCACTTCTTTTTTTCATTTTTTTTGTCACAGAACCCTATCTGTTGATTCGCTTCCTTCGTGAATGTGCTGGTGTGTCAGCTGCAGGGATATATTATGCACGCTGTGCCGAGGGTCTGTGCGTGGCTTGAACGCATTGTTCAGCCTTTGCAGCAGGACACTCATTCCCCATTCAAAGCGTCGTCGGCAGGAGAACCAGCGGATGAAGCGCGTGAAGACAGGCAGCTGCGTCTGTTCCACCGTTGTAATCTTGAAGTTATGATTCGCCCGATTTCCAACGCATATTGAACGCATATTGGGCAAAAACACAGTTTTTGTTTTATGTTCTACTGCGTCGGAAAACAATTTTTAATATAAAGTAGACAGCGTTGAAGAACATGCATGTATACAGTTTGAAAATACTTCGATACTCAATGATCTACAAGGATGTTTTTGCCCGAATTCATATATTGAGCACAGACCGATAGATTTTAAGTACTTGCAAATAATATATTTTATCTTCATAAACGTGAAATGAGACTAGTATTAATAATGTAACTGTTCTAGTAAAATTAATATAAGTATATTAATTTTAAATTAAACTTAATATCTAATATAAATACATTTGTATATTTTAGTAAAATCAGTAAATTTGTGTATGAACTATTTTGTATTCCAGTTTTTTTTCTATTCGGATTCATTTATAAATTAACAGATCAATAAAATATTGGCATAAAAATATAGTATAACATTTTAATGTTCTGTGATCATTTTAGAAAAGTATAACCGTAAATTATAAATTAGCAAACATTTAATTATATCCAACTTTCTTGCGACAAAGCACTTGAATTTAAGATGTCTTCTCGTTCCATATTTTTTAGAACAGCAATTGAAATAATGTAAAACTCTAAAATGTGTTTCGATTTTTTTTCAAAGTATATATTGCCAATATTGAATAACTATAAATTACTAATAGTTAAATAAATACCGCTAATTATCTAATGAAAGTTGTATCTAAAAAATACACATGAAGAAGGTCATATGGAATAGTAATCAAAGGAATAGGAAATTGTATTTTCAGTGTTTTGAATGAAGATATAAATTTCTTGCTCTCGACAGAAATTATTGCAATAATGGATGGTTATCAAAGAACTGGAGTAAGGCTTATTGCTTAGTCTTCATTTCTATGTAGCTCGCTCTAAATTTTCACTTCACACATGAGCGTGGTGAGTAAATATAGTGATGGCAACGAAGAAAGTGAATATTATGAAGCATGAAGAATGATATATTTATCATCGCAATGTGTGTGATTATTGTTTGGAGCACTACTTTGACCCCGGCGTTCAATGATAATTACCTCACCGACGAATATATAGCACTTAGCACTTAGTCATTGCTGGCTTGTTCAGTCTTTCTCCATCTCATTCCGAATGTGTGCTGCTTCTGCCTGTTGGGAAGGAGGGGGTGGAAGGAGCGCGGTCTGGCGGAGCGGAGGGGCTGCAATGTGGAAAGGGCCGGCGATTAATCCTAACGCGCTAATTGCTGTTCGCGGCTGCCTTCGATTTGTACCGGTCAGCGCTGCCGCCACTTCGCCCCGTTCGCTTCCCAGC
>BOPP01000051.1:1849518-1863595 GCA_017312745.1 Gryllus bimaculatus | reverse complement strand
GCGCGGAATGGCGCAGGGCAGAATGGGGCGGGACGGGGCAGACCTCGCTTGCGGGGCTCTATTAGGCTCACGCCAGCGCCTCATTACGGAAGCGAGAGGGCGGGGCGCTACCGGGAGAGAGCCGAGCCGCAGCGCCATGGAATAAATATCAACACGCCCCTGAGTCACAGCCCGCCCCCGCTTCCACCAGGAGCGCCAACATCGCTACCCCTAATGGTAAAAATGTTGTAGGGATGGGTGTAAATAAAATGGAAAAATATTCATGCTAGTCAAGTTGGTGCGTTATTTATAAAGTATGTAAAGGGTATTCACTTTGAGAGAGGTTTAGTCAATTAGGAAATTATCATCTATTTGCGGCCTGTACATTTACAAAACTGTCGTTCTCAAAACTGATTATATTACCACGTTTGTCTTTGATTCAAGCTGAACTATTATTTTACTTTTGCATCGAGGTTTCGATTAAACTTATCTGTGTGAAGCTTTCGCCATGCGAATAACATGATTGGCCTACGCTATGAATGTTTCAAATACCCTGTTCTCTTTTTTCATTTATTTAAGCATCGGCTTTAGCTCTCTGCAGCCGCGTATGACGAATAAGTCCCCTTCTCAATAGCAAGTCTAGTCATCTCAGTAGTTATTCGAAACACCAAGCTAATGTGATCTTCCTTCTAACAACTCCCAAGGCTTGTGTTGCACATCATCGTCCAATTAACTATTTGCCCTATCACCATATCCTCATCTCTTACCTAAATGAAAAGCAGATATCAGAAAAATTGATATTTCATCTCTTCAATGTCTTTCTTCTTTGATTCTTGATACAAAAATTATAGGTGTCTTAAAATTTAATTTTATTTTTTATTTCAGTGCATTATTTTCTTACAAAACATACACAGTAATTTTGGGTTTAGTCAAATTTCGTTGAGGGATAGTCTGCGGCAATGTCACACTGCTTTATCATCAATGAAAATTGTGGTATTGGTCTTATATTGGACAAACATAATTACAACGCTTTTGTTCAGAGTCAGGAATTTGCTTTCCTTTATCTCACACGTGTTGCACCGACTTTTGCCGCTATTTTAAGCCTCTATGACAAAATACGAATGATTGCCAATATTGTACCTATTCATGACTAGTTTCATAGTAGATCGAGGCATATGACTGGTTAGAAATAAGCTATAAAATAAATATTTTTCCCGTAATGTGACATTAAAGTAAGGGATTGACTGGGTTTATACGATACATTGCTCACGAAATGATAAGTGAGTAAGAATACTGAGAGTTCAACTTTGCATAATTGCTCTTGTGACATTAATGTCTAAGAAAACGCTTTCAGATTATTTTCACAATGCATTGTAATTTACTTGTATGTCATTTTCAGAATACAGATTATCAACGTTAAACACATCGCAGATGCACCAAAAATGTTTCAAGGAATCTCATTCGAATAAAGTCCGCTACTTTTACCAACTGGTCCGCTTGCAAATTAAATTCCATAATTTCGCAGGACATCAGTGTGTAAATAATCGATTATTTAACACAATTTTGTTCAACATTGAAAGACATTTAAATATAATACTAAACAATTAAAATACCAACAAATACAATACGTTAATTATTCAGTTCATTTAAACAATAACTATTAATATAAAATAGATGCGGTAATATGAAAGCAAAAGTAGTCTCTTTTTAATGTTATGCTATAAACTCATTTGAAACATCAATATTTAAACTTTCATCCTGCGAAAACTATTGACTTTAATTCATGTACTTTATAATATTTTTTTGCTTGAATTTCGATAGAGAATAACGTATTGCAAACTTTAATAAAGGTATAGATACATAATTTTTAAAAATATTTCCCCTTTACTTTCTTAACCATCATTTTTGGTGTGTACTTGCGCCATTTCCTTCTTTCTTTCAAGCGCGTATTCTTATAATTCCATTCATACACTTTTCCTATTCAATATAGCCTAATATCAGCTTTCTCGCATCTCTCTTACTTTGAACCCCTTCATTTATCCCTCTCCTACCTGGGTTTTCCATGGGCACCACCATCTTCACGGTCCGCCTTCTCCCTTAGAAGGGGCGCGCTCTCGCCCACGCTTAGCGAGTTACGATCTAACGCGCGCCTACCCTCGCCCTCCCCCAGCCCCTGCCCGCGGCCACGCCCAACCCGTCTTCCCCTACTTTTTTTGCCATTCCCCGCGCCCTAACCTCCCTTTCCCTCATTCTTGGCACCCTGCGGCTTCACCCCACTGCGCCTCTGGCTCAGCCACAACTCCACCTTATGACCCTGCGCTTCTCCTTCACCCTACTGCGCCTCTAAGCCCCCAACCACCTACCCCACCCTAACCTAACCCTTCCCCACCTCCACTCCTGCGCTCCGTCTCTCACCATTACAGCTGTTGGCATTTTCCATGCCTCATTCCCGCGTCACTCGGTCCGTCACGTGGCCCCACCACTTCCGTGTCTTCCCGCCCCTTCCCTCTCCCCGAAACCTCCTCCACCGCGCCCTCCTTCTTCGCCTCCCAGCAGCCCTACGTCTCGCCTCGCCTCGCTGCCCTCGGCCTCGCCCTCGCTCGCTCTCTCGGCCCTCAGCCTTCGCCTCGCCCTCCGGCCTCGCCCTCGCTCTCGCGCTCGCTTTTGCGGAAGGTGTTTAAGCTCAGGGCGCGCACTAAAGTGAATCAGGCTACGAAACACCCAGTCACTTCTCGGAGCGATTCTTAAATCAGACTTCTGCGGGGACCAATAACTCCGTGAAACCTCAATTTCTCTTCCGCACTTCTTTCTTCCGTCGTTTGCGTAGGGGGATGTTGTTTCGTGGAAGAAGGTCTATACGGAACCCGTATATGATCATTGAACATCTGGGAGTGTCGTGCACATTAGTGGCCTCCACTATAGATGTGCTTTCTGCTGCACTTCATGAATATATGTTATCCATATATTAACAAAATTGTCTACAGGATGTTTGCAAGAGAGTTGGTTAGTACTTTCTCGAATTCAATGGTTTCCACGTTTTCGCGAATCCACTTATGTATATAATACCTCATAGTTCGTTCTTTTATTATTTTATCAATTATCTGATGAAGGAATTCATTGAATCCTTACATTTTTGTGGATATTATTTGTTACGTTCTGACAGAAGTAATCTGTTTTTGTGTTATCATATAGTTTTAAATCATACATAGTAATCCCAAAATATTTTTCATCCCCCAAAATGTTTATAAAACAACCACAGAAATCCCAATCATTATATTTTTGTACGTTAAATATTTTAATTCCAAACGTTCAATATGTGCAGTGTTTTGTTCATTCCTAGACAATGTCATAGCTGGATTAATTTTAGATATTTTGAGACTATTATTACGTAAAAATGTGAAGAGAAAAATGTGTGCGGAAATGCGCTATTCGTAAAAACGAGATTGAAGCGTGTGAAATAGAACCCTACGAACGCATGTGTGTGCAGAAAAAAGTTCCATGATTAGCTAGCGCATAAATCTTGCTTTGCATGATTAAATACCGGCAGTTTAAACATTTTGTTGCCGTAATACGTCCATAAATCGTGCGCTCCATTTATATTTCCTTTTTTCAATTGTTTAGGAATGCAAATTGTTCGCATAGTTTGGGTATTTTACACCTACGGGCTCACAAATGTTTCTACTTCAGGTCACAGGTGTGCGATGAAACTTGAAATTCGTGGCACTTGGATGGAATTCCATGTAATTAATGCGTTTAAATATTTGTGTTTGTGGTCATCATAGATAAACGTACCGTCTTGGAAACAGATTATGGTAAAAAATGTTTAATAACATTAAACTTAATGTAAGTTCATGCTATGAAATCCAAATTCGTTACTACAAAATCAAAATCTTACAGTACCTCCGAAACTAAAGTTTAGTTTTTATTCGTAGCCATTCCGGGCGTATGAGTAACGATGAACCTTTTAGAAAAAGCGACAGGGACGCGAGCCTGCGAATTTTGCCGATTTTTATGAGAATCAAAAATGAATTAATATAAAATAGTAAATATCCCCATACTAAACCCGATACTACAGTAGGTTATAAAGTATACTACAGTAGGTTATAAAGTACTCTTTTCATTTAGCGTTGATCTGGTAAAAGGTTCATGGTCTAGGCTTGCACAAGGAATACGTCCCGCTACAATGACATGGTACATGGTCAAAAACAATGGTAATGCTAGAGAAAATTAAGAAATAATGGAAAAAAATATATGTTTGACTTTCTGTGTACACAGAAATTGATGTAAAAACATGATTTCACATTTTTCTTCTGTATTTATTTTGATGCTCATATTTTATTTGCTCATTCATACCCATCGTGGCCCCGTCATCTACAAACTTCACGCCATCGTATTCAAAATGATGACGAAAAGCGTAGTAACGTCGTTCCTTCCCCAGTAGCGGCCTGGGGCGGACGTGTGCTCAGTCCGTGCGGGGCGCTAACAAGTTAAACAGAGATCGGTAGACTCGCCCGATGATAGAGCTGCGGTGCCATTACTGGGCACTCCAGTGCCATCCACATGGGCGCGCCAGCGCTGCACTAATGCGGAAAAATGGCTCCCGGTCGCCGGTGCGTCACGACGACGCTTCCTCCTCTCTGCGGAACCGCCTCACCCGCGTCTCCCCCCACAACCCGCCACCCCGCCGTACGCCGTCGTCGCCCCGAGTCGCCCGCGCTCTCACCGCGTCGCTCGCGTAGCCGCCCGCGTCGCGCCGTATCGCGCTCCGCTACGCCCCGCGTCACGTCCGCGTCGCCGCCCGTGTCGCCGCCCGCGTTCGCCCCCGCGTCGTCCTACGCGTCCCCCGCGTCGCCCCGCGCCGGGCCCGCTCGCCCCGCGCGCGCCGCGGTCATCGATTGCGTCGCGCCCGCGTCATCGCATCGCGTCGGGGCCCGCATGCGCCTCCCGCGTCGTCCCCGCGTCCGCCCGCGTCGCCCGCGCCGCCCGCTCCGCCCCGCGCAGCCGCCGCGGTCCATCGCATGGCGTCGCCGCCGCGCGTCATCGCAATTCGGTCGCCCCGCATCGACTCCGCGTCGCGTAGCCGCCTCGGCGGTCGCCGCCCCGCGTTCGCGCCGCGCGCCCGCGTCGCGCCCCGCGCCGCGCCGCGCGCGCCGCCCCGCGCCGCCGCCCCCGCGCGACGCCCGCGCCGCGCCCCGCGCCGCCGCCGCGCGCGCCCCGCGCGCCGCCCCGCCCGCGCCCCGCGCGCCGTTCTCCATTGCGCGCCGCCCCGCGCTCGCACGCCTCCCGCCCCGCGTCGCCGAGCCGCCTGCCCCGCCCGCGCCTCCCGCTCGCCCCCCCGCGTCCGCGCCCCGCGCCGCGCCCGCGCCCGCGCGCCCCGCGCCGCCCGCGCCGCCGCCCGCGCCGCCGCCGCCGCCGCCCCGCGCCGCCCCGCGCCGCCCAGCGCCCGTGCCGCCCCGCGCCCGCCCCGCGCCGCCTCCGCGCGCCCCTGCGCGCCCGCGCCGCCCGCGCGCCCCGCGCCGCCCGCGCGCCCGCGCGCCCGCGCCGGCCCGGCCGCCCGCGCCGCCGCCGCGCCGCCGCGCCGCCCGCGCGCCGCGCCGGCCCCCGCGCGCACGCGCCGCCCGCGCCGCCCGCGCGCCCGCGCCGCGCCCGCGTCGCCGTGGTACGCCCATCCACGCACCGCCGCGCCACTCCAAGGTCCTCCAAATTGTGATCGACAAGTAAAATTCTGATCGACGAAGCACTCTACAATACTTATAATTAAACTAAATATATGTACAGAAAGTAGCAAAATATTTCTAGACAAATTGCAAATTGTCTGATTTTGCATAAACTCTGGGGTCGAGGGGCCTGGTGCAATAGCTTGTGCATTCTGCTACCGTTGGGACTCTTTCGATGTCTTTTCAGATTTCCCTGCATCCTTTCTTTTCTTCTATTTAACATTCTCTATTTATCCATAATTCACTTTATTAATATTGTCGCTATCATCTACCCATTTAAATATCTCTCAAGGTTTTCGACCACCTCAGCACTTAAATAGCTTCTAAACATTATTAGTAAATTAATACGCAATCTTTTCTCATAAAAATGGCGAAGACGAAGGTTATAACTCTGTTGTCCCTTAACATGGAAATTTGGAGCTTTCTCGGCTAGAACCATGGAATTGTTCAGCGCTGCCCAGGCGACGCGCCGTCATGGCTTGCACGCGTTCGCTATCGCCTGGGTGCAGATTTGCAGGATGGGGCCGCTGTGATGGTTGCTCGGCGCCAGAGCAACTGCACCCGCCACCCGAACCTTTCCTTTTTCACCTTTAACGACCAGAGGCTGTGAACTCCTCCTCCTTCAGTGTGATGCGTTTACAATTGTTCATTTTATTAAAAAGTATGTTTTCTCTCTGTTGCAATCTACACCGCGTCCTAGGGCGATTAGTCGACATTTGATCAATCCTTGTAATCCACAGTGGTCGGATGTTGGGTTTGTGCCGTACTTGCCGCACAGCCGATAGCAAAGACAATTACCTCTCCCGTAGAAATATTGTTTATTTAATTATAGAATGCAACACCTATCAAAAGGATCAGTCCTTTCTGAATACAGTACTCTCTGCCACGAGATATGAAGAAGAATTTTTGTTATTGTTTTGTGAATTTATCGTCTCGTAGTTTTCGTTAATTTCCGTGTCTGCAGCTAAACGTTCCACTATTTTTCCTTTACACCGCAGTGCATTGTTAAGTAATAATTATTATCTCCCAATGTAATTCTCTCTTGTCTCTGTCTCTTCATCTTTCTCTCGCCTCTCTGCCTTATTTTCTTCGCTTGTCGGTTGGCCCATTCCGGGAGTGTGCGCGCTGCCTGCCGCGCTCGGGAATGGCTGAGCGCGACGTTAATTTGTTTTAACTTTACGTGAAATATTCACGTCCGCCCGTCTGTCCGTCCGTCCGTTCCACCGAGGTGCTTCGCGCGCCGCGCTCCGGGGGCGGCACCGCCACGAGGCAAGAGGACAGAGACGCGGAGGAAGAGCACAGAGAAGGAGATACGCAGAAGAGAGGGGGGAGAAAGAGGCGAACGACGGAGCGAAGCAAAGAGTCGGAAACAAGAGAGGAAGAAATAGGAGAGAATGAGAGAGAGGAGTGGAGAGTGAAGCAAGGACGAATGAATAAGAAGGGAGATAATGGAGGTTGATGGGAGTTTAGGAATAAGAGAGGAGATAAATGGGGTGAGAGAGAAAGAGATAGAGAGAGAGATAGAGAGAGATAGAGAGATAGAAATAGAGAGAGATAGAGAGAGAGTCACAGAACAATGAAAGAAGTATGAAAAGGAGGAAGGATGTGGGAGTGGACTACTGAGGTAGCTTAGCGCTATGTTAGACAAATAGACTTAAAATTATCTTAATCCTCAATAATCACTGCTTTTATTATAGAACAATGTGGGTGTGAATTGTAGCGAAATATAATATTAGAGCTAATATTAATTATAAATGTAACAACAACAACAATAATAATAATAATAATAATAATAATAATAATATCTATGAGTAACTCATATAATTGATGTCCTGAAGAAGAGTTTAGATATGGAACTTAAGTTGTTATTTCTTCTAGTTTTTTTTTCTTTCAAAAATTGGCTACTCAACATTTTTCCGATTTTTAACAAATGGATCATGAAATGTCATTTTTTAACAATAATCATAGTTGTGAAGAGTTTAATAATGACGATAACGAATATTTGTGAACAAAATAAAACAGGGGATGTTTTAGTCACTTGTTAATTAAATGTGAACCGCACACAATAGTTACACAGAAAGAAGAATACTCTTGAATTATTTATTTGTGTAAAATAATACCACTTTGCACTAAATTGTCCTCTTTTTAAGTGGAAGAAAAATATTTGTCACTTCTTACTTCACTTCAGATTCGTATCTCTAAATGTTCAATCGGAATTCTCCAGGAACTATAGACAAACGTGCGATATAGCTTTGAAATAAAATTTGTTACATTTTATTACCTTATTGTGAGGATTGAAACAGAAATAACCTACAGCAAATTGTTTAAAAGATGCAGTGTTTTTGATAACAGACCCCGTTAACGTTTTAACAGTCATCTTTTTAACATGGAAAAATGATTTAAATTTTGAAATATTTCTTTTTTAAGACACGTCTCATAATAGTTGTAGTTTTTTATTTTCTTTTTTGTTCATGGCATTATTGCACTATTTATCAGCTACGCCAAATGGTAAATGATATCTCTGATGGTGAGGTTGAAATTTAATCGTGTTGGATTTAATAAAGACATAATGCACGCTTGACCTTGCGCACGTTCCCAAAATGTCACTTTTACTTGCAATTTTGAAGGCGTAAATCTTAGAAGTTGATATGATCCCGCAACAAATTTATCGGGTTACCTAAGAAAGGCACATGGGTTTCACTGGTTAAAGATTTGGGCAACATTTCTCCTTATCTTCAGAATATATCACTACATGTGTTAATATAAATAACGTTTATGTTTACGTCATGTTCGAGAAATAATTTTCTTTGTATGCATCTTATCAAAAGCAAAACTACAACAAACAATTCTGTAATTAATCATGAAGATTGCTACAGGAAAGTAAACGGAATTTGTTTCTTTCTATTAAAGGTAATGAACATGCTAGTGTACAATTATGGAAAACTGAACAGTTATAATGCAATACTGCTCTAAAGCGTTAGTGGCAACACTGTTTGTTTATTTTATTACAATATCCATCATTCGGATACCCATCGAATTAAATGCTGATATGAAAAGCATCGGAAAGGCATAAATTGTTAACACCAGAGTTGTTAAAGTTTACTTTAAGGGAACAAAATTAGTACACACATGGAAATATGCAGTTATGAGTTTTAATCGACGAAAAGTATTACATATAGGATATTTATGAAACTTTATTTATTCTTTAATATATTTGTTGTCGATCATCTGACGTGTAACATCAAATCAGTGGCTATTTTTCGCAGTTTGTGCACTTTATTATATCATGAATTAAAATGTTAATTTATTATAGCACTTGTATATTGCAAATCTTGTTTTATTATTTTTCAGTTATCAGAAACATATCTGCAGATAAACTTCCTACATGAAAACTGACTTCATTTGGTCCCCATATCTTTTAGCCACGAAGAGCTCTGACGACTGAACTTCGAGTCTGCCAATAGACTTGCTCATTTCATTTTAGATTTCATTAAATAACGTTTGTATCTTACGTATATTTTGCTTTGGACTTATTTCTTTGAACGTGGACAATTCATCCCTAAAATTTGAATTCAAACTTCTGCTACCGACAAAGCAAAATTGGAATCAGGAATATTGTTTTGACAACATTTCCAGATGTATCATGTGTGGTGCCGGCATTGTAAAATACCCAATATTCACCATCACAACTCCAACCACTTTGAAAGCATTGTTTTTAAAAAAAATATGATTAAAACATGTTTAGATTTTAATGAAGATTAGCGTTTCATCCAGTTCGTATTGAAAGAGAATTAAAACTGTGCACAAAAAAGCGATATGGCAACTCGCAAATTTCAATCGCGTTGATTGGGAAAGCAGACCGCTGTAACCACGATACGCCCGAAATGAAGAGAAGAAACGAATTTCTGAGAAAGAAACGCCGCGAAGAAAAAAACATGTAAATAAAAAAAGTTCTCTGGCGGTAAGACTTTTTTCACGACTCGCTCGTATGCAAATTCCTAATCGAAAAATCTTTATATCCGTCCCACTTGTCGCGGTCTCGTATAAATTTGCGAGCGGGCGTGTTGTTTTGAAATAAATCTCATGGACCCCGCGGGACTAAAAAATTCGCTGCACGTCGACAGGCGCATGTGGGAAGGAGGGGCGGGTGAGATTGGATGTTGGTAAGTGAGGCTGGGTGGTTAGCGGGGTACAGGTGGGTGGGGACAGGGACATGTGGAAAGGAGGGGCGGGTGAGATTGGGTGCTGGTTCGTGGGGATGGGTGGAAGTGGGGTGGCTAGGAATAGGAGTAGAGGTAGACGTTGGTGAGGGCAGGCGTATGTAGGAACGAGAGGCGGGAGAGAATGGATGTTGGTAGGTCAGGATGGGTGGTTATGGGGTACAGGCGGGTTGGGACAGGGGCATGTGGGAACGAGGGGTGGGTGGATAGGGATTGGTGAACGCAGGTGTGATGGTTAGGAGTAGGGTTAGGGTTGGGTGTGGGCAGGAGCATGTGGGAAGAAGAGGCGAGTGAAATTGGGTAGGTGGGGATGGGTGAAGGAAGGTGGGGTGGTTGTGTGTAGAGGTGGGCGAGGGCGGGTGGGAACGTTTAGTGGTTAGTCGGATGAGAGCGAGTAGAGGTTGACAGGACTTTCAGGTGGTCGTGAGGATGGATACATTGTTACAAGGATCGTCAAATAACTGCCAACTGGGTGTAGCATATTATTATTGTAGAACGAACAGCTATTTACACAAATTTTAACTCTTGCTATAGTTCCTTGATGGGACACATGGCTCGTAAAAATAAGGTAAGCGTCGTTTATTCCTCTCTTCCAACGCTATACTCGTCACAAAGTAATTAATATCAGAATAGATACAAATATAGTATGAGATAATGTATGAAGTATCAATGGTAGGCAGTGTTTGCTCGAAGGCCATAAGGTGGCTCCAAATAAGAGATTTACTTTCCATACACGTCCCTGGTTGAAATGTGAAATTCATAGGTGAGAGATCACGTCAAATCACATAAAACGAGTAATGTTATATAAATAAATAGTTTCGATGTAAAGTATTAACGATCTATGATTAACAATCGTGCATTAAATATTATTGACAAAATATTAAAGCAATTTAGATGATGTAGACAATAGGTTTCATTATTGCAATGCAATACTTATAAGTATCCTACACGTAGAAACGAATTAGTACATTTTTCACTTATTTCCGTAGTAAACGAAAAATTAAGATATTTCCAGCCCAGTTTAATTTACAAAACTCATAACTTCGAAAAGCGTTATAATAATAGGTATTTAAAGTATGGGGAATTCACGCTCGTAGACAATGTTTATCCACTTATCTACTTCTTCGCAAATCCCTATGTGATTTGCGGTGATTTCTGTCCCAACGGTTGGTACCTACGCAGGACGAAGGCGTGCACGAGCTCCCGCGATATGTAGTTCTCGCGTGCGCCACCTCGTGGCGCCATAGGTCAGCAGCGGCCGTGTGTTCTAACGAGGACGCATAATTAAGTGCAGTAATCAATCTTCAATTAACCGTCATCGATAGTGGAAACAACGCTTTATTTATTTATTAAAACTTTGGGAGGTATTAGCGCACGTTCAATTTGATATATAATTTCAGCGATTTTTCCGTCCTCATCAACCGAAGCGGACGCGTGAAGGGAAAAAAACGAGGATTAATTTATCTGTAATTATCACCGCTTGTTTTGAAAGCGCGAGTGTGGTAACGGCGGAGGCAACCGGGAAACTCCGAGGGCAGGAAAACAGAACAATGCAAAATATAAGGCAGAGGGTGTCATTACTTCTCGAACTGATGTTTTTATCATAATCGTTTCTATTCTTTTTGTGCTGAAAATTGTTTGTAAATACTCTGAACGCGTAATTCAACATAGCTTACTTCCAAGTCATAAACAAATCCAAAATTTCTATTTATATTTCGAGGCAATTCAATCCATATGTTATTTATATATAATTATACCTTCTAAGTAGTTCGGTTTGTAACACATTTAATCCCAGAGCGTTCTATTTAATTTGCTTCAATTTGCTATGTTAACTTATTCATCAGGTAAAAATGACAGGAAAATATTTATTTAAAAAAAACTGTTCTCTATTTTTATTTTCTCGCCTACTGCTTAAACAGTAAGAGAAAGTATTGTAATGGTGTGGGGGAAAAGCGGAAAATTTTCGACAGAAAATATCTTATTGCCGAACCGTAATAACGAAAAGGTGGGTGAATGTTGTTGCTGAATGTAGTAATTCACTTCCTGTAATATGATGTATAGTCAGAACCCATGTTTGATGTGTCCTTGATACCAAAAAATCTATTAACGAAAACATATACTATTCGTCTAACTGACAGTCCGTCTATCCGTATGTTTGTGGACAAACGCTTGTGGCTAAATCATAAGCAGGGTTTTTACCGAAACTGATATTCCGCAATCGAGCCAACTGATGTCCTGTCCACTGAATCTTGAAACGGATATTTTGTATTTGTTTTTTTTATTGAAGCCTCGACATTTTCAAAATTATTTCAAAAATGGCTCCAAATTTGTATATATTTACCTCTGATAGAGCAAAAGACTCATAACAAATGGGATAGGTCGTATTTTCATTGCACTTCTTGAATTTTTGAAAATCGCTTATGTTCATTATTCACAATTTCCCCAACTTTCGCCATCTTCCTACAACTGCAATAATGAAGAGAGATTTTTTTGTTAAACAAATATGTTAATTAAAACAGATTTTCAAATAAGTCACGTTCATTTTTTTCCAGAGAATATTAATATTTTTTGCGTAATTTTTTGTCAAGCATAGTCAATTTGTATTTTCTTTAAACAATATTTTCCTGAAACGCACTTAATTTTGAACTTGAATTTCCAGCACTTACTTTGCCAGAATCTCTCATAAGAAGTTATTTAGATATTATGGAAGAGCAATATAATTAGTAATAAGTAATTTAATTAGTTATGGAACAATAGAACTATTTAATAATCTTTCACGTTTCGTTGCGAAACAAGGGGAAAGATGCGACATGGCAATTAGAAACTTTGGGAATAAACTCTCATTGTTGGATGTGATAGGGATAGGGGAAGGAAGTTTGTACTTCGTTGATGTTACAATGTCTAAATGTTCAATAAAATGGTATATTCAACTATATTAAAATAAGAAAGAATATATAGAAGAATATGCAAATATTATAACTGTTGACATTTATTCCTGTATGTTTTGTAGAAGTAAGAAAGGTCTACTGTTTCTATCACAATGTTAATTACATATATGCATCGCATGCGCTTCGTTTGAATTTCTTTGAACTTTCTCCAGTAGTGGCTAAATTGGTTGAAGGAATATGAACATAAAATAGCGGGTGTCACTAGCCGAAGTCCTTTAAACATATTCTCGTTCTAAATTTCGCAGATCGAGGCATACTTTGCCGACGTGTTCCTAATAAACTTATTGTATTTCATTATTATAACTTGAATCATGGTAACACATTTGATATAAGATTAACTTTCTAATTTGCAAGAAAGTCATTGGTGAGAATTTTAATCTATAGTATTTGCATTAACACAAAAATATTGCTGCATACAAAGTATGCCGTTTGTGTGAATTCAGATGTCCAGGTCACGCGCGAATAGCAAGCGTTAAGGTAGTGTCACACCAGCGCCTGCAACCAGGAAATGAAGGGACGCACCGTCGGAAGCGTTAGTACCCATCAGTGCATAAACGCGACAGTGCCACTAATTCGCCTTTTGGCGGTGTGATTCAAAACCCCCCATCATTGAATGAGAGTTTCTATGGTTCAAGATCAACCGGTGGAGGGTTGTCGCCACTAGGTACAACTCTTTTTTTGAATTCAACCTCTATCTGAAGGAGACTTCTGCTGGCCGGCTGCTCTGATCGAGCGTTTTCCGTGGTTTCTCCGATCAATACCAGGTGAATGCTGGAGCAGTATCGTGTGAAACCCACGCAAACGCCCACTTCCATGTACCACTCACGTGAGGAGATCCGTCGGCAGCAACACGCTTGGCTTAGTTGGCGCGGTGCCCTGCTGAAGATCCCTGCAGCAAAATCCACCAGCTGACGTCTAGCGGGGCACCGAAGCCCTGCGGCAGAGGGTCACTGTAACCTCCCGGGATATAGCATGCGCTTACTTACTAAGTAGGTGACGTATTCGAAATCAACTAGCACTTCCTCACACGACTGCTGGCGGGCAATGATGGGAAGCGTCCCCCTCAAGGGTGACGGGAGGGGGTAAGAGGTGTTACTAATAGGTACTTGAACACCGACAGGTCAGGAAAGGGCGTGTGATGGGAACTGGACCTTTCCGACTTCGATGGGAGCGTTCGGAGCGAAGTGGAGCGGCGCGAGGCGGGAGGGACGGG
>BOPP01000051.1:1818544-1831939 GCA_017312745.1 Gryllus bimaculatus | reverse complement strand
TGACGGCGGCATGGTGGCGCAAGCGTTTTCGCCCTGGAGTGGCGCTTCTGCGATGGTGGCGGGGCGAGGTCGGAGCCGTAAGCAGCGGCGGCGGTGGTGCGCGGCGGCGGAGGCGGAGGTGGAGGCGGCAGTGAAATCGCGGGCGGAGGGGAGGCGGCAATCCGGAGGCGGAAATTGGATGCGGAGCGGAGGGCGGAGGTAGACGTAGGCGCGAGCCGGAGGACGAGGCGGAAGGAGCAGGCGTGTAGTCGTGCGGCGGGACGGAGGGGGGATGGCGGAGGCGAGGTGGGTGGAGAGTGGAGGTTTGTAGTCGTTACGCGAGGCTGGTAAACGGGAGCTAAACGGGAGGCGGGAGGCGGCAGGCGCAGCTGCGGAGGAGGAGCGGTGGAGGAGCGTGTGTACGTCGTAGGCGGAGGCGGAATCGGAGGCGGATAACGGAGTGTCGGAGGCGCAGGTCGGAGGTGGGAGGGTAGTACAGTAGCGGAGGGGGCGGAGACTGAGGCGGTGCGTCACTCAACTCCACCTCCACTGCCACTCTCAGCGCAACGCGCCACCTCTCTCGCGGCCTCAGCCGTCACCTCTGTATCTCATCATCCATCAACGCCCTTCACGCCCATCCTCTCCCCTGCCACCACGAGCAGCCATCGCCCGTCCACGACCATCTTATATTTCGACACCTCGCCCGCGACCACACGCGATGCCGGTCACCTCCTCCGCCCTCCCCTCTACCGCCATCGCCCACCGGCATAAGCCACCGCCTCCATCTCCGCTGACTCCACTACCGCCACCGTCGACTCTGCTTCTACCGCCATTAACTACTGCATTCGCTGCATCCTCCTCGTCAACCCGCTGTCTTCCGACTACCTGGCCACCGAACGTCCTTCCACCATCACAAAATGGACATCCTCAACAACCACCACATTAGAACCATGGGGCCCCACTTCCATCATAGGTTAACTGTCAACCAATACCACACACACTGCCACAACCGGCAGCACTGCCACCCACCCAATTACACCACACTCATTACAGCACCAGCGCTGTCACCACTACTTCCAATACCTACCACCGAACGCATCGCTAACCACAGCCTCATCACATCACTCGCACCACCGGCCTCACCCCTTACGCGCAGCTTTCATCTACTTGCGGTCGGCAGCACAGGCGCGGGGAAGCGCGCGCCAGATGAATGGAGGCGTCCGGGGCGGGAACTTTTGCGATTACTTCGGATTCAGACGAAAACTGTAGTGGCGTTCGCGCAGCGTTGATGCCTTCCCGCGCTGGAGGAGAGAGGCTCCGCTTTCTGCAGTTGCGCGAGTTGAGAATATGGCGTCGCGTTTTCTGCGGCGAGCAACTTCAAGGTTTAATTTGCGGAAAACTTCGTGTCGAATTAACTGCTTTGGTCAATGTGACACTTTTCACGAACGCTTTTATTTACGCTCTCAATTACAGGCCTTCGTTTTCAATGTAATTCTCTGTGAATCAGTTCTCTCCCAGTATGCCAACAGATGTGATTTTGTTGTTGGAACCGTGCATATTGCCCAGTCTTGTAAAACGTCTCGTTTGAGTTCCGATTAATAATCTAATGAGTATCGTTTATTTTCCGATATAATAATCTAATGAAATTCCTAATCAAAATTAGTTTTTCGTAACGAAAGCTTTCAATAAATTTTTTGTCAGATCATAAATTCAATTTGTGAGAGCATTATTATAAACATTTTTTTTAAATTAAATGTTTCTAGTGAAAGCAATCAGTTACTGAAAAAATGAAAAGTAAATAATTTTCTAAAAATTTATCGAAACTGAAATACTGTAGATACAATTGAATGTCATTAGAGTAAAGGTATTGCAAAATTTTCCCTTACAATACTTAAAGCGGGTGCAAAAATAATGTACTAACCAATCACATATAAGCATTAAAAATTTTAATCACAATTAATGCTAGATAATAATTAAGACGAAAACGTTACATATAAAGAATTGTTTAGTTGCAGACGATCCCTCGAACGTCACAAGATAACACGAACCATTGGGGTTCGCATTTAGAACGTTAACATTGATTTAGTTCAAATTGGTAATGAGTTTTCTTTTTAAACAGGCCTACACTGCGTGTGATCATCGATGTTTGTACACCATGTAATTTACTGAGATTTAAAAAAAGGCGAAACTTTTGATGTTTAGCAGAAAATAAATATTGACATTCATCCCGAAATTTCGTCGAACTCTCTCAGAAACTAGAGCGTCGCGTCAGTGAAAGATTAGTTTATTCAAGAAGTTCGTTGAAAATGTTTTCGGTCTTTCCTAGAACGCGCGTCTTTTTTTTCCTCGCAGATTTTCTATCGACAGCTTAAGTTTCCCCTGCGGCGCGGCCTTCTTTGTCGTGCTCCATTTCTACCCGACATTTATCGTGGATCCTTCCATTGACGTCTCCTCGGCGCGTAACGCCTCTCGCCCTCTGCTCGCAGACGGCCCGCACGTTGGGGCAAGATCTCAAAAAGCTGGCCAAAAGCCGAAAAAGTTTTATTTCGGGGACTTTAATTAAGCAGTTGGGTAGACTGATTCCCAGAGTGTTTAATTCCACGGTTAGAAAAGGTCTGAGGCGTCACAGTGACGTTCTGCATTGTAAGAAACGTGCCATTGAAAGACCAGATGTTTTTAGTTTTGAGCAAATTTGCATTTTTCAAAATGGACAATTTACATGTACTCTAAATACTTAAAAATTATTAAAATCTCTTAATTATTAATGAATGTTTAAACGAAGTAATAAGGTAATTTGTTGAGTTATTAGTGAAAAGTGTTACAAGTTCCACAACGATTCTTGCAAACACTTCATTCTGTACTATTTAGTTGTATAAATGTCAAAAAAAGTTATTCTAGTTGCTATGCTGCTTTTCGTGCAGACATATTTTCAATTCTTAATCCACCACATTTGATCCGCCGTTTTGTTTTGTTTGCAATGTTAACATTGGTATGGGAATCCACAAAAGCTACGTTTACAAATTTTTATGAAAATTGAAACATTTTTGGAAGATTTTTAAACTTTTAATCCGTCATATTGAATCCACCATTTTGTTTGCTTGCAATTTTGACATTAGAATTGTAAGGCGGACCCAGAAACCATTGTATGCAAAGTTTCATGAAATTTTTTCAACTTTCCCCCCGCCAGTAGCCCTGGCGAGGCGGGAGTTTATTGTCATGTTGGGGTACATGCCCCGCAGCTCTTTGACTTATGCGGCAAAGAAGGGGGCAGTGCTTACTTACTAACTTAATTCTAACTTAAAATTCGGATGAAGCCGATCATTAAATTTGGATAACGTTTTCATATTTTGGCCATCTCTCTGAGATTTTGTCCCAATGTGAGCGACGCGGCGGCGCTTTTGCGGCTCGGGTCGGACCTGTCGCTCCACGTCCAGGGATTCTTAAAACCGCAACTCTCAAAAGAAGGCGGCGCGGAAGGCAAGAAAGAAAGGGCCAGCGCGCGCCCCTCGTAGGCCCTCCGCCGCCGACTTTCAAGGGGAAGGGCATCCCTTCAAAGGGCGCGTTGCACGGCGAAGCACGCCGAAATCCGGCGTGATTGTTTCTGGAAGCCAGCGAGCTCCGCGATATTTTAAACACGATTCGGATCCGGGGGCCGTCCCTGCGGAACTCCGGGAGCCTAAGTGGTATTTTCACAGCTGCAACCCTTCCCGCCGGTTCGTCGGATAGCGCCCCCTGCTGTGTATTCCCTTCCCTGCGATATCGCCGCCGCTTTCTCCGACAACCCCGCGCCCTCCCCGACCGGCCCCGCCCCCACACCGGTGTGAGGGAGCTCCAACTGACCGCGACGCCGGCGCCCCTCAGCGCCAGTTCCGGGAATTAACGCCCGTCTCATTGTCCCGCGCGGTGCGGAGCTAAAACAATGCCCCGAGTGCGAAGCGCGGGGATTGCGGGGGTGGCCGTCCCGGATGCAGCAGGCTGAGGGTGGGGGGAGGAGAGGGAAGGGAAGGGGCGACGCGGGGGTGAAAATCCCAGAGACTGGCTGCGCCGCGGCGCGCCTGCCAGCTAGTCATCCACCCACCCAGCTACCCATCTGCCTGGCCAGCTTGCGGCCTACACCAGATTTCTCCCCCAACTAACCCTTTCCCCTCCTCTCATCCGGCCAACAATCACCCTTCCTATCCGCACTCCCTCCTCACCGAAACCGCTCTTTTTGGCACTCGGCGGCGACTCGCGTTTATTTCATCTAATTTTGCTGTTGTTTTTATTTTGTTAAATTTTTTTTGTACACGTGTAGCGTGCCTTGTTTTTTTACTGAACGCTGCTTATTTTCGGCATAATTTTGTTTATGTATTTGGCGTCTCTGTCTGATGTGTACTCGGCGTGGGTTTTTATCTCTTTAATATTTCGTTCGCCTACAGCCCGAGTTCGGTTCCGGCCGGGGACCGGGCGGGCCGGAGAGGGCGGACGGGCGGCGGGGGCGGGTGGTTGGGCGGTGGGCGACGGCATGCGCCCGCTTCCCCGCCCACCAGCCGCGGATGCCCGCCTGCCGTGCCAGCCAGAAGCCCAGTTCAGTCGCTGGCTCTTTAGACGCTTAATTTAATTTGCCTCTTTTTTTTTCGCTTTTTATTTCATCGTTGCGTTTTAATTGTTCTTATTTATTAGTTTTGTTATTACTTCCATAGAAACTTTTGTTTTGGGTTGTACTGTTGCGACGCCAGCCCACTTCACGCTTCCGATGTTCGTCTCGCATACGTGCCGCCTTCGTACCCCTGCCCCCCCCCACCTCTCAAGGGTTGCTTGCTCTGCGGTGCTGGTCGGAGACTTCGTTTTCTCTAGGGAATCGAACCGTATTTTTTTCTGTTCGGGTTTTGTTCCGGTTGATTTGGGATTTTAATTTTCCGTTCTGCTAACTGTGCTCTCCTCCGAAGCTTGGATCCACGCTTTCAGCACCTCGTGATGCTACGTTTATCCGCTCGCAAAATATACGTTTTTAATTTGTTCTGGAATTTATTTTCACTATTTTTCCTACACGTTTTTCATCCACAGTATCTCGCAGAAATGTTTTAGAGTGGTGTAAGAAATAATCTAAAAGGGTGCCTTTCTTTTCTGGATTCCGTAATTCTACTTTATTTCTTTTTTTTGTGTTTGAGTCTTATCATTTATTTAAATAATTGTTATGTTTCTTAGTTTCTGTTGTGGAAGTCGATTATTTTAATGTGAAACATTCTCTTTGTGACTCTCCTTCGTTATTTTTCTAGGGATCTTGTTCCACTATCCCCACTCCTAATTCTAATCTCTGTTTGTGGTATTCTTTTCTTTACTTTACAGAGTTTTAGTTTCCAAATTCTTCTGTATTTGCATAACAAATATATACCGACTTATAGTTTAGCTCATCTATAGAGTCATTTTTTCTCTCCGCTATAACTCCTTGGCTACGTTTGTTAACCATCTTCATCATGCACACATTGTATAATATTATGCCCTATATTCTACCGGCGAAGGTGCCACCTCTGCACAGCCCCGGCCTGTGCCCTTCCCCTTGCCCAACCGACACCCCAGAGAAGAAATTTTTTTTGGGGGCAAATTGAACCCGTGGGGAAAAAAAATAGGCCAAGAGGAAAAGTGGGGGTTTGGGCGGGGGGTGGGTGGGGGAAAAAACAACATTTCCAGGGGGAGGTGAGGTTTGGAAACTTTTTGAGGAACAAGGACGTTGCCGGCAATTCGTTTATGCGCAGGGAGCAAGATGAACGCGCAGACGAATGCCCGGAGAAAAGCTTAGGATGGCTGTTTTTGGATTGCGCGCCGGGGCGGCGCGGGGCGGCGCGGGGCGCCCCGCGGGGCGGGCGCGGGGCCGGCGCGGGCGGCGCGGGGGCGGCGCGGGGCGCGAGGAGGCGGGCGGGGAGCGGTTATGTATGGCGCCGCTGCTCCAGACGGATCGCCCCGAGATCAAGGAAAGGATAGCTGGCAAAAAGTCGAGCATAGCGCCTGGCGCCCGTTACGAGAAGATGGATGCTAGCGGCTGCCCGCGACAACGCTTGCCAGCCGCCCTGCACACGCCCCTCAGATCCACACACACACACAGCACAACCACACACACACAACACACACAGCAAAGCAGCTTTGTCGAGCCGCCAGCCCATGCCCCTCAAGATCCACACACTCACTCTCCGCTGCACGCTCAGAACGTTCGCACCCGCACCCACGGCCGCTCCACACGCCCAGGCTTCTCACCTGCCCAGCGCTCCCTCTTTCCGCCCTCAGATCTCACACACACACAATGCAAACCACACACAGGCAGCTGCGTCGCGGCCCCAACCGCAATGCTCAGATCCACACACTCACTTCTGCCCGCTTAGAAACGTTCGCCCACCCGACCGCGCACACTCCCACCCCTGCCATGCGCGCCCATTCCCGCACCTTCAAACAGCCATCACTCAGCGCGACCACGCACGCCCGGTTTTCCACCCCTCCCTCCGCCAACTAACTTCCAGCCAACTTGCCCTTTCGCACCGTCTCTTCGTCCACGCCCACCACTGCTGCGCCGTTTTTGAAACTGGTGCACATTTCACTGTTGTGTTCGGTACTTTTCGCCAAAATACGGTCGTACATTTATAAATATACAAGTGAACCTACATTCACAATAATCCATGGAATTCTTACTGGTTTGATTTCGTGTATTTACATTCTTCTAGTTTGCGATCCCAAAAAATCGTGACATATTAGTTCCGTTTCTTCTTCTGATGATTGCGCCAATATTTGTGTCAAAAATGAAACTTACCTCAACGAACGTGGGATTTCATAAAATCAGGTTCTTTTACTTAATTTCTAAATACCAGTTCTGAAGAACAATGTGTGATGCGGAAATGAACTTTCTATTTTCTAACCGATGATAAGGGCAAACTTAGTTGATTACTGTATTTAAAAATTTCACATCACTGTTTTTAATTGAACATTTACACTTCGCTGATAGACGGTAAAAATCGGTATAGTCTGTTTATTAGGGGCAGAGAATTTTTTCGAGTTTAAAAGCGTTTTTGAAATACTATTCAATTTGTTATTATCGTTTTAATTGAACGACAAAATAACGGTGAGACTTTTAATGTTTATGGCATTTAAATAATCATTATTAGTAAATTTATATATTCATGTAATATGACATCCTATATTTGTATTCCTTATCATATTCAGTGAAACTTCAGTACGTGCACAGATAACAAGATTCATTATTATGAAAAATAATTTTTTTAAAGTTTATTCCTTTAAGTTTTCTACGATTTATTACTGCTTGAATGACGACAAAAAAATTAATTTTATGAGTGGTCATTTCCTCCGCTTATTCCTCTACTTATTCTGTTTTTTATACGTGTTCCCCCGCCAATACTCAGTATTGAGCGAACAATGTTGACGTAACTCGCTTCTTTTCATGCTTTTACTTAGCCGACAGTCGTAGGCAAAACTTTTTATTACGGCCCAATATTTCTCTTTCTTTCCAAATTGCTACTAACGTTTTTATGATCAGGAATTTAGAATTTTCATCAATGTGGACCTGCACCCTTAACGCCACTTCCTTTCATTTCTCCCTACTAAACTTTGCTTTCGATTCCTTGCTAGCGCTGCCCCGTCGCCTCGCCCGGGCATCTGCCACGCCGCGGCCTCCGCAGCGCCTCCACCTCCGCCTCCGCCTGCGCCTGAAGCTTCGCTGTTCTCGCTCCGCTACGTTACGCTCCGCTCCGCTGCGCCTCGCTCCCGTTTCGGCTCCGTTCCGCCTCCGCCTACGACTACACACCTCCTCCACGCTCCTCCTCGCGCTGCGCCTGCGCTCGCCTCCGTTTAGCTCCCGTTTACAGCCTTCGCGCTAACGACTAAAACCTCCACCTCCTCCACGCACCTCGCTCCGCATCCCTCCGTCCCGCCGCACGACTACACGCCTGCTCCTTTCCGCTCGTCCTCCGGCTCGCGCCTACGTCTACCGCCTCCGCCTCCGCATCCAATTTCCGCCTCCGGATTGCCGCCTCCCCTCCGGCCCAGCGGTAACTTCATCCGCTCCTCCTCCGCGCAGCGCTGCTACGGTCGACAATCGCCGCCGCGCATCATCCGCCAGGTAAGCGCATCTTCCAGGGCGAAACGCTTCGGCGGCCCATGCGCGTCACTCAACCCAACCGCCACTTTCACTCTCAGCGGCAACGCTGCCAACCTCGCTTCCGCGGGCCTCAGCGTCACCTCTCGTAATCTCATCATCATCAACGCCTTCACGCCCATCCTCTCCCCTGCACCACGAGCAGCGATCCGCCGGTCCACGACATCTTATATTTCGACACTCGCCCGCGACACACGCGATGCGGTCAACTCCTCGCGCCCTCCCTCTACCCGCATCGCCCACCGGCATAAGCCCACGCCTCCAATCTGCCGCTGCTCCATACGCACGGTCGAATCTGCTTCTACCGCCATTAACTACTGCATTCGCTGCGATGCTCATCGTCAACCATCGCTGTCTCCGCTTACGCTGGCCACCGAACGTCTTCTTCACCATCAACAAAATGGACATCCTCAACAACCACCACATTAGGGAACCATGGGGCCACACTTCCATCATAGGCTTAACTGTCACCATACCACACTACATGGCACAACCGGCAGCACTGCCACACCACCCAATTACACCACACTCATTACAGCACCAGCGCTGTCACCACTACTTCCAATACCTACCACCGAACGCATCGCTAACCACAGCCTCATCACATCACTCGCACCACCGGCCTCACCCCTTACGCGCAGCTTTCATCTACTTGCGGTCGGCAGCACAGGCGCGGGGAGCGCGCGCCAGATGGAATGGAGGCGTCCGGGGGGGAACTTTTGCGATTACTTCGGAATTCGACGAAAACTGTAGTGGCGTTCGCGCAGCGGTTGATGCCTTCCCGCGCTGGAGGAGCGAGGTCTCCGCTTTCTGCAGTTGCGCGAGTTGAGAATAGGCGTCGCGTTCTTCTGCGGCGAGCAACTTCAAGGTTTAATTCTTGGCGAAAAAACTTTCGTTGTGAATTAACTTGCTTTTGGTCAATGTGACACTTTTCACGGAACGTTATCTTTTTAATTTACGCTCTCAAATTCAGGCCTTCGTTTTTTCAATTGTAATTTCTCTGTGAATCAGTTCTCTTCCCAGTAATGGCAACGGCATGTGATTTTGTTGTTGGAACCGGTGGCAATATTGCCAGTCCTTGGTAAAACGTCTCGTTTGAGTTCGATTAATAATCTAATAGTATCGTTTTTTTCCGATATAATAATCTACATGGAATTCTATCAAATTAGTTTTTCGTAACGAAAAGCTTCAATAAAATTTTTTGTCAGTCATAAATTCAAATTTGTGGAGGAGCAATTATTATAAAATTTTTTTTTTAAATTAAATGTTTCTAGTGAAGCAATAGTTACTGAAAAATGAAAAGTAAATAATTTTTCTAAAAATTTATCGAAACTTTTTAAATACTGTAGATACAATTGAATGTCATTAGAGTAACAGGTCATTGCAAACATTTTCCCTAACTAATATTAAAGCGGGTGCCAAAATAACTGTACTAACGAATCACATACATAAGCATTAAAAATTTTAATCACAATTAATGCTAGATAATTAATTAAGACGAAAACGTTACATATAAGAATGTTTAGTTGCAGACGATCCTCGAACGTCACCAAGTAACACGAACTAATTGGGGGTTCGCATTTTAGAACGGTTAACATTGGGGATTTAGTTCAAATTTGGTAATGGAAGTTTTTCTTTTTAAACAGGCTACACTGCGTGTGATCATCGATGTTTGTACACCATGTAAATTTACTGAGATTTAAAAAATGGGCGAACTTTTGATTGTTTAGCAGGAAATAAATAATTGACATTCATACCCCGAAATTTTGTCGAACTCTCTCAGAACTAGAGCGTAAGGTCAGTGAAAGATTAGTATTTAGTTCAATGAAGTTGCGTTTGGAAATGCTTTTCGGTCTTTCCTAGAAGCGCGTCTTTTTTTTTTTCTCGGCAGATTTCTTATCGACAGCTTAAGTTTCCCTGCGGCGCGGCTTCTTTGTCGTGCTCATTTCTTACCGCGACATTTATCGTGGATCCTTCATTGACGTCTCTCGGCGCGTAATCGCTTCGCCTCTCTGCTCGCAGAGGCGCAGTTTTGGGGCAAGAATCTTCAAAAGCTGGCAAAAGGCCGGGAAAAAGTTTATTTTTCGGGGACTTTAATTAAGCAGTTGGGTAAGACTGATTCCAGAGTGTTATAATTCCGACGGTTAGAAAAGGTCTGAGGCGTCACAGGTGCACGTTCTGCATTGTAAGAAACGTGCCACCTTGAAAGACCAGATGTTTTTAGTTTGGAGCAAATTTGGCATTTTTCAAAATGACAATTTACATGTACTCTACATACTTAAAAATTATTAAAAAAATCTCTTCAATTATTAATGAATGTTTAAACGAATAAATAAGGTAATTTGTTTGAGTTATTAGTGAAAAGTGTTACAAGTTCCACAACGATTCTTGCAAACACTTCATTCTGTACTATTTGCTGTATACAATGTCAAAAAAAGTTATTCTAGTTGCTATGCTGCTTTTCGTGCAGACATATTTTCAATTCTTAATCCAACACATTTGATCCCAGTTTTTGTTTTTGTTTGCAATGTTACATTGGTATGGGAATCCACAAAAGTACGTTTACAAATTTTTTATGAAATTTGAAACATTTTTGGGAAAAGATTATTTTAAAACTTTTAACGGTCATATTGGAATCCACATTTTGTTTTTCTTGCAATTTTGACATTAGAATTCGTAAGGCGGACCAGAAACATTGTATGCAAGTTTCATAGAATTTTTTCAACTTCTCCCCGCAGTAGCCCTGGCGAGGGCGGGAGTTTTTATTGTTCATGTTGGGGTACATGCCCGCAGCTCTTTGACTTATGCGGCAAAGAAGGGGGCAGTGCTTACTTACTATTTAATTTCTAACTAAAATTCGGATGAAGCCGATCATTAATTTGGATAACGTTTTCATATTTTGGCCATCTCTACTGAGATTTTGTCGCCAATGTGACGACGCGGCGGGCTTTTTGCGGCTCGGTCGACTGTGCTCACGTCCAGGGAGTTCTTAGAAACCAGCAACTCTCAAAGAAGGCGGCGCGGAAGGCCCAAAAGAAAAAGAAAAAAGGGCAGCGGCGCGGCCCCGTAGGGCCTCCGCCGCACGACTTCAAGGGGAAGGGGGCATCCTTCAAAAGGGCGCGTTTGCACGGCGAAGCACGCCTAGAATATCCGGCGTGGATTGTTTCTGGAAGCCAGCGAGCTCCGCGATATTTTTAAACACGATTCGGATCCGGGGGCCGTCCCTGGGAACTCGGGAGCCTAAGTGGGTATTTTACAGGCTAGCAACTTTCCCGCCGGTTCGTCGGATAGCGCCCCCTGCTGTGTATTCCTTCCCTGGCGATATCGCCGCCGCTTTCTCCGACGAACCCGCGCCCTCTGCCCGACCGGCCCGCCACACATCCGGTGTGAGGAGCTCCAACTGACGCGCAGCCGGCGCCCTCAGCGCCTAGTTTCCGGTGAATTAACGCCCGTCTCATTGGTCCCGCGCGGTGCGGAGCTAAAACAATGCCGAGTGCGAAAGCGCGGGGATTTGGCGGGGGTGCCGGCCCGGATGCAGCAGGCTGAGGGTGGGGGGAGAGAGGGAAGGGAAGGGGCGCGCGGGGGTGAAAATCCCAGAGACTGGGCTGCGCCGCGGCGGCAACTGCCAGCTAGTCATCACACACCAGCTACCCATCTGCGCCGGCCAGCTTTGCAGCATACACCGTTTCTCCCCCAACTAACCCTTTCCCCTCCTCTCATCCGGCCAACAATCACCCTTCCTATCCGCACTCCCTCCTCACCGAAACCGCTCTTTTTGGCACTCGGCGGCGACTCGCGTTTATTTCATCTAATTTTGCTGTTGTTTTTATTTTGTTAAATTTTTTTTGTACACGTGTAGCGTGCCTTGTTTTTTTACTGAACGCTGCTTATTTTCGGCATAATTTTGTTTATGTATTTGGCGTCTCTGTCTGATGTGTACTCGGCGTGGGTTTTTATCTCTTTAATATTTCGTTCGCCTACAGCCCGAGTTCGGTTCCGGCCGGGGACCGGGCGGGCCGGAGAGGGCGGACGGGCGGCGGGGGCGGGTGGTTGGGCGGTGGGCGACGGCATGCGCCCGCTTCCCCGCCCACCAGCCGCGGATGCCCGCCTGCCGTGCCAGCCAGAAGCCCAGTTCAGTCGCTGGCTCTTTAGACGCTTAATTTAATTTGCCTCTTTTTTTTTCGCTTTTTATTTCATCGTTGCGTTTTAATTGTTCTTATTTATTAGTTTTGTTATTACTTCCATAGAAACTTTTGTTTTGGGTTGTACTGTTGCGACGCCAGCCCACTTCACGCTTCCGATGTTCGTCTCGCATACGTGCCGCCTTCGTACCCCTGCCCCCCCCCACCTCTCAAGGGTTGCTTGATCTGCGGTGCTGGTCGGGACTTGATTTTCTCTAGGGAATCGAACCTGTATTTTTTCTGTTCGGGTTTTTGTTCCGGTTGATTTTTGGGAATTTTAATTTTCCGTTCTGCTAACTGTGCTCTCCTCCGAAGCTTGGATCCACGCTTTCAGGCACCTCGTGATTGCTACGTTTTATGCCGCTCGGGCGAAATATACGTTTTTTAATTGTTCTGGAAATTTATTTTCACGTATTTTTCTACACGTTTTGTTTCATCCACAGTATCTGCGGCAGAAATGTTTGAGTGGTGTAAGAATAATCTAAAAGGGTGCTTTTCTTTTCTGGATTCCGTAATTCTAACTTTATTTTCTTTTTTTTGTGTTTTGAGTCTTATCATTTATTTAAATAATTGTTTTATGTTTCTTAGTTTCTGTGTGGAAGTCGATTTATTTTAATGTGAAAACATTCTCTTTGTGACTCTCCTTCATTATTTTTTCTAGGGGGGATCTTGGCTGCACCTATCCCAACTCCTAATTCCTACTGGTTTGTGCGTCAATTTACTTTTCTTTTACTTTACAAGAGTTTTAGTTTCCAATTCTTCTGTATTTTGGCATAAACAAAGTATATACAGACTTATAGTTTAGCTCATCTATAGAGTCATTTTTTCTCTGCCGCTTAACTCCTTGGCTACGTTTGTTACCATCTTCATCATGCACACATTGTATATATTACTGCTATATTCTACGGCGGAAGGTGCCACCTCTTGCACAGCCCCGGCTGTGCCCTTCCCTTGCCCCAAGGCCATTCCACCTCCCCTCGCCGCTCTAAGTTTCGGTCGGGTCGCCGCCGTCTCCACGCGCGCTCCAATTAGTCGGCGGCTGTGTCGCGGAAGGGGCTGCCGGACGGGCGGCTGGCTTGCCTGTCGTCGCGTACCCCT
>BOPP01000051.1:1794945-1818519 GCA_017312745.1 Gryllus bimaculatus | reverse complement strand
CCGCGCCGCCGCCTCCTGTCGCCGCCGCCGCTGCCGCTGCGGCCTTCGCGGTGTCTTAAATAAGACTTCTCTTCGCGCGCGCTGCCGCTGCTGCCTGTGGAGCATCCGCCAGATAATTAGAGCGGGCGGTAACGAGCCCCCGCGCCAGCTGCCCCTCAGACACGCGCATCCCCCGACGCCGCGTCGTCGCCACTCGTCCGCGGCCCGCTCTCCGTTTCCAACTCCCGGCTCCACTCCACCAACGCTCTCACCACTGTCTCCGCCTTCACCATAGTCCGTCGCTATCCCGTCACCGCCTCACCACCTCCATCGACACTACGTTCAAAACCCCTCCTAATACCACCACCAATACCGCCCCCGACGCCGCCCCCGACACCGCACCTGACACCGCCTCGGACACAGCACACGACACCGCCACCGTCACTGTCACCGTCACTGTCACCGTCACTGTCACCGTCACTGTCACCGTCACTGTCACCGTCACTGTCACCGCCACTGTCACCGCCACTGTCACCGTCACTGTCACCGTCACAGCCACCGTCACTGGCACTGTCACCGTCATCGTCCCCAACACCAGCCTGTTATCACCCTCTTCTTGTGATGTCTGCAAAGAAGTTTTGTTTAACTTTATCACAAAAAACAAACAACAGCATGTGTATAATTCGAGGTTGAAATTCTTGTCTTGTTTCTACAGTTCACATTTTATTCCAATAGTACAAGAATTTACTGCCAGTAAATAGAACTAATGTTACAGAAAAATACTGGGTTAAGTATTAAACAAACACACTCAATATCTTAAATATAATCACGTTCTTTAGTACTGTAAAATAATATTCCTGATGTTGGTACAGCATTGGTTCAGATACAAAATAAATATAATCTTCTTTTATTTCAATTTCTAATTAGTAGTATCTCCATCAAATATTATGACCATACATTCACATTATTGCACGTCTCGTCTCGAATGAAGCAATGTTTCCTTGAGAATGAGAAACGTAAATCAAATGACAAAATAGTATTTATTTAAGTGGCAAATATTATTTCTTCATGTTTTCAAAATATTAGATTCCGGAGAGTACTGAAATGTATGCCATACTAAAGGATTATCAAAAAACAAAAACGAGCATACCATTACAAAACAAATTGCAATATAATGCAGTCAATATAAATCTACGAATTCTACCTAATTCACGATTCCATAATTTGAATGACGGTGTTCCGTAAACACTTAACTCAACGCCCAAGTTCGTGGGACACTCGAAACTGGATTTGCGCCGGAGAGCGCTGGAAAACGCGGAAGGCCTCTCGTGGCCCGGCGCAACGATTGCGAAATGATGACTCGCGGCGAAGTCTCGCGGAATCGCTGACGAGGGAACGAATCCCGGGCTGCACTGCGCTGCGCGCGCTCCGCCCGCCACCGCTGACCGCTCCCCGCCTCAGCGACGCACTTTGGGGCAAGATCTCAACATGCTGGCCGAAATATGAAAACGCTTTTCCGAATTTAATGAAACTTTGTGTACAGTGTTTTCTAGCCAAGCTCATTACGATTCTACTGTCAAAATTGAAAAAGAAATGGCGGATCCTGTATTACAGATTAAGAATTTAAAACGTCTAAAAATGTTACATTTTTCATAAAAATTTGTAAACAGAGTTTTATGAGTTCTCTGATTCCGATTCTATTTTTAATATTGCCCAAAAACAAAATGGTGGATCCTATACGAAGAATTAAAAATTTCGGTACCGAAATAGTGGAGAATTCAGAATTTAAAAAAGTAATAAATTACTTGTATTATTCTGTTTAAATATTAATTATTAATTAAGTAATTTTAATATTTTAATAGTATTTGTAATACATGTAAACATTTTACTGACAATTACGATTTTCTTCTATTTTGAATGATGATAATCGCTCCAATCCGAAAGCAGTTTCCCGTTCAATTCTTACGTTTCCAATTATGCCGGACATGTCGGTGACGCATTCGACCTTTTCTAACCGTGGAATTAGGCACTCTGGGAACCTATTTATGCAACCGCTTACTCAAAATTATCTGAATCAATTTTTTTTTATTCATGAACTTCTAGGTCATTAGAGACCACTATTGCTTGTAACGCTATGGTAACTGTGTGGGTGACACGATCATGATGTCTGAGGTGGGACTCGAACCCGCGATTCTTCGGTCCGAGATCGCTACGACACTACTGCCTTAGCGATCTCAGCGACCGGATCGGAAAAAGGTTTTTTGTTTTCGACTTGTGGCCAACTTTTTGAGATCTCGCTCCAATGTTCGAGCTGCGGGTGTGTCGTCCTCGCGAAGACTAATTACTCCGCAGCTCGACGTCATCGCTCGGTGCGGTTTAGATCACGCTTCGTGCGGTTTAGATCACGATAAAACAAGCAAAAGGTGGATTTGTCTTCGGCTATCGCGTCAAAATCGAGTATTAGTGAAGTTCATGGATATGATAGCTAAACGTAGGGATGCCATTTTCTTTTTTATATATCAATATTCCTGAAGCATTTGCCATAAAATCAGATTATTATATTATTTGCAAAAAATTACCTTTGCGATTTGTCGCAAAATTGTACGTGATTATTCATTATTATGGCCATCGCGGTTTAGCTCATTGATCAGCGTGCTCGCTTCTCTTGACGCAACCCGTGTTTTTGGTTTTCCACCATTTTCCTTCATTTAGATCACGAGTATTCTCAAATGAAATAATGAATAAAAAAGTTCGGTATATTATTAACAACGTGAGAAATAGTTGAAAAAATGACATTAGGTGATCTAGGCTGTGTTCATATCATAACAGAATGTCTACGCCCCAATATATCAGTTTGAAATTAATATCTCATTATTAGGCTCTCGCTTCGTGAAACGCAGTTTTGTATTGGTGAAATTGCATTAGTTTCAAAAGAACTAGTTTACGCATCTCATTCGCAATTACAAGCGATTACGCAATATTATAAGCAATGGCTGATAAGTTAGTTTGGACAGATATGATTTATTCATGTTAATTGTTATATTAATATTGCGCAAGCGTTATTAATTAAGAAAATGAACGTGCAGTGTTAGGATCACTAGCTGAGAGAAAACCTACCACCACCGTTCGTAACCCCACCGCACGGCTTGCAGCACATATCGAGTGCGCTTCCTCCACCGAATGCAGGGCGTGGAAATCTTTGTGCGAGTGGCGCGGCGTTGGCGCGAATGGGGCCAAGGGCGCGGGGCGGCGTGAGTGACGCAGCGGACGCCCTGGAGCACAAAGGCGGAGGGCGGAGGGAGGCGGTAGGGCGCTGGCGCAGGCCTAAGCCCCCCCGGGCTCCCGTTCACCCTGGCTTCGTACTTGGGCAGCCCATTTAAAATGCTTCAAGTGCAGGCGGCGTTGAAAAATGCCTCCAGTTAATTTTGATTTAAATTTTATGGCGGCCGTTATTTAGAGCGTAATAACGCCTACGGCCCCCGCCGCCGCCGCCACCGCCGCTGCTGCCCTGACAGCCCCCGGGACCCTGCACTAGGCACCCGCTTAGCACCCGCGCATCGCCACACTGCCCTGGACGAGATCGTACTTTGGGACCGCATACTCTTCTTCCTAATTAGATTTATTCATAACACGATAGAGAAAACTATATGCCGGGAGCGTTATCTCAGAAACTGCACTACCTCTTACTCTGCAGCGACTCTGACCAAGAAGTTTTAGACTTGACGAGGGGTCATTTGAGTCCCCTTACTTCTCCTAACCTCACTCCTTACATGCACACACACACACACACATTCCCTTGGAAGTGACAGTGAGAAACTTAATATACATTTTGACTTCAATTTCAAAATATTTTGGAACTGAGCGTTAGAAATTGAATACATTTTTTAGAATAGAAATATGATTTGTAACCGTGTTTAAAATTCTGCATGGAAGAAATATTAGAATTATAAATTACCCCTACTCACTCTTTCCGTACACGGGCTCTCATGTTGCTCTAATGAATCCGGACCGTCACGCAAATGGAAGCGCGAGAGTTGTGCGTGCCACGCGTGCCAGGGCGTGCGCCGCGCGTGCGGACGGAAGCGCATGCGCATGCGCGGTGCAACTGCTACTCTAATAACCTAGTTACGCTCGCGGGGTAATTGCGTCTGTCGTTTGGCCGGCCGGGCCGGGCCGGGCGAGGCGCCCCGCCCCCTTGACCGTGTTTTGTCCCCGGCGCGTGTGTGTTCGACGTCTGCGAAGGAAAGGAAAGAGAGATCCTGCGCGCGCTCGCGGTGAGCGGTGACTTCCGTTCGGCGACGACGCGAACCGGAAGTACGCGACAGCGCCGCAGCTCGAGCCACCGTAGAGGGCGATGCGCAATGGCGAAGAACACCACAGATGCGCGAGTGATTAGCGAGATAACTAATATTTCGCTGGTAAATTCAATAAAATTAATAATTCTCAATAATAATTATGTATAAAACGAGAAAAAATAGAGTTATAGAGATTGGGGGCTTCATTGTGTTCTTTTTAGAATACTTTATCAATAATAGTTTGCAAAATTACAGATAGAGAAATGTTGGTAGAGTAATTCCATGCATATCAGTTATACTATTCACAATGGCTTGGATCAGAAAAAGCAAGCGGAAGACATTTTAAAGTGGTGGTAATTTTTGAATCTTTTTCTCAGACGTTGAACATTAGATTAGTTGGAAACTGATAGGAGTAGGATCATCGATAAATGAATATACTTTAAATTTATGTTTGATGTGGCTTTTATATTACGATTCGTACATATTTCGTATAGATATAGTGATACGTAATCCGTTGGTTAATGATTGTGAAGAAATTTCACAATAGCATTGCGAAAACACGTTTTCGTCCTGTTTTTCGACCATTGAGACATTAATTGCAAAATGTACACCGTAGATTTATGATGAATGAATACGTGTTTGACATGCGTGGTAGAGTGTACAAAATAAGTATTGCGAAGTCTACGTCGTAAAATTTCACAGTCTCCACCCTCTCTAAGGAAATTGGTATCGGATGACTCACAGCGTGGGATATTGCTACACGTGTCCCGCTTGACAGTGTTTGTGCAAGGGAATGCGGCGGTTTCTAGAGGGGAGAGAGACCAAACAAAGCAATCCATGCGGATGAGAAGGAAGGCGAGGGTACAGAAGGAAAGAGAAAAGTAGGGTTTGAGGACACTCTAAGCGGAAAACGTGTCTTTAAGTTGTAAATTAGTGTTTGAAAAACAGTAGAAAGTAGTTGCAATAATTGTATATGCTGAGGCTATGGTATAAAGCATTCGCAGATTCGAATATATGAGCATTATATATCGTGAAATGTAACACGAATTAAAATGACCATGTCTTATTCATCGTGAAGTTTAGTTGAGGAGGAGAATAAAAGTAAAATATTGAAAAAACGAATTTTCAGAAAGAGAGCAAAACGCGCTGACAAGAATCAGTTGAGGGTCAGCGAAAGAAGGGAAAAGAATCCAGAAGAAGAAAAAGGCAGTGAAAAGCTCGTAAATGGTGGTAGAGATGACGAAAAACTGCAGGAGGGGAAGATAGAGTGACGAGGGGAATATAAGGAGAAAATCTTCGACAAAGACATCTATAATAAGTGTTTGTTTCCTTCACTTGACGAAGTCGTGATCTGTTACGTGGGTAATCTGGCAACCATGCAATGAACTTGTGATTGCTGTGCTTATAAAATATATTTTATTTTATTATTTGATAAGTTGGCCTACAACTTTTAGTGGGAATAATGGTTTTCGATCCTAGATCATTTTATGTTTCAAAGCGGAGTTCAGCATAGTCTCCGCAAAGATGACATTTTTAATTGATTTTTTTGCAATTTCTTATTATATTTTCCCCTCCGTTGTTCATTTAACCTGTGTTTTTCATTTTTGTCACTGACTGTCCGCATCTTAAAAATAATAATCCAATTAGCAAATCTTTTGACGTTTAATATAGTACATTCACCAAATACCTAATTAACATTAAATACATTAACGGTTGATACAATTAGTGTACATAGAATTAGTATTTATTAAGACGGTAGTTAGTTTTCATTAGTTATAACATTATTTGATAGAGACTTGCAAGACATCTTGGCTGCTGTATCTTTTTTTAGTTCTTATTAATAATATATAATTTTATTTAGTCAAGCACATGTAGTAGTTGTTACATTGCGCTTAACATCAATTTCTTGTTGTGATAATAGAAGTGCTGTGGATTATGATCAGGTAGAGAACATTTACATACCCGGCTTGTGTGGGAACATGAAGATAGAGCCATACCATCACACTAGGGAAGGTTCCTTTTTACTTTTCATAATTCCCTATTTTGTATTTCATATCTTATCTATTTCATTAAGGTTTTCATTACTCTGACATTTCACATATCTTCTTCTTTATACAGTCTACATTTTACATTATCTCTCCCCTATTTCGTGTCTTTGGGTTCCCCGTTATTTTCATTTAGTCAATGCTTTCTAAAGTTTTCCTCTCCTTTCGTTCGTGGTTCCCCTTATATTGCTTCTATTCTTCAAATACCCATCTGCTCAACTGTTCGGATCTCTCCCCTGCCGCACTATTGAGCCACCGCGTCGCTACGTCTACAGCAGCATCTTTTACACCCTTATATGTTTCCTTACATCACTTGGCCTCCCCCGAGCCGCATTCACCGCCCCCTCCGCACCTTTCTATACAGCGGCGGGCTCGCTCCCCCTTGTCTCTATCACCCGGAACATCGCTTCTTCGCGGTCGCCACCTCCCCTCCCCTCTCGCGCCCTCCCTCTCCCCTCCCTTCCCCTGCAGCCCCTCCCGGCGCCCTCCGGAGGCCCTTGCAGGCGCGGCGCGTGGAGTCCGCGGTGATATTTTAATTATTTCCCTCGGTTGCGGGGGAGGTGGTGGCGAGGGCGGTGAGTCGCTCGCGCTTGAAACGAAGGCGGGCGTCTTTGTGCATTCCTCGGTAAGCCCACCGGCCGCACCCCTTCCCTCACCCGGCCCCTCCCCGCGCCGCCCCGTGGCCGCCGGGCCGAGCCCGCGCGGCGGCGGCGTGCGTTGACACGGGTGGAAAAGTCTGAATTAGTCTCCATTGTCTCCGCCGCGATTCGCCTGTTTTCGAGAGATTCATTTCGCGTGCTAATGAGTCTCATGGATGTTCGCGGGAGCCGGCTCGCGGAGGAGAGGCAATAGGATGGGCGCCGGCGGACGGGGAAGAGGCGGAGCGGGGTGAGGTGCGGTGCGGTGGGGAGGATCGGGGTGGCTCCAGATGAGCAGGAAGGAGAGAGGAGCGGGGGAGGTTGGGAAGGGATGGAGTGAAGCGGGGATGTCAGCAGGGTGGTACGAAGCGTGGAGGGAAGGGGCGTGGAGGGCAGTGGTGCGGGAGGCGACGAGGGCTGGTTCCAAGAAGGGCCTGAGGGGTGGTGAGGCAGAGAGGTGATGGGGGATGAAGATGGCCGCAAGCAGCGAAAAAGAAGAGGAAATGGAAGAGGTGGAGGAGCGAATATCACCCGCGAAGCTGCGTGGTGTGTACTTTTCTGCGAGTCGCCTGCAAATTCTTCAAATGCTCGTTGGCCAGTTCTTGCTAAGTCCAGTGGAAAATGTGTTTCCGAGAAGGCGTAAAATTGAATTAATTTGCGCCCCATTTCCCTCCGACCTTGATATTATTCCTGAGGTTTTTTCCTTGAATAATTTGGGGATACACAGTTATGAGGTATTTTGATTAGAATGCGCATATTAATACTAAGTATTCCACAAAACGCATTCCAGTGAATAAAGTAGCTAATATCCATATTATGTACCAAATAAATTGAAACTTATAGAAAGCATTTGTGGAATAGTATTTTGGGCTCTGCAGTTTCTATCTCACTTGTTCTTGTCGTTATAATGTATATGGCATCTCGGGTTAATTTATGTAGTATTTTTAAAGCTTCTCTTTGACGTACTACTACATATATATTATTGAATCTATAACGAATATACTATTCAGTTACATTTAATAAGTGTATGTTGACCTTAACAGGAAAATATGCTGTTTACATAATCATTGAAAAAAATATAATAATTCAAAACGCATAATTTATCATTAAACATTTAAAAATGCGTAAACGAATAGATCTATTAAATTTATTTACAAATTAGTTCCGTGGTGGTGGCAGATATCTTGTAGTAATCCATACCATGGTAAAGGAAATAATCTCCACAAAAATTTTGTGGAGATTATTTCCTTAACCATACTACAAATTAGTAATATATTTTGGTCGATGCCCATTGTATAATGAGATGTCAAATTAAAATATCGTTGGGTAAATGTTACATATTTTTCTTGACAATCATAACAAGTAATTTCATGTTGTACCAAACTTCGTGAGAATGAAAGTATTTACAAAGTAGGTTGCTTAAGAAGTTTCAGAAAATAGTTCACGTTCTTAACGCTCAATGCAATAAAGAATAACTGCGCCCCGCTTTAAATCTTTCGTATTACTTTGTTTCGTCGTTTAATGGGGAAAACTTTAGAAAGAACTACGTGTAATTTTACTGAACTTGTGGGGAAGAATATTCTATTTTCTTGTGCCTACTAGAATAATATCGTGAAAAGTTCGATGATAAACAGCATTCATAACTTCCTAAATTATGAATTATTGCTATTATTTTAATCCGCTACTAATTGCTTCCTTGTGTATTTTCTGTATTAAAAAGCTAAACAAATAACCTGGGTGTCTTCTTAGACTTGGTTACGGAGTTGTAGGGAAGGAAGAAAGCCTTGCACACACATAGCGTTAAGTCGGTTGTATAACAGGGAGAAAGTGAAATTAATAAAATAATACCAAGTTAATAAGAGATACAAAGTTAATACGTTATAGTATATACACATTTTTATATATTTAATTCTGGTTTGGTAATATTCTAAATTTAAGACAAAATGCATTAAAACTATTATATTATTATTATTATTATTATTTTATTACACACATCATTATATAATAATATAAATACATATTATATATTATAGTAATAATTCTTATTAATAATATTATTATGGGAATGAATTAGTACAAAGTTCATTTTTAGGAAGTAATCGCAATTAATGTCGCCCCGTCATTGTTAATTTCGTATTTGTTAACGTGACACAGTTTTACGTCCGAACCATTTCAACAGCTACCGCGAATAATGCGCAACATTTGTACCGCCGTCCAATTGCCTGCTCACCTGCGCGCCGCGGAACGCGACCGCCCCAGGGGCGACCAACCCGCCGGCAGTGGGGTTAGCATGTCGCGCTTGAGGCTCGTTCGGCGGGTGGCCTACGCGCCCCCGCCGCAAGGCGCCGACGGCGGCGGTGCGACGGGCTCGTGGGAACACGCGCGCCGTCGTTGCGCCCTCTGGCGTTACAACGTGGCCGCCGCGCCCCACCGTCCCGGGCGGGCCGCGCCCGCCACCGCGTGGCGGGCGGGCGCGGCGCCCTAGCCGTCCATTGTCTTTGCATTGTTCGCAATTAATACACATTTAATTAGTTTCGCATTAGGCGCACGGCGCCGCGCCGCGCTGCGCCGGTCGGGTCGGGTGCGGGCCGCGTCTTACCCGCAACGCCCCCTCTACCCGCCGCCACCGCTCCCTTCGGCGCCATGGTCTCGCGCCGGTACACCCCCGTGCAAGACGCGGTCCACCTTTACCCGTCTGGGACGTAACGATCTCCTCCGAATTGTTTGTTTAATTAGGAAAAGACGTAATTTAATGGCGTTCAGGTTGGCTCATTATAACGGGGCACACGCTTAAAGGACGTCCTCTCCAAGGAGGAGGGTAGATCGAATTCAATTTCAATCGGGAAATGCTGCGAGAACTCTTATACTATGACTATCGGAGATGAGCGATATTCGTGCGTTCCTAGCAATTAATTTTATGGAGCAAAATCAGTGATAAATTTTACTGCACAAAATCACTGATTTCATAGTGGGTTGAAATTCTTAAGTAAAATAACGTCATGTAGAATTAATAAGTAATAACGCCATGTACAATGTTTCGAAAATATTAGCAGTTTTCGCGTAATTAAACGTCAAATATGGGCAAAGTTCAACACGTTTTTCTCAAAAATTGTTCCAAACCCTAGCCTAATTTTAATGAAATTTTTTAAAACCATCTTCAGAAATCTCTCTACATTTTTTCGGTGAACAGAATAGAAGGCGCTCAAAAGAATGGTATTGGTCTCATTTTCGTTTAACTCTCTGAATTGTCCTAAAGTGCAAAACTTAGAAATGATGAGAGAAAGTATGTGCTGTTATAGGAATCCTAATTGAAGGATGATAATACTCGTTATATCTTTTTATTTATTTCGTATTGGATAATCAGTTTTAAAATGTATAATATCAGGCTCCTTGTACAGTACACAATAACGCAACATACCTTTCTATGACTGGGGATCATTTAACAAAGGGATTGAATTTATTGTTTTAGTAATTGAAATATTTACGTATATGTGTTTTATTTTTTTAAAAACATATATTAAAAAAATGTAAAATAATAAATCGGTGTATTGTTTAAAATTGTATCATACAATCATTTTAAAATTTTCGAAAACAAAACGTCCCCGATCAGGTCTTAAAATTATATGGAAGTGGTTGAAAGAAAGTTATATCTCTATAGAAGTTATTGTACACTCTTATTTACCACACAATACGAGGATTATCAGAAATATAAAATCCTTACGTATTATATGCAACATTTTATGAGAACCCAGTGCAGACGGAGTCATACAGTAAAACGAGTAAGGAATCGCGGAGAGGGGGGGAAATTAGAGGAAACATGAACCTACCACACTCAACAATGCGACAAGAAAATGCCAAATTATAAAAAGTAATTGTAAAAAGTATTTGTCTGTGAAACATGAGTAAGAACGTGGTTGAGATTACGTCTGCTTCACAAACGCGCTAATACTTTATTTCGAGTACTCAGTTTCCAAGAAGCAGACTGAGGGCAAGTGATAAGTTTGACAATTCTCAACAAATTCTGGTGGTCATAGAATCAAAGCATTACATTAGTTTCTAAAAAAGACGATTGTAATAAAATTATATTAGTAAACTCATACACAAAATTTTATAATTTGGTCTATATGTTAAAATGTAACCAAATGTTGTAATAGATGAAATACTTAAAAATATAGGATTATACCAAATATATAAAAATATAGAAAATAAAAATGGATTTCATTTATTCATGATGTCTTGTTAACTCTGTAAATTATTATTGAAAGAAAGTATATTGTTCCTGTAAAAATTTGATAATTTAAAAATATACATGAAATTCTGTTACATATTTATAACATGCATCTTACATGTAGTATTTGAACTTTTATCGAAGTTTCCGTCTTGCGTGAATGCCTAACGATTTTGTAAATCATAAGAAAGGAAATAAATGAATAAGAACGGAAATGGTTGATCTCTCTTTCTAAATTACTTCTCCAGAAAAGTTTCAACATTCAACACATGCGTGTCAAGTGACATCGTTATGCCTAAAATTCTGTGGTGTTCTGACAACATGTGTGCATGTTTCAAGCGTATTTATACGGCCTGAGTTTACCGCGCGCTCAGGAAGTTGGTGCGATGGTGCCTTGGTGCAGGAGCAGCTCGGGAACTCTGGAGGAGCTCAGGTGGCCAGTCCTTATGACGACGGAGGCGGCGCGGGCAGGGCGGCGGGAGGGTTTGGGGAGGGGGTGTGGGGCTTTTACGGCGCTCGGAAAAAGCCAATTATTAGACTGGGGCGGCGAATCTTTTATAATCCGCCCCCATCGACCCCCGGGCCCTCGCTCGCCGCGACTTTGCGACCACGCTCCGTGCTCTTCGACCGCCTGAGCTCCGAGGCAGCATTACCCGTCGCTCTTTCTGGGGCCAGTGGGCCACCTTTGCTTGGGGGGAAGTCCTATGGCCCAGCTGGTGGTTCTTTGTCACTCGCTGGACGAATTCAGCCGCAGTCTGGAAGAACTAGTTCTTGCGCCGTATGCTGTGAATCCGTAGTTTCTAGTTTCTCCGATCCAGAGGAGGCGAACGTCATGGAGTTTTCTCTGGCCTCGCTGAATTACTTTTTTGAATTTCGATGTGTTGTTGTGCGTATTCTAACTATTTGCTCTCCAATGCTTTATCATTATTCGTTGGCTTATCTTTGAAGAACTTATTGTTTTTTATAGAATATATAAGTCCTGGAGACGCCCGAGTTTCAGCTATTGCTTTCGCACATCTGCTTAATTAATTTTATTTTCAACGGGAAACCATCTAACCCCCTTTCATAACTTCTACCATTATCATGCTCAATTTAACCTCAATAACCAACCACTTGAATGTTGCATCAAATACTACATACATTTTTGAGTGTTATTCGATGTTCTTCCTTCGTTGTATCCAGTATCCCGAATTCCTGACTTCTACATTTGATTTCGCATTCAGACTGTTTCCTAACCTCCTTAAATTTATCAGTAATCCCTACTTGATACATTTTTTTCTGTAATTGTCTTATGATATCATGCTGGCTTATATTCAACTGTTCTAAACTAAAATCAGACATTCATTTTCCTTTGTCCGTGGTCCAAATTTGGCTACCTATTTTCAAATATTCTCTACTTACAAAACCTTTTTTCTTTTCATCGGCTGACTCCTACAAGTATGTCCTACTTGTATGTTTCACAATATTCTCATTCTTGCGTCCTGGTGTTCTTCTAACCGAACTGTTGCATTTATTCCTTTTAGTCTCCCATTGCTCGTGTTATTTTAGCCCGCAGAATCCTCCAAACGCTCAACCTTGACTAACCCAAACTCGGTATCCCCACCGCACCATGTATTCTCTTCAGCCGCCATAAAATTTATGTGTTCTTCGCCTATGCCTGATCACCGTCCTCGTACTCCTCTTTCTTGGCGACGAGTCCCCACTCGCCTTCACGCCTTCCGCAGCGTTTGCGATGTCGCCCTGGGATGTCCCTGGGCGATGGACCGCTCGCCCGAATGACAAGACGCTCTCTTGCACTTGAGTGGCGGTTGTGCCCAAGGCGTCGGGGGGCAGGGGGAGGCGGTGGCGACAGCGAAAGTGTTGGGAAGGGAGGCTGTGAAAGTGGCGGAGGTGACTATGTCAGCTGCAAGGTGCGTGGGCGGCGGCGTGCAAATGGCGTTTGTCCATGTCCGGAAGAAGCCTATAGAATATGTTTAGAAAATAACTACAGCAATTACGCCTTGAGGATCACTCTTTCGAAAGAAGATTTTAAAAAATTGCGTGTTTAAGAGCAATAAGATGGCGTTCGTCTACGATAATACAGCTGATTATCTCCAAATGCTCAGAATAATATTCTATTCAAGTGACAGTACATCCAGATGACATAGTACCGTAGAATCATAATATGAGAATACATAGTAATTTCACGTGATGAGTGATATACTCATTTTTGGCGTAGGAAATGAGAAGCACTTGCTTCTTAATGCCTTCCCATTTTTCTGCACTGCTTGCTTTTACCTTGCACTGTGTGAAGTAAGTTGGGGTGGTCAAGATTGATGAATGATGATGATAGGGACAATGGATAGTGATGAATACGATGAGTATTATAGAGTAGGCGGAATTCATGAGAAGTAATGCTCACATCAAATACACGCTAAATGTGCCCATTTCTTACTCGAAACTCCTCGTACTTGCTCTCCGCGCGAAGCCCCTGCATCACTATGGCTGGCAAACCTCGACTACTTTATTTCTTTAGTGGAGATGTTTGCAGCCCTCATACTCAATCAAACTTTAAAAAGTGTCAAAAGAAAGATGCCTTCAAGTATAGGTGTCTAATCGTACTTTTATTACATAATTATTCAAACGCGTGGAAAGTAACCAGGTGCGAATTGAATCCCGCCACACATAGACCTATTATGGTATGATCTTTTTTATCAAAATTGATAATTCTTGACAACATTGTGCATCAGAAGGTTTTACAACCCGACTGAAACATTTGAGTTATATACATTATCCTTTAATATACAAAGTGAGATCTTTTGGAACCTTCCATATTATATTTGGAAGTTCGGCTTTTCTATGTTCCGTCTTTCTAGACGTGGGGTGTGTGGTAATCCACACTTCATTGAAACACGTTTCGCTAACATATTTCGCCTTCATATAGATGTGGGGGAAATGGTGTAGTCTGTTGTCTACATGCAAGAGTTGTTACATGGGTACACTAGTTTATCATAACAGCCGCACTAGTTGATAATAGCCGTCGTGCGTCGTACTCGTTCCCAAATTTTCGCCGAGCCGTCATACGCTTCCCATTAGCGCGTCTGGCTCGAGCCAATCTCCCGCCGCGCGGTCGCGTGATGAATTTGCGTGCAAACGTGTCGAGAGCGAACGCGTCCTCGGCTCCATTCGCGCGCCACGAGCGCTGACAGGTGTCACGTGACTGACGCGCCGGCCAGTCACGGCGCGGCCGCTAATGACCGCTGGGACGACACGTCGCGTCGGTCGCGCGTCGCGATCGGCCAATCAGCGAATCGCGTATCTGTCGAGTGGGACGGAGGGCGCTAGCCTCCGCGAGGCGGTTTATCACTTCCGCCTCTGGCGTACCGAATTGCGGTTGGTCTTAGGTGACGACGCAGGGCGGGAATTACTCGCTCGTAGAAGCCGCGGTATATGTTGGAGACGTTCATTGAAAAATGGAAACATTTGAAGTAAATTAATCAATGTAGTTATGAAGAAGTTAGTGTGTCGCGTTTAAACAGGTACTAGCTAATTTCATAAACGGGTCTCTCATATTTTTTGGAATTAAGTGTAATTAAATGTGTAGACATGTGTAAATTTATGAAATATGAAACAGAATCATTGCGTCTTCAAAGTACTTCATATATGTTTTAATAAATGATTGTGATGAGATTTATCTTCACCGCGTTTATCTAAATTGTTTTCCACACTAAGGTTTGGGATAAGACAGTCATCAAAAATAATTATTTTTCCTGTTAAAGTATATTACGTTAGTTTCCCAACACCCTGTAACTTGTCAACTACTCGAGACCACCAACCACAAAAACGTAGTCTTGTCTAGGACATTATAATATTCACTGTTCTCAGCGCGCTGCTGTACTTCTGCCTTTACTCCCGTTGTTCCCGGGACACTTCATTCTTTCTCCCCTCTCCTGCCACTTTCGTAGCTCCCACACGACAAACCACCACCGTAACCTCTGTCACTGATCTCGCTACTTCCACCGCCTCCAACAGCACTCCTCTTCAATAACCCTCTCATTCCCTCCACTCCCATCATTGCAAAGGAAGTGAGGTCGCCTCTTCTGTATTCTACCAACATTGTTGGAACTGGGGTTTTCCTCGATCATCCCCTCATCGTCATGCATTTCGCAATAGAGAACGCCGTAAACATCACCTACCGCCCCCGGCACCAGTCGCTGAAGCTTAACTTTCAATGGTCTACTCACGCACATACTTCCCTCCCGCCCTTCCATTCTCATTGGTTCTACTTTCATCCAACAATCCTCCTACACCCTGACCTTGTTTCGTTCGCCGCTCCCGAAGGCACATTTCGATCTACGCTGCTATTCCCTCCGCTCTCATCATTACTGCAGGTTTCTTTTCCTCCATAATGTTACTTCATTCCGCCGGAATAGCCTCTTCCAACACCGTTTCCGTTGCCTTCCTTCTTATCCTTCCCACGGGATCCTTCACGGGGTCCGCCCCACCTCCCTTCCGTGATTCCCAGGAGTCTCTTTCTCCACTCGTACTGCTGACCTGCCCACCATTCCCGAAAGTTCATCACATCAACCTGTTGCCTCCCAATCCCATCCCACCCATCATTCCCGCCGACTCCATCACCCCTTCTCGGGCCGTCTCCGTCACCGCTCCCTCCACCCTCGCCTAATTAATACGCAAATAAGGCGGCGCGCGGCAAAATATGCCCATATTTCAGCGGCTCCGCGCGGCAATATCTGTCAAAAACGCGCGCGGCCGCCGCTCGCCGAAAGCCACGGCCCGCAATTATTTTCCTACCCCTCTCCGACCCGCTGCCTCCGCCCCTCACTGCCGCCCCGCCCGCCCCTCGCCGGCCTCCGGCGCCCTCCTCCCAGCGTCTTCGCGGAGGGCGGCGGCGGCGGCGGCTCTATGCCCGAAGCCCCATACTTCACCCCCGCCCTCCACAGCCACGCCCCGCACCCTGGGCGCAGGGCCGGCGCAAGGAAGCGCCCGTAGGAGCCATGTATTGCGCGTCGGAAGCAGTACGCCCGCCTTCGTCACTCCCTACTCCTCCCTTACCCCTCCGCTCCTCCGCCTCCACTTCCTCCTGCGGCCTCCGCCTCCGCCTCCGCTCCTGCCTACGCCTCCGGCCTCCTCCTTCCACCTCCTGCTCCTCCTCTTCCCCTCCGCCTACTCCGCCTACGCCTCCGCTTCTTCCTGCGGCCTTCGCCTTCGCCTCCGCCTCCACCACAGCCTCCACCTCCGCCTCTGCCGCCTTCGCCCCGTGTTCTCCTCTGCCTCCGCCAACACTCCACCTCCTCCACCCTCCACCTCCGCCTCTGCCGCCTGCGCCACCTTTCTCCGTCTCCTCCGGCCCTCCGTCTCGTAAGCCGACTCCGCCTGTGCCTTGTCCTCCTCCACCTCCTTCTCCTCCACTTCCTCCGACCCCGCCTCCGTCTCCGTCTCTGCCACCGCCTCCTCCACCTCCACCTCTGCCTCTGCCGCCTCCCCCTTCTTCACCTCGTTCTCCCTCTCCTCTTTCTCCTCCTCCTCCCTTGTCTCCTCCCCCTCCTTCACCTCTTCCTCCTCCGTTTCCTCTGCCTCCTTTCCCTCCGCTTCCTTCTCTTCCGTCTCATTATCCTCCTCCGCCTGCTCCCTCTCTCCTTCTCTACCCCCTCTACTTCCCTCTCCCCTCTCAGTTCCTCGTCACCCTCCCCCCTCCCACTCTCCGCGCTTCGCACACCTTCCTCCGCCGCCGTGCTCCTTCCCGGGTTGTTATTAAGCTAAGGAGCGACCGCGCCGCGGCGTGACCACACGGATATTCATCATGTGCGTGTGAGGGGAGCGGAGGTGTCTAATAGGAATAGTTGGGTGGCGAGTGCGAAGCCTCGAGCTTGCAAGGAGCCTCTGTTGGGGCCCCCGCTTCTCCCGGGGATTTACGTGTAATTAGAAAGTCGCCGAGATCGATCTTTACGATATTTCAAACGGGTTAATTTGAATCTTATACCTCCAACTCGCGAAAAAAGCTATTATTAATGCTTTCCATCGTGCGTATTACTTTGATATATTTCAAGACTTTCATAATTAATTAACAGTATTGTTTTTACCATTTCCTATCTATTATGCTATTGATCTACAGTACTGAAAGAATATGAAAGTCAGCATTTATCGTAATACGAGTTCTTCCATTTCGTTTTCTGTCTGTTGAGGTACAATAGTTTCATTCAAAAATCTATAAATTAATTCAACGTTGAATGTCTTCTTTGATGTATATCAATTGAACCCATCATTTTTTGTAATATATAGTGAAAATAATAATGAAAACTTAGAATAAGAATTAGTGGCCGACGAGTTCTAAAATTACGTGAATGCTAATAGGATAAATATTACACAAAATTTTAAATGTACATTTTCCTAAACAAAGAAGACTGTAGTACGATACTGAGACCACGCTTTTAAACAACAAATATACTTCAAAATTTAAATTGTGACTTTATCTCAATGTTCTTTTGCATCGTATCTCTAACTCCTCATTTAAAAGTTAAGTTGTACTAAGAATTATCTGACCGCAATTTAAAAGTTTCTTTTACAGCGTACACCTACTGTTACGTTTATGTAATATGCGACGGGAAAAGTGAGTTCAATACAATTTTCCTATTACGAATTATACCAAGCACTTAAGTTTTTTTTCTATCTAGCTGCAGGATTACGTCTCAAAACTAAATAAATTCGCAACTGTTTTCGAGATTTCATTTTTCCATCCTCGTCTTTCTCCAGCACTCGCGGGCTTTACTTCCCAGATGGAATATTTCGTTAAAAGTTTCCAAATAAAAAATGTAACAACTCATACTCTTTCTGGCATACCGCTCCACAACATTCTCGTTACTAGATACCTACCTGGCTAAGAGAAAACATTAACCAAGGTTTCCTGTTTTACCGAAAAAGTTATTTCGCCTCGATTGTTGAAGTGAGTTTATAAAAAAACTTTGCTTCACGTTCACTTCAAACTCCAAATATTTTTATTTTAAATATCAGTCCATTTGTCTACTTAAAAAGTATTTCAAACACTCTTAGAAGGTGTTGTGCACCACTAAGTAACTTCAATACGTATCCAGTAAAAGGACACACTGTAGGAAGTGGACCACGGCGCAGACTATTGGCCCGGCAAAAGGTCACGTGACCGAAGCCGTCCCGTAGCGACCCTCCGGAAACAATGAGCTGCATATTAAAGTAAGCAGCGCATAAGATATTAATTTATCATATAGTACAAGATTAATTTGTACCTCTTTCCGGCGGGCGGCCGTTTAATAAAATGCGGCCGCGGGGTTTTAATATAACGGGCAGCGCTGGGCTACGAGGCCCACGGCGCGCTGGGTAGTGAATTTGTACGTCTCGGTTTATTAAAGCGGTGCGCGCGAGGGAAAAAAATTCGCACAGACGCGCGTCGGCGCAGCGCTCCGTTTTTCCCCCTGCGAGGTGGTGGCGATCTTCCCTCGCCGGATGGCGGGGTTTCCCTCAACCAGGTATCTCCCACCAGCAGGGCATCGCCTTACCCGGGACAAGATTTGCGATCCCGACCGATGGCCCGGAATTTGTGATAATGTACTGAATGTTAGTGTGTGTGTGTGTGTATGAGTGTAAGTAAGGGGTGAGGATAGGACAAGGAAGAGGAAGGAAAGATCGCGCGCGATCCATGGCTTGTTCGTTACGGTACTGCTCCGGCATTCGCGTGGTGTCGATAGGAGCAACCACGGAAAACTACCGATCAGAGCAACCGGACTGAAATTCAGAATGGTTAATTAATTGTAGATGAACGTCTGTTTAAAAAAAAATAATAACCAGGTTATTATAAATTACTTTTCTACTAACAGACGTGATAATGGTTTTTTAAAACTATGTACAAATTGTAAATGGACGACGTTTCGATCTTTTATTGCTATCTTATCCTTTATTTATTTACGTCAAAAACTGTGTATGACGAGCTATGGGGAGAAGTTAATTTGAAGTTTCATTTATGTCCAGAAGCAAAACACGTGCGCCACCTCAGCATTTTCTCAAGGATTAGGGAAACTGCCATTGACTCAAAAACTGAAGTACAATACTTGTTACAGGTTCTTAACAATTATACAATTCAAATGGTAAATAATACACTAAATATCCTCAATAAAAAAAACGGTGAAAACGTGAAATAAATATCACATACAGGGTTTACAAAATTCAAAGTCATAAATTTACTGTAGTCCACAAAGTGTGTTAAGTCAAACATTGTTACATTTTAATAAATGATTGTCATCATTGACCTCAATTTTGGTTCTGATTGAAGTAAATGCAATGATGTCAAACCTCTAAAAATATTAACGAAATTCTAGACAATAGTTATTGTAAGTGCCAAACAATTCACTCATAAATCATAAAGCGATTCCTGATATATTTTCATGCAGAAATTAATTTTTGTCAATATTTCACCAGAAACCGCAAGAAAGAATTATAACTGAATCAGAGTACGTGATACACTGCCCGAACTTTCCCATTTGTACGCAAGTGCCCATACATTTTTCTTCATTTCCACGATACTGTCGAGCATGGATTAGATTGTCTCTAAGTTAAAAATATATGCTTGTCTCTTGTAATGCAGGCAAAATTGAACATTTTTTTGCTTCTATTAATTTTTCAATAGAAAGAATGGAATAAATATATTTTTCTTCCCTGTAGATTTGTAGGATTACTAGCCTCCTTTATTTTAATGTGTAGATATAAACATAATACCTTTTTTGGAGCCAGTAAAATATATTTTACTAATTTTGTAGTATATACATTTTTAAATAGTACTTCATCCCTCTAATTCCAACAAGAAAGAAATCTTTCGTAAACCATTATGAGAGCATGTTATGACTTGAATGCACTAATTATTGCTTCGTTGAATATAATTATAACAAATATGTTATTTGAAATGTGTAATTTGAATATGAATAATGCGTTTTAAATTGGTATAAAAAGCAATTATACATGCACGGAAAAAGTATTAAGAACTTTTCTTTCAACATTGGTTTTTACTTGCGTTCTAACTTTATTTAATTAAATCATTTTTACTTCTTAAATATTGACTTTCATAATCTGAAAGTGAAATAAAGTGTTCATGGTTCAAGAATATTACAACTTATAGTAGGCCATCGCTCCTTCAAAAGTCACGTATCTTGAAGACGTCTATAAAACCAAATTTTTCCCTCTTTAATAATTGTACATTATATTCATTACGAATCAATCCACAACGAATATTTATGGCATACTTTTATCCGGAGGCTTCTGTAATCATAGGATTTGAAACGAATCCGAATTATTCCCATAATCCAAAATAACAGCAGCATCCCTGGGCGGAGCGGGCGTTTAGAAAAGGCCCATGCGCGCCCGGAGCGCCGCGGGGCCACCACACGTGGACAAAGCCGCGAGGCAAACGGCGGCGGGACGTGTAATGGAATCTGAGAACTCATCAACGCGTGATGAACTGGCCGGCGGGTGGGAGTGGGGGCGGGGGCGATTGGTTTCGAAGGAAGATGGCGATCGGTGGCGTCGCGTTGCGCGTGGCGCTGGACGCAGATGCAAACGCGCCCGTGGGCACAATGGGCCCGAACGCCCGTCGCGGGGGGGAAAGGGGAGGCGAGATGACTGCTTCGTTTGCTCGCCGAAGAAAATGAAATTGAGGTTTGGTGTCTGAGAATAAAATAAAGGGTCTCATCACATGCGAATGCACCCAACGAATTGTATACTGACTTTCAGCAGGAACATAAATATAACGAAACGAGATATTTTTTCGCAAGTTTCGTAAAACTGTGGTGCATAGGTGCTACAGTACATCTCATCACTTAACCGGTGATCCAAAGTAATAAAATATTTTTCGGTCTCTTTTGAACGTCGAATTAATCTACTAGTTCCGATATAGTAGGATCCTTAAATTTAAATAATCCATCAAACATTCTTGTACTACTTATCACATAATGTTCACAGCACTAATGTCTTCTTTACTAACTGTCTGAATTTTGTAGTAGGAATTTCCTGGCGTCAGCTAAGTGTACATGTGTGTGCTGTAGAGGCCTGGGAATGCATTCTCAGACTCCATCGTATGTATATATTAGAAGTTCGCAATCAAAGTTAATATGAGTAAATATTCCAACATAATGCCATCATCACCTTCATTTCGTCTATATTTCTGTAAAACTCTACTTTTATCTGACACCAACCAGAAACAACAGCTTCTTTTCATGAGAAATTATCTGTCTAATTTGAAACAAAGACTTTAAAAGCATGCCTAAAAAAAGAACAATGTCCATCATTAAGGTCAAATACATAAATTATGTATTTGAAATTTAGGAAAAATTAAAAGTCAGTAACCAAAAACGGAAATATTTCGTCAAAAGTACTGTGGTCTTCCATTTAGTGCTACAACCGCATTTTCAATTAATCACAATGAATGAAGACATAGGAAGGAAGCAGAACTTCGTCAAGTAGATTTTTTCCGACGTGTTGCTGATGACAGCCGTGACTGATCCAAGAGTTGGCGCGCGGTTGCAACGACCACGCCATCTGTGCGCGTCGCCGCCACGCCCTCGCCCCCGCCCCCGCCCCCGCTCCCGTGGAGAACTCCGCCCGGCCGCCCGAGCGCTTCCCAAACTCATTTGCAGGGCGCGGGCGACCGCCAGACTCACTGAGGGGCGGCAGCGTTGCGGTGCGCCGCGCACTTTAGGAGCGCGGCGGCCCGGCATCTTGTCGTGAAATGTGGACTGGCCGCCGTGGACGTAGACACTACATTAGGGAGGCTGTGTGGGAGTTCCGGGCGTGGGGGTCCCCCCAGGCGGGCAGGAACAGTCAACCACCCTAGAGGAGAGCGGGAACGGCACGAACCCACGTGACCTTGCGACGCTGCTCCGACCGAGGGACGCGGGGGCTGCGTTGACGGCAGCCGGCTCCAAACGATGCTTGACAGCAACATGTTGCGGCCAACCGTGGGCCCGACGCCGCGAAATACCCCCGGAAGGGTGCTGGCGAAACGCGGATTGCACCATGGGCTCAAATTTGATCGAATGAAGGCGAAGGTAACATCGTTGGAATGAATTGTCCAAACTGTTGTGCTTATAATATGCTGCACGCAATAACGTATTAATCAGAATATCATCCGTCAGGGTTGAAATAATTAACATTCATAGAAAACATAAAAAACTATTGAAGCAGAATTTATGATCGCATGATCATTTCATTTTTATACAAAACTCTGATCAATAGAACCTATTACTATAGTTTTCGACCACGTTTTGAGGATCCAAAAAATTCAAATATTCACTAATATCTGATTTATAATGCTAAGTTTTCCAGGCTCTTTTTACCATAAAACTGTTTATATTATAAATGTTTTTACACGTTGTATTTAACTATTGCTAAGCGTAAATAAACTACGCGTTGAAGCAGAAAATTACGTACCACTCTCTCTTTATAAAATTAACACTGCCGTATTTTAAGAAACTTCATGTACAGCATCTTCGCAAAAATGTATTGTACCAGCACATTTGTTGACCTTGTTTTAGCAAACGGTTCAAGGAAAAACAATGAGCGAAGAAAGTGTCTGTTGAGGTACTTCTATTCAGATAGGATAACACGATTTTCGCTGACACATTTCACAGACGCATCTCTTGCGTTCGTGTTCTTGACAGATACGAATGAATATGGAATCAAACTGTCGGGGACGTCAGAACAAGCCCCAAGAAAAGTATCATAGAAATAATCTGTATTCCAGAATTATAATTCCATTTACAAAAACATATTCTCTATGACACATTGGAAACAAGAACGATCGGAATAGTACGACGACAAGGCAGATTCACTATAGTTTCGCATCGCAATCAGCAGGAGCAGCATATATGCGGCGCAAATACACTTCGTACGATCTTCTACTAACTAGTCTGCAATTCGCCCTCCGGTCCTGTGCCAAGCACCACCAAACGAACGGTTTTTCAGCCACCCGCCCTGCCCACCACACTTCACATCCCCCCCCCCCCCAACTTTTTTCTCTCGTCACAGTCGCTCCCACCCCCTCTCAGTCTTCGCACACGTCCACTCCCCAATCACACTGCACCAGCCACAACCGCCGCTTTTGACTCCACCCGCCATCCAGCCTTTGCCCGTAGCCCACACCCTCCCCTGCTTCACCCGCCCCCTTCAGCAGCCCCCCACCACCCCCAGGCCCACGCTTCCAATTCCCTTCCAACTTTTCACATCCACGCACTCTGCTTCCAATAACCACACACGAGGGCTACCTAACCACCTACCCGAAGTGCTTGTTATACTCATCTCTTACTACTCTCTCATCAAAACCATCATCCTCACGTACTGGACACTTATGCACTTAGTGTTGCTTCTATTTAGAAAAT
>BOPP01000051.1:1748621-1761294 GCA_017312745.1 Gryllus bimaculatus | reverse complement strand
CCCTCGCTCCGGCCCCGCCCCGTCCACGCGGCATCGCCAAGCTCGCAGTGGGCGAGAGCGGAGCTGCACCTGTTTGGTGCCAAAATTCAGGGGCTGAAGAACATTTCGAGTTTCTTTGTAAATCGGAACCTAATAGTATAATACAATACGGATAGTTCAGAATAAATGTTAAACATTTTTAGGACACGCTTAGGGCTCGAAAAATATCAGTTTTTTGCCGATGAACTCGTAGAGCGATATTATTTAAATATATTATATAAATTACGGAGTTATTTACCTATCTATCTATCTCTCTCTCTCATATATACCAGGCAACTCCAAATTAACAATTAGCTGGTTGCATTCCGGGGCCCGTCCATGAACTTTCGTGTATCTGCGGAACATTTTTGCATACGTTGTGGCATAACAATGAGAGGCAAAGATCCAAATGTATATGTTGTATGAGATTTTCCACTATATTCGTGGTCATAATGGGATATTTTTCTTCATGCCCTAGGAGTTTGTAGCACTACTTGTGAGACATTCTATATAGAGTATTATATATTATAATATATTATAATATACAACGATGAAATAAAATCAAATTTTTGTCCAGTTTTCGTGATACATTGAGCAAATGCTGACATGGCCGCTTGTTTTGCTTCTGAAGATAAATTTAGCTTCACTATGCTCACGTTTTGTTGAGCTCTTCCTTTGCTTGTGGTAGGAGTAGTGCTGCGGGTGAGTTACTGTTTTGTTAGCGATGCAAAAAAATCAAATATGCGGTTCGTTTACCATTGAATATACGTTTTCTATAACTCTCGAAAAAAACTCTCTAGATTTGCAAATTTTCAAATCTCACACTTTTTAAAATGTTATTTTGTTTATATTATGTTTAATTTTTTAAACTTGTATTTATCTTTCAATTATTTATAGTTAAAATGTGGGAAAGAGATTCAAAAGTTTAAGAAAACGTGCGCAGATACATACAACACATACATTTTTTGCTGAGTAAATAAACGAAATAAAAAAATAAATCACCTTCTATCTTACTCTTTACTGCGCTGATATCTTAAAACGAAAATAACTTTTTTGTGAAACAATCATACGATACTGTTCTATAATCTAAACGTTAGTTGGACGGTACCTGGAAGAGAACCAACGCGTGCCCTTTCTTGTGAAATTGGTTTTAAAGACGTTTTTGTTCCGTTTCTGCGAATTCAAAAACTCGAATGTCCATGGAGAGTGCTTCCAAAGCGTGTTTAGCTGGGATTACGTTAGAACACAATTTTCTGAAAATCTTTTGAAGAGAGCTTAGCGCCCAGCGCTCTGCGCTTTAGTTTCAAAGAACCCTGTAGTAGTTCTTTATTATTGAAGATTTTTAATTTGAAGTTTTTACAGTGAACATTTGAGGTGGGTATTCCGTTAGCGAGGGAGACACAGAAGCTCCTGTATTCGCGGTGGCGTAACAGAATGGGATTATGGCACCGACTACTGGGGAATCCAAGAAGTGAGCATTTCTCATTCTACGTTCCTTAGATATCTTGTGGAAATCAGGTTGAGGTAATGGAAATAAATATTGTCCTCCACGATGTATAAAATGTAGATTAAAATGTTTTATGAGAGAATTTCTCCATCTTCAGAAGGCTTTTTTCTGTTTAAAAATAAATCCCCAGTAATTTGTGACAGAAATAGTTAATGAATTTGGTTAAATATAATTTTCTGAAAGGTTGTTTTAAATTGCGGTACGCCATTTTCAGAACTGGTAATGTGTAATGGTTAATATTCATTGTATTGACTATTGAAGCACAATTTCTATTGCAAAACCCCTGACGAGATAAATATTTTCCTGAAACATTCATACATTGTAGAAGGTAATTTCAATTTCTATTTCTGCATTTCAATAACAGTTCTCGAATATCCACGATCGTTTATTTTGTTAGTTCACGTATTAGTAGACAGGTGCTGCTTGGTTTACCGACACATAGGTCTTACTACCCTCTAAGACCTTATGAAAACGTGGAAGCGCGACAAATATTTGAGATGACTCTCAAAAAGGAGGTACTCATATTTTCTCCCAAACGGTTCATACGTTTTAGAGGTATTTAGTGATTGAAAATACAGGTGTGGGTAATCGAAGAACTTTCGGCATACTGGGAAGTTTATTATTTTTTTTATACTAAAACCTAGTAGTTAGTTGTATATAATATCGTATTTTAAAAATAAAAAATAATTATTGGATTATTCTTGTTTGTTGCATTTATTTTGATTCTTTACAATTAATTTTTCAACAACTGATAATAGTCTCCGTGTTGAAAAGGGAGTTTTTACTTATATTACTTGTAATATATTTTGTGATAATGCAGCATGATTTACACCGCACACTCTTTGAAAGTACCATTTTCACTTTGGTAATCGAATTTAGCCTCGTGTGAATTAAGAACACTTGTAAAGGCAATTTCACCCACTGCGCCGCCTCTGTAGACTGTAAGCGCAAATAATTATTCTTCGGGAAGGGGTACCCAGCTACCTTCGCCACCACTTCCGCCTCAACATTCGCGCCCGCCGCCCCTCCCTCCAGCCCTCTTCTTCTCCAACGCGAACTCCCCAACGAGTCGTCCCCATCGTATACGTTGTCGTCGCCGCCCCCGCCCCTGTTACTTAACTGCCGCGCGCCGTCCTTTAACTCAGCGTCTGTGCCTCGTTCCTAGTCGCGCCCCGCCCTAACCTCATACCCAACCCCCTGGCGCTCCACCGAATCCCTCTTTTAACCCGCTTCTTCTCTCGTCCGGCGACCCAGCCGTCCTTTCTAACCCTTGCTCAGGTTCATCCCGTCCAAGGCTGCTCAAGGACAAGGGCGGTTGGGGAGGCAGGGTGCAAATTCAGGCTGTAATTGCCGTGGTACAAAGTAATGACTGTAGTGCGCCTCCGCCCGCTTTCATTGCTTCCAACGCCGCGCTACCGCTACCGTCGCTAGCCGCCGCCGCCCCACCGCCGCCGCACACGCCACCCATGCCGCCGCCCGCCACCGCCACCCACGCCGCCACTGCCGCCACCGCCGCTGCTGCACCGCCGCCGTCGCTGCCGCACTGCCGCCTCACTCCGCCACAATGCCGCACGGCCATTCCTAGCGTCGAAGCAGCCGCTCCGTCTCTCTCGACACGCCCACCCACCCCACTCCCACAGCGCCGTTTCCACGCCCGCCTCCTCGCGGCCTCGGCGCCTCGCGTTAGCAACAGGTCAGGCCTCCGTGACCTAGCGAAGCAGTTGTTGAGAGGAATTGCAATGACGGCGCCCGGGATCTTGAAGCTCTTTGCCTATCGGTTTCCGATACCAGTGAGGTTCTCTTCGAGGACTGCAGCCAAAATAACTGCCGTCTCTGCTGGGTACTATTATCTAAAGAATGCCGCCTTCGCGTGCTTGAATCGCGTTCTCAGCCTCAACACTTGACACTCTGCTCTGTGTTTCTTCACAAATGTGTAACTGTGGCAATGGGCATATCGTTATGTATTTATTTGATCCTCTGGCAATACTATCATACAGATTGAGGAAATAACATCAGCTTTCTGTATATTATACAATATTAGTTGTTGTAACTTTTATATTGGTAATAATTTATACATTCATCTTTAAAATAAAATGTATGTCTTGAACGTATATGATGTTGTAAATGATGCCACGTATATCTTACAAATTTTACAGTGAAATTGTTCATTTTAATTCAAAGTCCAATAGTTCACGGTTTCTAAAAGCGTAAATTTATAGCAGTATAATAAAAAGAAGTTGTATTACATGTAACTAAGATAGTTCGTGGCAATGCGCCGGTAGAGGACATATTAAACTGTTGAATATTACAAGAAAATGAATACGCTGTAACATTAACAAACATACATTTTACATTCTCATGAAGATAAATCATTCTTTGTTATTAGATTTTACTACAGTTATTAATAATTCGCTGCTTGTAACCATTTCCTTCTAAAGAAATTATGTTAATTAAGTGAATTTTAACAAAATAATGGATTTATAGAACTCCGCAAAAAGGAAAAACAAAAATAGGACATTCTTGACACTTCCTATTTTCCGATGATTTTCCGACGATCCGATGATGCGAAGATCTTCGATAGAAGTTGATCACTCTGACTGAGTATCTTAATTCACCTAAACCCGAGTGGTACGCGTTAGTGCATACGTTAATGCTAGAAGCTGAATCGGAATTCACTGTGCTCAGCCACCCGCAAGAAGAGGCGTGGGAGCGACCCGGGCGCGTGCGTTCTATTTGGGGCAGCTGCGCCCCGCCGGCGCCGCAGCTGTCCATCGCCCCGCGCTGACCCTCCTGGGCGGTCGGGCGGTTTGGGCGGGCAGCGGGGCGTCTGCTGCCGCTCGGCCGCGCGCCCTCCGAGCCCCGCCAGGTGCTGGCGCCCGCCCGCGCGCTCGCCCGCCCACGCGATCCGGATTTGCAAAGCTGATTCCACGAATGGTTGTCTCTGTATGCGCGAGCGGCGGCGCGCACAGCGGCGGTACAGAAGTGAGGAGGGACGGGGCGGCGAAAAACGGATGGGCGACGGGACGCTGCGGCGTAGGGCGGCTCCTGACGGCTTGGGACGGTGCGAGACGGTGTGGGACGGTGCAGGACCGAAAATGGCGGTGAGACCGAAGAGATTGTCAGCGAAGCGGAGAAAGGAGTGGAATCTTAGGGTCACGGTGTCGGAGTATGACGTTTGAAAAGTGACATTGTTGTACGGTCTCATTGTGTGAGAGTCTAGAATGTCCAAGTCGGATGGTGTCGGGGTCAAACGGTGTCGTGCACGGAAGGTGTCGAAGTCTGAGGATGTTGGGTTCAGATGATTTTGGAGCTTGAGGGAGGCAAGACCGGAATGTATTAGTGTCGAAAGTTGTCGGGATCGAAGGGTGTTGTGATCGAAGGGACTCGGGATTGAAGTGTGTCATGGTGGAAGTGTGTCGGGCTGGAAGTGTGTCGGGGTGGAAGTGTGTCGGGATCGAAGGGTGTTGGGATCGAAAATTTTCGGGGTCTGAGGGTGTCGGAGTCAGAGTGTGTCGGAGTCAGAGGGTGTCGGGATCGAAGGGTGTCGGGATCGAAGGGTGTTGGGATCGAAGGGTGTTGGGATCGAAGGGTGTCGGGGTCTCAGGGTGGCAGGGTCTGAAAGTGTTGGAGTCTGAAGGTGTCGGATCCAGAGGGTGTTGAGACGTTAGGGTGTCGGTGCCTGAGAAAGTAGGGCTCTGAAGGAGTCGGGGTCTGAAGGTGTCGGAGTCAGAGAGTGGTAGGTATGTGAGGGTATCTGGGTTGGAATGTGCCGGGGCCTGAGGGGGTCGGAGGCTGCCGGAGTCTGAGTATGACGGTGGTGCTGGGTGGTCTGTGGCGGGCCGCTGTGCTTGCGATGACAGGCTGGGTGGGAGGGGCGCGTGGTTGGTGTAGGGGTGGGGGACCGCCGTGCAGCCTCCGAACGGGACCGTCGGGGCGGCAGGGATGGAGCCCTGTCCCCCTTCGCAAGGGCTGCAACGCGATGCCCGTGCTCCCACGCTCGCCTAATAGCTTGATTAGCACGTGGACCCGCGCGGGCGGCGAACCGCGTGTCGTCTTCGCCGCCCCCTCCTCCGGCGCCGGCTGCGCCTGCTCTCATTGCGACAGCCCCTGTGCGCGCGGGATTGCAGCCGCGTCCGGCCGGCTGCTCACTCGCGTTCCAGGTTATGCTGACTCAACCGCGTCCGCTAGAAACGCCGGCAAATCAAAGCGAGCCAGGTCTACCACATAGTATGTTGTAACGCAACTGCGAGCAATAAGGAGTCAGACCTGTTATGTTCGATTAATGAAATCAAATATTTGCGCTTGAACGATTACTGGGTCGTGCACAAAAGATAATTTCACCATTCAGACGACGCTCTCATATTTGTTTACAGTTTGTTACGTTTTCTTCTTTAGTTTAATGTTCCAATCTTCAGTATGTGACGCATACAGTGCAATTTATCTTCAGAATTGAAAAAAATTGTCTAGAGAGTATTTGTCTATAGAGCTTGAAAATATTTTTTTAAGAATATTCTCGCTAAATATAATCGGTTTGAAATGTCACAAGAATTTTTGAGAACCCAAATCATTATTTCAGTTCTTTCATTCTATAATAAAATAATATTCTATATATTATTCTATAATAAATTCTATAATAAAAATGTGCCACATAACTTTCTAGTAAACCAGTACTTCACTCTACTCGATTGAAGGATGTAAATATGGCTAGATGGTTACAAATTTTTCTGAGTGTTGAAATTTAAAAACTGGAAACTTCATTGGTAATACTGCAATCGTCCTTAATGAAATACTGAAGAGGAATCACTACGGTTCTAATTTAGATTATCTCTATTTTAATATCTTATTTCATTTCATCGTTCGATCTCTTATATTTTGTTTTTGTTACTTTGCTTATGTTGAATTCAATTTTTTAAAATTAATAATCATTTCATGTCTTTCACTGGTGTTTTTTCATGCTTCAATTTTTTAGCAGTACTACTTTCCTTTTTCATCACTTCACCGTGCTTCCTGCTCTTCATCTTATTATTTTTCTTTCAGTACCATCCTCCCCCCCCCTACCCCACCCTGAGAATCTTACACCACACATACACCAGGACTAAGAGCTTACACTCCCACGCCTGGCTAATAACTTCATTAGCAGATGTATCATCTGCTCGCATCACGGATCTCGTCTCTGTCATTAGGCTCATCTGTGACTTTGATATTTGTCAGAACCATTTCTGAAACAACGCATTCATTAAATACAATATACATTTGTGTCATTTGAAAAGAGCAAACGTTTTCTTATTATACTACTTATCATTAATACATTGCCTATAATTTTTATTTTCACAAGGGAACGGCAAAGCAGGGGTTTATATTCAACTAAGTATGAACTCAAAAGTGTGAGACTTAAAATGAACATAAACTCGAAACATTTGTGAAAAACATTTAATACTTTTTCTTATATTTCCTCGTTTCACTTGTCTCACTACTTCCATGACTTGCATGATAGTATCTATTTGCCTATTTTAATGCACTACCTTTCGCACTAAAAAATTACCTATGTACACTACAATATCTAGTTCACTTAGCCAAATTGTTGAAAAGAAACTTACGTTTGGCCAGACAACAGGAAAAGCAAGAAACCGATAGAAAATGAGAAATATACTTTGAAATTTCGACGTAAAAAATTAAATCAACAACTGGAACATGTAATTTCTTTTAAGATGGTCTTTAGAATATGAATTTTACATTATTGTGGCTACTCAACACTGAACTTAAAAGTTTTGGTATTGAGAGAACGAAAATGACCTACGAAATACTTTTATAAATGAATTCCGTAACGTTACGTGTAAAATGGTTTACACGTAATTTAATTAAAAATCCGTAAAAATGTATGAACCCTAGCAAACTTCGTGCTTATTTCTTACGACGTTTGCAGAGGAGGAAAAGTCCATTACAGCCCGAAAGCAAACAAGGCATCATATTCCCATTACCTCAAGACAGCGTTGAGGAAAAGGCAGGCAAACCGCGATGGGAAGCAGCGCGTAAAGGAAATTCGTGTTTTCGTTTCTCTTTGGAGCCGCGCCGCGCCGCGCCGCGCCGCGCCGGGCCGGGCCGGGCCGGGCCGGAGCGCTGGCGAGGCTGATTCCGCTAATGGCCGCCTTGATGGGTCCGTCGGAAGCAGCGCGGCTGCCTAAGCTAATAGCTTGATTAGCACGTGTAAGCGCGGGCCTGCGCTGCTATGGCGCGGCGCGTCTTTGTCCCAGGATGCACCTGTTCTCATTACCCGGGCCTCTGTGTGCTCCGCGCCGCTCTCGCCCGCCTCCGCCCGCACCGGCCACCTTCTCTGGCGATGCGCGGGGTTGTTGCACCCTGCCGCACTCTCCCCACCGAGCGGAGTGGCTCAGGGCGTGGAGCGCTGACTTCGCTCTCGGGAGGCCCGGGTTCTATCCCGTGCCGGACTTCCTGGCCGGGGTTTTCGTGGTTTCCTTCGGTCATCCAGACGAATGTTGGGATGGTTCTACTGAATGATCGCAAAACAGGCACCGCTAGCTGAATTCGTTTGTGATCACACGATGGTTAAGCGAATTCGAGACACCGCGAGTTCCTGGATGGGTGCTCGACTAGGAACTCCGGGAACTAAAGGCGCCGAGGCCAATTGCTCCCTAGGAGACGTACTAAAATAGCAAAATACAAATACACTCACCCGTGGCTGCTACGCTGCGATCGGTTCTTAGCGGTTTGCGTGGCACGGGAGGTGAGAAACTCGAAATCTACAAAAGGGTTCATTGAAGAACTAAGGACAGGAAGAATATTTTGTGAAAAAAATTAAACCATTTGATATCTACCCAACTTCACCGCAACGCTTCGTTATATTAGAATGTTTACTCGCACACGCTACTTCGCCTACATAGCTGCTACCTACATTTAACTGAGGCTTACAGTTCGCAGACAGGTTCGAGTCTGCAGCTATTTGTGCTTAAAAATGATGAACAACATACGAAATATTTGCGCAGGTATTTTTTATTATTCTTATTGTCATTATTAGTCTTATTATAATATTAATACTTTTTTAATATTATTATTATGAATAATACTACAAATAATAATTTATTATGATATTTTTCTCGTCTTCACTGTTTATTCTTTACCATTGATTCTCTCCTTTTTCATTGAAACGAAGTAATACTATTTCCATTTCTGTTAGACTGAACTATAAAATTTTATTTCAATTTTTAGAGTGAAGAATCATTACTGTAATTTTAATTGTTTTCCCGCTTGTTTCCAATACGGTTTAAACTGTTTGACTTCAAGTACTGAATTTTTGCATATATTTGATTAGATGTTACTCACGAGTGTTGCATGTTTATTTTAATTTAAATTGTAAGATTTGTGAGTTCGTAATTAACTTATCAGAATTAAAGTTGATATTTGTCAATTGCTTATTTCTTTCAAATATCTGAAACTTCTAAGTATAAACGGTATTAATCCTCTCTAATCAATGCATTATATCCACCTCTTATATACACCTCTAAATGGCTTAGCCATCTTCATCAAATTTTCGACGTAAAATATTACAATTAAATATAATTATTTGTATATTTATATACAGTAGACGCCGCTTATTTTTATCACTCCAGGACGAAGATAACTTGATTACATTAAACCATTGAAAACAATAGAGGAGAAATTTTAATTAGAAGATTTTCATATGAAATAATTCCTCAATTCTGGTTTTGCATCTGCTTCTAGTTTTCTCCGAACACTCCTTCATTGTAATTCTCGTACTCATGATGTACCTATAAATCAGCTGACCTGTGCTGAACAACACGTCGTAATGTTTCTAATATCTGCCTGATTTCTGCAGTTGTTGTACTCATAAGTATATATAATTCAGCTGACCTGTGCTGAACCACATGTCGTAATATTTCTAATGCCTGCCCGATTTCTGCAGTTGTTGGAGGTTGAGATGCTTTTACACATTGTATCGCTTTCTGTCGTCCAACAGATGTCATCCACGTCCATCCATTCCAAAATTTGTGTTTCGTTGTATTCGGTGGTTGAGTACACAGAATATTCTTCAGGTGATCAGCCAATGGTAGCGACTCATTAAGGCTAAAAACTGTCTGTGATTGAAATGCTTTTCAAAATAATGGTAACATTAAACGAATCATTATCCCAATCAACGTCGTTTCTTTAATATTCTAATGTCAGTGTGGAAGGATCACCTTGCTAATACTAGCATTAGCCGAATGATAACAATAACCGTGAATACAATAAACGGCATCTCCCATAATGCAACACCCCGTACAAGACAAGCCATTAGGTATTTTTATCGATCACTATTACCCTGTTTCCAAAAATTACTTTCCTGTGTCAGCATTCGTTTGCAACATAGGTTTGCACCTGCTCAGGGCTGCTTTTCCATCGCCAGACGTCGGCACCTTTCGTTGAAGGAAGTGTCGTGTCCTCCTCCTTCTCCCCCACCGCGCCCTTTAACCTCCGCGTGCTTTGCCTGCGCCACATATTCCGCCTGCTGTCGACAGCGCCCGCCCGTGATCCCGCCCGCGCACGCTCACGCCCGCCCGCCCGCGCCGCACCTCCCCCACCCCACCCACCCACCCACCCTACAAACACAACAATCCCACCCACCCACCCACACACACCCACCCACAGCACCAGATCATACACACACACCATCACGACACACATGTTCGATCCTATTCGCGACACGAGCTAGGCCCGCCGCGCATCAATCTGGCCGCTCCAGCCCCGCCCGCCGCTTTCTACTATGCGACTCCGCCCGCTCACCTGGCACGCGCTTCTTAAGCCGCGCATCCGTCCGCTGTCCGGCAAGCTCCGCGCCGCCTGCGCCGCTCGCGCAGCTCCGCCGCTCGCGCGCCTGCTCGCCGGCTACCAGCCCAGCTCTTCCACGCGCGACCGCCCGCTCACGCGCCAGCTCCGGCTCACGCGCAAGACCGCTCCGGGGTTGCGTGACAAAGCCGGCTCACAGGGCCTGTTCCTTGCCCCGCACGCCGCCACGCTAGCAGTTTCTTAGGTGGCGAATTAAAACCGTTTGTGGCGTGTATTTTTGGGCCATTTTAACTGAAAACGAAAGCTTTTAATACGAAAGAATAGGTTTCAACTCATGTTCACTACTGGATTGCAATAATATTTTCGAGCTGGACCGTTGGTTTTTCAAAAAAAACATATTCCGTAGTCGGGTCCTCCAAAATGCGAGAATTTTCGTCGACAAAATCGACGACAACTTTAACATTTGTAAACGGACAGAAGAAACTACATATCAAAAACTAAATCTCACCAATAAAACATATTCTATAAAAATATACAGTACAAAAACACAATAGAGACCCAAACGTGTTCCCCAAAAATTTCACTACACATTGTTTCAGTAAAAATGTCCCTTCTTTTTCCCGTATTTCAATTAAAAAATGAGACCTGTAGAGAAGACATAAATAATTAAAAATAGAAAGTATCATATTTTCGCTACTCCCCCTAATAAACGAATTTGTAAATATTAGCTATATTTTCCAAAAAGCCTATATCTTTCTACTGTTTTATGTTAAATGCTACACAAATTTTAACAAAAACAGCCGGCTGAAATTTGCACTCAAAAACAGAAACTTACTTCTCCTTCGGCTTTAATTCTGAGTCTTAAATTAAAGTTGCTGGCGTGTTCACAAATTTGGGTTGAAAATGCAGTTTCCCCAAGAGTTTTGGGGGGCGAAAATTTACGTTTGTGGCGTGTATTTTTGGTGGCCATTTACTTGAAAACGGAAGCTTTTTAATATAAATTAATAAAATATTATCTCGAAGAAAAAAAAAAATAGGTTTCACTACTGGTTCTTTTTTTGCATATATTTCGAGCTAGGACCCTCCGCTTGGTTTACCAACCAAGAAAAACAATCCGTTGTCGGAGGGTTTGGTTTCCCAAAATCCGCGAAATATTTTTCGTCGATCCGCCACTGATGGATCGACGACGAAAACTGTTATACATCATTTTTTGTGGTGGTTACAAGTAAACGCAAGAAAGAACCTAACACATATCTCAAAAAACTAATCACATACATATTATTTCTAAAACAAAAATACGATTTTTTAAAAAAATCTATCTAATATACTATAATCTATAAGCATAATACACATGGTGTTATTTACCGATTGTTTGATGATTGTCTGAACCATTCTACACACAACAAGTGAGTCAGTGTTATTATCGTCTCCTCCATCCAGTATGGAACAAAGTGGCAAAAGAGGCGTGTAGACCGCTGGAGTACAACGTGTTCACAAAATTCATCCCTTGTGTTTCAAGGTAAAAATGTTTCTTTTTTTCGTTATATTCACCAATAAAAATAGGTATAAACGGGCTGTCTTAAGAACTTAAAGTAGAAAAGTATGGAACTACCGTCTAGATCTATATATATTTTTTTTTTTTCGAGTACTCTTTCTAATGAAAAACGAATTGTAAAAATATTAGTTATATTCAAAAAAGAAACAAATATAAAGCCTCCTATAATATTCCCGTTTTGTTAAGTTCTTTCATTTTCTAAACGCGACTAATATATTAAAAGCTATTCTGCCTTAAACACCGTGTATAAAATAGGTTTGTTGCTACAATACAAGAAAAACTCAACAAGGAAAAAAGTATCAAACCACGAACGCGGGCGTTGGTTGCATAAGTTTGCCAACTCAAGATCGCTAGAGAAACAGGATCAACAATACTCACTGACTTTATGCCAAACGTACCCTTGTACTTTACCGCTTACTTCCGTAGTGTCTTCTTCTCTTTCTTCTACTCTTTCGCTTTTAAAATCATTCATCCCTGAGGGTACCTTAGATAAATGTTTGGTGGGGCGTAACATTTTTTTAAAATTCATCCAAATCGAATTGAGGTTTGGATAAAATATGCCGTTTTCACCTCCACCCTGACGCGCACCGGAAGGGATTTTTGGGCGAGGGAAATTTTTTAAAAAACGCTAAACGCGCTTTGTTGGGGGCCGGTGGGTGTTTAGTTTGTTTTTTCTTTTCTGATGAGGTGTAATTTTTCTTGCCATTACCTACCATAGCAGACTCACTGACGGCCGCTCCGCCGCCATTTTACGCAAACTGCAATCCCTCGTACAGGAGCATGACGATTTAACG
>BOPP01000051.1:1727253-1746900 GCA_017312745.1 Gryllus bimaculatus | reverse complement strand
GCGAATGGTCGGCAGCGGCGCGCGGCGGCGGCGGGCTGTAACGCGGCCGGGGGGAGTAGGTCGGAACTGCAACAGGGAGCCACGCGTCACTTGGGGCGAGTGCTCGGGGGGGGGTCCGCGCCGGCGGAATTTGCAAAACACATTATGGAACGCATACTGAGAAATATACGAGTGGTCTAGGCTATTTGCAAAGAACAAGAAGCGTTGCGGGAGGAAGGACACCCAACATCAGCACGGTTTGCAGGGAAAGTGCAACTGAGATATATTACGTGTACACAGCGCGCCGCGCGCAAACACGAGCACACAGGACTACCACACATCACATACATCAGCATACGCCACAACAACAACACCCGGCGCGCGGGCACGCACACAGATACATTTGTTGCCCTGACACGATTAAATTATCACACAAGCAGATCGAAGAGACCAGATTCATCACATTTATGTCTTTTATCGCCTGTTTATCGTAATCTTAACCTTTTACTTGCTGTTGAAGCAGAGGACTCAATAACTCATGTAAGTAACGAAGATAAATATATGCTTATCTTTCTGAATCTCTAATAATTATTCTTGGGAGTATCCATGTATCTTTAAATATAATATATATATATACTATAAAACCGTTAGTATGGACGGTACTATATATGTAGAGAGAAACTAAACTACTATAGAGCCGAGTATCATGCAGCTTATAGATCCTTAGTTGAAATCATTGGTTTATTAACAAAAGAGAGCAACTGGTTTATATGTTCCGTTTTTCACGTCACGAAAAAACTGAATATTTAAGCCAAAACGCCTACAAATCAAACATGACTCACTCGAAATAGCTCTCGGGAAGCATCGCTGTACAGAAGCGTAGAGTAATATAGAGATGTTCTTTTCGATAGCGCATCGAGTGAAGTTAATCTGCTGAGGCTGTGAAAACATGTTTCAGAGACAAAGTGATCAATTGTCACTCGCATGAAAAAAGTTTGCGTAGAGAGATGCTTGCGCCCAGCGCTTCTGCTGCGACGTTCCTTGCTACAAGTTTCTCATAAGAAAGAGAACCACCTGAGTCAGTTCTTTTTATTGAAGATTTTAGTTTGTTGGAATTGTTTTACAGCTTGAAAACATTTTTGGTGACGAGTATTGCACTCGTTGAGGAGAGTGAGTCGAGCACAGAAGCTCCTGTATTCGCGTGGCGTAACAGAGGTATTAATCGAGATGATGGCACAATGAACCAGAGCAGGAGGTTGAGAGAGGATCTGTATCTGATTGAAGAATCCTAGGAAGGAATAGTGGGAGAACATGCTCTACAAATTTATCTCAGCGTTCCTTAGAATATCTTGTGAAAATGATCTAGGCATATTGGAGGAGAAATAGTATGTATGGAACACTGATAACACTATTTGTAACCTTTGCAATCTACAGTATGTAACTACAAGTCAAATAAATTGCTTAGACAACTAATAGGAAGGATGATAGTAGAAATATGAAGAGAATTTCTCCATCTTCAGAAAAAGAAATGTATGTCTATATTTCTAGATATGTAATAGATCTAAAAATTAATTTACAAGTTACAAAATTTTCGCACATCAGATTATTATCTACTTTGTGACACATAATAGTTAATGAATTTGGTAATATAATTTTCCTTAGAAAGTGATGTTGTTTTTGATAATTGACGCGATATTTATTCAAGAGTAAGTTAGTCAAACAACTACTTTATTATTCAGAACTGGGTGCTCTCTCATTGTGATATCATAGACTAACGCTCTGCGTATAAAAAATCATCACGCGATGTTAATGAATGATTTAGCCTCCAAATTGTATTCATTCGAGACTATTGATTGACGAACCAAATTGATTTTATTATTGCAAAAACCCGATCGGTTTACGCAAATCTAGATCTGTTTTTCAATGAACATTAAATCATCCTGCACACTAGACAAAGATAAAATAAATGTTTATCCATGCAAAACCAATTCGCAATTATTCAAGAACCCTGTATTAGAATCCGTAGGTAATTCAATTTATTTTTTAAAATGGTTGTGAGATTATTTAATATTCTACATTTAAACTAGCAATTTCAGAAATAACAGTGAAACATCATTTATAACATACAGAGACACATATACCAACCAATAAAATTAGACAGAGTCATGTATTTTGTTAAAGAAAAATCATTAAGCATCTTATTGGTTTCCATTGGGATAAATATTTCATTCGTGTAATTAAGTAAGAGACAACTGCGGCAACGTGAATAGACAATAAGAAACATATTTCATTAATTATTGATTTGTATGTTTTCTTCACGCAGGTGCTTGCTTTGTTTACCGAACATAGGTCTTCACTACCCCTCTAAGACTAATTGAAAAACGCGTGGAAGCGCGAACAACGTAAGTATTTGAGATGACCATTTTTAAGCTCATCTCCAAAAAGGACAAGCTTAACTTGCCAATCCGGGCGTCTCCTATCAAAAATGGTTTATCTCTAAGTTATGGTTCAAATGGATATTCTGTATAGAGGTAATTGAAGGATGGACTTGAAGAGCGTCCAATAAATTAAGAAAGCAGCGTGTGGGTATCGAACAATCGAATTACTACGACGAACTTTTGACATTCGCCAGGCCTATAACGTGGGATTAGTTTAGATTATGGGCTAGGTTTTTTTTGACTGATCCGCAAAAATAGTAGTTAGTTGTATACCGATTTAGCCATACGGCGAGATCACGTATTTTTAAAAAAAATAAAAATTAGATTCAAAGCTAAATATATATAATACATAGTTTGCGCGGCGGTACCGGGATTATCCTTTATTCACCTAGCGGGATACACCAGGACTGTGGGTTTGTTGGTGCGCCGCATCTGTCGCTTTTTGCCTCATTTCCACAAGAATAGGAGATTTGAAGTGCCCCTGTTGACGCATGTACTTACTCTTTTTTATTGTATATGCGAACTCATCACTGGGAGAAACAGCTGTGCGCGAGGACGGCCGGTGCGGACGAGTGAGTAGAGGGGCGCAGTGGGGGCGGAGTGGATTTCGGCCCGGTCGGGCGGGCCGGTGGCCGGTGCGGGGCGGGATGGGTGCGGGCTGGACGAGGCAGTCGTGATTGTCCCCGGTGGGTGGCGTGTTTTCGCCCCTGTGGTGCCGTCCATTAGTCTGCTCGTTTTCGTGCTCCCATGCTGCGATCAGGCATTTGTTCAACACGCATGACGCCGCAAGGTTGTTCTTGTGCTCTTTGAAAGTACCATTTTCAACTTTGGTATCATGGAATTTTAGCCTCGTGGTCGAATTAAAGAACATATGTAAAGGGCAAATATTCCCACTGCGGGCCGCCTCTGTAGACTGTAAGCGGCAAATAATTATTCTTCGGGAAGGGTAAACCGACCCCGGGCGGTATGTGTGGATCGCAGCTACCCTTCGGCCATCCGGGCGCACTTACTTCCGCTCACATTCGCGCCCGCCGCCCTCCTCGCGCCTCGCTTCTGCGCAACGCGACTCCCAAGCGAGTGCGCCTCGTAATAATCACGTCGGTCGCGCGGGCCCCGGGCCCCTGTTACTTAACGTCGCCGGGCGCGGGCGATCCGTCCTTTAACTAACAGCGCCTGTGCGCTGGTTCCCTAGCGCGCCCCGCCCCTCCTCCCACCGCAGAAGATAAGGACGAAGATATATATTACCCGTTTCCTGCTCGTTCGCGCCCGCCGTTCTTTAACCTTGCTCAGGTTCATCCCGCCGTCAAGGCTGCTCCAAGGACAAGAAAACGCGCGGTGGGAGGCAGGGTGCAAATTCAGGCTCGTAATTTGCAGTGGTATCAACCAAGTATGATGTAGTGCACTTCCGCGCTTTCATTGCTCCAACGCGCCGTACCCGCTACCAGACGGGCTAGATAATGTTCCACCGGGCCGGCCGCCCCACGCCGCCGCAGCACGCGATGCCGCCGCCGGCCAACGCCACACCCGCCACTATTGCCGCACCAAAGAAGCTGCTGCACCCGCCGCCGTCGCTGCCGCCACTGCCGCCTCACTCGCCATCAATGCCGCCACGGCATTCCTAGGTCGAAGCAGCCGCTCCGTCTCTCTCGACAGCCCACCCACCCCACTCCCCAGCGCCGTTTCCACCTGCCGCCTGCCTTCGCGGCCTCGCGCCTCCGCGTTAGCAACAGGTTCAGGCTTCGTGACGCGCTAGCCGAGCAGTTGTTGAGGAGGCATTGCAATGACCGGCTGAAGAGAGATTGAAGCGCGCTCTTGCCTATCGGTTTTTCGGGATACAGATAGAGAGTTCTCCTTCGAGACTGGCAGCCAAATAACTGCCGTCTCTCTGGTACTCATTATCTAAAGATCCGGCTTCCGCGTGCTTGGAATCGCGTTCTCCAGCCTCAACACTTTGACACCTCTCTGTGTTTTGATATAGCAAATGTGTAACTGTGGGCAATGGGCATATCGTTATGTATTTATTGATCTCTGGCAATACTATCATAGCAAAAAACAAGCATTGAGAGAAATACATCAGTTTCTGTATATTATACAAATATTACAGTTGTTGTAACTTTTATATCGGTAATAATTTTATACATTCATCTTTAAATAAAATGTATGTCTTAACGAAACGTATAACTGAAGTTGTAATGACTGCCAGTATATCTTACAAATTTGGTACAGTGAAATTGTTCATTTTAATTCAAAGTCAATAGTTTCACGGGTTTCTAAAAGCGTAAATTTATAGCAGTGATAATAGAAGTTTGTATTACTGTAACATAAGATGTTCGTGGGAATGCGGCCGGCCGAGTTAGAGGACACCATATTAAAATAACTTGTTGAATATTACAAAGAAAATGAACTCGCTGTAAGAATTACAACGGACGAACCTTTACATTTTTACTCCTCGCCGATGAAGAATAAATCATGATCTTTGTTATTAACAGATTTTACTACATTTTATTAATAATGTCAACGAATTCGCTGCTTGTACATTTCCTTCTAAGTAAAGTCTATGTTAAATTAAGTGAATTTTACAAAAACCCAAATGGATTTTAGAACTTCCGACATAAAGGAAAACAAAAATAAGGATCATCTTGACACTTCCTTTTTCCGATAGATATTTGCCGACGATGCTCGATGTGCGAATGATCTTTCGAAGAAGTGAATTCACACACCCACATAGTGTCTGACTGAGATCTTAATTCACGCTAACGAGTGTACGCGGTTAAGATAGAAAATAGTAATGGCCTTAGAAGCTTGGAATCTGGAATTATGTGCTTCAGCCACCGCAAGAAGAGGCGTGGGAGTCGATCCCCGGGCGCGTGCGTTCTATTGAGGGCAGCTTGCGTCCCGCAGACGGCGCCTGTCAGCTGTCCATGCAAGACGTGACCCTCCTGGGCGGTCGGTGCGTGTTGGGGGGCGCGGGGGGCGTTGCGCGCTCGGCCGCGCGCCTCCGAATGCCCCGCAGGTGCTGGCGGCTGCCGTCTCTGCCCCGTCCTGATTAGGATCTTTATATTTTTTTTTTTTTTTCGCGCTCGACGCCCAACAGCGATCGAAACGGATTTGCAAAGGCTGATTCACGAATGGTTGTCACACCTCTGTAATCGCGCGCCGAGCGGCCGGGCGAGATACCGCCCACACCCAAAGCGGCGGTACAGAAGTGAGGAGGGACGGGGCGGCGAAAAACGTGGGCGACGCGGACGCTGCGGGCGTGGGCGGAAATAATGACGGCTTTGGACGGTGCGAGAGGGTGGGGGACGGTGCAGAGGAAAAAGAAAATCGGCGGCTGAGACCGAAAGAGATTGTCAGCGAAGCGGGAGAAGTGGATCTTAGGGTCACTGGTGGTCGGAGTATGACGGTTTGAAAAGTGACATTGTTGTAAACGGTTATTGGGTGGTGAGAGTCTAGAAATGTAGTCGATTGGTGTCGGGGTCAAACGTGTCGTGCACGGAAGGTGTCGAAGGTCTGGGAGGATGTTTGGGTTCAGATGATTTTGAGCTTGAGGGAGGCAAGACCGCGAATGTAATTAGTGTCGAAAGTTGTCGGGATCGAAGGGTGTTGTGATCGAAGGGACTCGGGATTGAAGTGTGTCATGGTGAAGTGTGTCGCGCTGGAAGTGTGTCGAGGGATAGAGGTAGATACGCATAGGCGACTGAAAGGTGTTGGGAATCGAAAATTTTCGGGGTCTGAGGGTGTCCGGAGTAAAGAAGTGATAGATAGAAGAAGTGCAGAGGGTGTCGGGATCGAAGGGTGTCGGATCGAAGGGTGTTGGGATCGAAGGGTGTTGGGATCGAAGGGTGCGGGGTCTCAGGGCTGGCCAGGGTCTGAAAGATGTTGGACGTCCTGAAGGTGTCGGAATCAGAGGGTGGGTTGAGAGATTCAGCGAAGCGCCGGAGAAAAGGACAGAGGAGCCCACGGCCGAAACAGGGTGTCGGTGCTTGAGAAAGTAGGGGCTCCTGAGGAGTCGGGGTCTGAAGGTGTCGGAGTCAGAGAGTGGTAGGTATGTGAGGAGTTATCTGGGCATCTGGAATGTGCCGGGGCTGAGGGGGTCGGAAGGCTGCCGGAGTCTGAGTATGACGGTGGTGCTGGGTGGTCTGTGGGCGGGCCGCTGGTGCTAATAAGAGATTGACAAGGGCTGGGTGGAGGCAGGCGCGTGGTTGGTGTGGGTGGGGGACGCGCGTGGGCAGCCTCCGAACGGGACCGTCGGGCGGCAGGGATGGAGCCCGTTCCCCTTCTTTTCATCAAGGGCTGCAACCGCCGATGCCCGTGTCCCACGGAGCTCGCCTAGATAGCTTGATTAGCAACGTTGGTACCCGCGCGGAAGAGAAGAACCGCGTTGTCGTCTTTCGCCGCCGCCCTCTCCGGCGCCGGCTGCGCCTGCTCTGCATTGCGACAGCCCTGTGCGGCCGCGGGATTGCGCCGCGTCCGGCGGCTGCTCACGTCGCGTTCCAAGGTTATGCTGACTCAAACGGCGTCGCTAGAAACGCCGGCAAATCAACGCGAGCCAGGTCTAACGCACATAATAGTATGTTGTAACGCAACTGCGAGACTAAGGAAGTCAGACCCTGTTTATGTTCGACTATAATGAAATCAAATAATATGAATAGAGCTTGAACGATACTGGGTCGTGCACAAAGTATAATATCACCATTCAGACGAACGCTTCATCATAATTTGTTTAAGATAGTATATATTTCTTCTTTAAGTTTAATGTTCAAAAATCTCAGTATGTGACGCATACAGTGCAATTTAATCTTCAGATATTGAAAAATTGTCTAGAGAGTATTTGTCTAATAGCGCTTGAAATATATTTTTTAAGAAATATTCTGCGCTAAATAATAAATGGTTTGAAATGTCACAAGAATTTTTGAGAACCCAAATAAATTATTTAGTTCTTTCATTCTATAATAAAATAATATTCTATATATTATTTCTAACTATAATTCTATAAATAATAATGTGCCACATCACTTTCTAGTAAACCAGTACTTAGATCGACTCTCTCTCGATTGAGGATGTAATATGCTAGATGGTTACACAATTTTTGAGTGCTTTGAAGAATTTAAACGGAAACATTGATTGGTAAATACTAGCAGAGCATATCGGTCTTTAATGGGAAATACTGAAGAGGAATCACTACGGGTTTAATTTAGATTATCTCTATTTTAATATCTTATTTCATTTCACGTTCGATCTCTTATATTTTGTTTTTGTTTACTTTTGCTTATGTTGAGACTCAATTTTTCTAAAATAATAATCATTTCCATGTCTTTCACTAGGGTGTTTTTCATGCTCAAGTTTTTTTAAGCAGTACTACTTTGTCCTTTTTTCAGTCACTTCACACACCGTGCTTTCGTGCTCTTCATCTTATTATTTTTCTTTAGTAACCTCCTCCCGCCCGCCCTACCGTGCAGCGGCCACCCTGAGAATCTTAATTTACAACCAAACCAACATACACCAGGACTATAAGAGAGCTTACAAGACACTCCCACGGCGGGCATGGCTAATAACTTCATTAGGCAGCATGTATCATCCTGCACGCATAACGCGATCTTCGTCTCTGTCATTGAGGCTCATTGTGACTTTGATATTTGTCAGAACCATTTTATCCTTGAACAACGCATTCATTAAATCCAATATTACATTTGTGTCATTTTGGAAAAGAGCAAACGTTTTCTTATTATACTACTATCAATTAATACATTGCCTATAATTTTAATTTTCACAAGGGAACGGCAAAGCAGGGGTTTATATTCAACTACGTATGAACTCAAAGTGTGAGACTTATAAAATGAACATAAACCGAAACATTTGTGACAAAACATTTAATACTTTTTCTATATTTCCCTCGTTTCACTTGTCTCACTACTTCATGACTTGCATGATAGTAAATGCTATTTGCTATTTTATGCACTACCTTTCGCCACTAAAAAATTACCTATGTTACACTAACCAATATCTAGTTCACTTAGCCAAAATTGTTGAAAGAAATTCACGTTTGGCCAGACCAACGAAAGCAAGAACCGCGATAGAAAATGAGAACAATATACTTTGAAATTTTCCGACGTAAAATTAAATCAACCACAGAACATGTAATTGTTCTTTTAAGATGGTCTTTAGAATATGAATTTACAGTTTATTGTGGCTAACTCAACACTGAACTTAAAGTTTTTTGGTATTGAGAGAACGAAAATGCACCTCTCGAAATACTTGTTTATAAAATGAATTCGTAACGTTACGTGTAAATGGTTTACAGCGTATTTAATTAAAAATCCGGTAAAATGTTATGACTAGCAAACTTGTGCTTTAATTTCTTACGACGTTTGCAGAGGAGGAAAAGTCCATTACAGCCCGAAAGCAACAAGCATGCATATTCCCATTACTCAAGACAGCGTTTGAGGAAAAGGCAGGCAAAACCGCGATGGGACGCAAGCGCGTAAAGAAAATTCGTGTTTTTCGTTCTTCTCTTTGGGAGCCGCGCCGCGCGCGGCGCCGCGGCCGCGCGGGCGGGCCGGGCCGGGCCGGAGCGGCTGGCGAGGGCTTGATTCCGCTAATGGCGCCTTGATGGGTCCGTCGGAAGCAGCGCGGGCGGCTGCCTAAGCTAATGCTTGATTAGCACGTGGTAAGCGCGGGCCTGAGCTGCTATGGCGCGGCGCGTCTTTGTCCAGGATGCACGCTGTTTCTCATTACACGGCCTCTGTGTGCTCCGCGCCGCTCTGCCCAGCCGTCCGCCCGCACCGGCTCCACCCTCTCTGGGATGGCGGCGGGGGGGTTGTTGCACCTGCCCGCATCTCACACACGAGCGGGTGGCTTTCAGGGCGTGGAGCGCTGACTTGCTTCTCAGGGAGGCCGGGGGGCGGGTTTATCCCGTGCCGGAGCTTCTGCGCCGGGGGGTTTTCGTGGTTTCCTCGGTCATACCAGACGAATGTTGGGATGGTTCTAGCTGAAACTGATCGCAAAGACAGTGCGAAACCGGCTAGCTGAATTCCGTTTTGTGATCACCCGCGAGTGGTTAGCGAATTCGAGACCCCGGCGAGTTTTCCTGGATGGGTGCTCGACTAGGAATCACCGGGAACTAAAGGGGGCCGAGGCCAATTGCCTCCCTAGGAGACGTACTAAATAGCAAAATATACAAATACAGACTCACCCGTCGGCTGCTACGCTGCGATCGGTTCTTTAGCGGTTTTGCGTGCACGGGAGGTGAGAAACTCGAAATCTCAAAAGGGTTCATTGAAGAACTAAGGACAGGAAGAATAATTCTTTGTGAAAAAAAATTAAACCATTGATATCTACCCAACTCACGGCCCACCGGCTTCGTTATATTAGAAATGTTTACTCGCAGCACGCTACTTTTCGCCTACATAGCTGCTACCCGCGGTCTTTTAACTGAGGCTTACAGTTTCGGTTGCAGACAGGTTCGAGTCTGCAAGCTATTTGTGCTTAAAAATGATGAACAACATACGAAATATTTGCCGCGGCAGGGTATTTTATTATTCTTATGGTCATTATTCGAGTCTTTTATACTATTGCTACTTTTTTAATATTAATTATTATGAATAATATACAATAATAATAATTTATTATGATTTTTTCGAATCGTCTTCACTGTTTAATTCTTACCATTGAATTCTCGTCACTTTTTTCATGTGAAACGACAGTCATACTATTTCCCATGGTCTGTTAGACTGAACTATAAAATTTTTATTTCAATTTTTTAGAGTGAAGAATCATTACTGTAATTTTAATTGTTTGCCCCCGCTTGTTTCCAATACGGTTTTAAAAGAAACTGTTTGACTTTCAAGTACTTGAATTTTGCATATAAGTTGTATTAGATGTTACTCACCGGAGGTGTTGGCAATGTTTATTTTAATTTTTAAATTGGTAAGAGTTTGTGAGTTCGTAATTAAACTTATCAGAATTAAAAGTTGATATTTTGTCAATTGCTGTATTTCTTTTCAAATATGCTGAAACTTCTATAGTATACAACGGGTTCATAATCCTCTCTAATCAATGGCATATATCCCACTCTTATGTTACGCCACGGCTGAGTCTAAATGGCTTTAGCCATCTTCATCAAAATTTCGTACGTAAATAATTACAAGTTAAATATAATAATTTGCTATCTTTATCATACAGTAGACGCCGCCTTATTTTTTATCACGCGTTTACGGACGAAGATAATTGTTAACAACTTAAATGCCAATTGAAAACAATAGAGGAGAAATTTTAAATTAGAAGATTTCATATGAAGAATTCCTCAATTTTTTGTTTGCCATCTGCTTCTAGTTTTTCTCCGAACACTCTTCATTGTATTCTCGGTACTCATGATGTACCTATAAATCAAGCTAACCTGTGCTGAACAACACGTCGTAATGTTTCTAATATCTGCCTGATTTCTTAGGCAGTTGTTGTACTCATAAGTATATATAATTCGCGCCCGTGCTGAACCAATGTGTAATTGTGTCTAAGCTGCCCGATTTCTGCAGTGTTGAGGGGGGGTTGAGCATGCTTTTCACCAGTTGGTAGGTGTTTCTGTCGTCAGCAGATGTAATCCAGTCCATTCCATTCCAAAAATTTGTGTTTCGTTGGTATTCGGCCTGGTTGGGTACACAGAATAAACTTTGGCTTCAGCGGTGTGATCAGCCAATGGTAAGCGCGATCAATTAAGGCTAAAAACTGTCTGTGGAGATCGAGAGCTATGCTGATTTCAAAAATGAATGGTCCATTAAACGCATCATTATCCATAGCAGAGCGTCGTTTCTTCCTTCTTCTTTTAAATATTTCTAAATGTCAGTGTGGGAAGGATACTTAGCTTAATAACTAGCATTGAAGCCGAATGATAACATACAACCGTGAATCCAAAATAAAACGGATGTCCATACGATGGAAACCCAGCGCTCGGCCGACTAATAGCCAGACAGAGCCGATTAGGGAGCGCGGGTGACCATCGCCGCCGCCGCCGCACCGCCAGCGCGGCCCAGGGCACAAGGGCGGCCCCGCCGACAGCCGGTAAGTCTCCGCACGGCACAATATCTGCGCATGACACTTGCAGAAAATCGGGGACATTCAATTCCTCACGGTGAGAAATCAGGTTAATTGCCGCTGCGACAACAGCCTTGGCTCGAAGTGAATTGAATTGAATATGCCTTATTTTACGTGGCGAGACCATGAGGCCCGCTCTTCCGTCTGACCACGCAAATTTCGCTACGCTCCTTTCATGTAGCAGAGAAAGAAGGTATTTCTTGGGCGATAAACAGGCGATTTGAATTTAGCTCAGAGGCGTCATTTAGGCTTGAGGATCTTTTACATGCAAGTAAATCTACGAACATGGGACAGCCGGCTTTACTTCCCCTTCGAAGGAAGGCGTACGAAGGATTTTTTCGCCCTTAAAAATCCACGGCTTCGATCGGGTTTGGACCCGCCAAGTTGGGTAAAACAGTCCAGTACGCTAACCGTTAAGCCATCGCCGCCGTTTCTTTGTGCTGCTTCGTCTCGCGCGTCCTCATCGCCCTCACTAGCGCCCTTTTTCCCGCAGCGGCTCCTCCGCGATGAGGATCTCCGGCTACTCAGTCCGCTCCCGTTGTCTGTGTGTCTGTGTGTGTGTGTGTGTGTGTGTGTGTGTGTGTGTGCTCCTGCCGTCCACCTCCGATCCGCAACCCTTCTCCAGCCCATTTCACGCCCGTTATTGATTGATTGGATTTAAAATAGGTGAAGTAAGGTTTAGTGAGAATGATTGTTGTTGATGAGTGTTGATGATGGTTGTCAACTGCTATGGTTATTATTCTCGAGAGTCTTGTGAATGTTTTATCCCAAGAGGTGATTGTTTTTTTCGCGGCTAGAAGGTGAGATCCGGCGCCGTGTATTTAGACACATCCATGTGCTCCCCATTGCCTGAGTTAAGCTCAAAGCCAGTATTGCCGCATTGTTGGCCGCTTGTCCCAACTAGAGAGTGAGATACCTGTAGTCGAAAGTCAACATGTAGGTCGGCGCCAGATGTCACCATCTCGAAGGGAGGGAATCACTGCTATCTCTCCGGATAAAATACTAACACCATTATCGTGACAATTGACCATAGCAGTTAACATGCTAGAAAACATTAATCAGTCAGTCAATCTTTATTCTCCCTATACACACCACACCTTCATGGCTGCTATTATTGCGATTCAGTTCCTCTTCGTCCCTCCCTCCGTCCATACTTACTCGATGAAAACAAGCTGCGGAGCCAAGTCGTTTTCCGTTGTTCCGTTTGTGGCTCGAGGAGATCTCTACATCCGTCGCCAGAACATCTCCTTTCGACAACTTCATGACAACTTTTGCTACCCTCAAGCAGTGCCAGCCCTCTACCTTTCTTCTCCTGTTCCTCATCTCAGTATCGACCCACTCTCACCTCACCGACACTTCACATTCACTTTCACATCACAATCTCTTAACACTTACTTCACCCTCATCTCACCCTCGCCTCGCGTTCACCTTGCCCTCACATGAGGTCATCACACCACACCTTCACCTCGCTCTCACCTAACCCTCGCCCTCACCTCCACTTCATCATCACCCGCACCCCACCATCACCTTCACCATCACCCTCTCACTCACTCTCACCCACATCCTCATCTACACCCTCACCCAGACCCTGAACATCACTCTCACCCTCAACTTCACTCTCACTCTCCTTCAACTCCCCTCACTCATCCTCATCTTCCCTCACCTCACCCTCACTTGATCCTTACCTCGTTCTCACCTTGCCGTAACCTTATCCCCACATCACCCTCACGTCGTCCTACAGTCTCCTCGCCCCTCGATCCCACCGTTTATTCTGCGCATTCTAAGTCGTCGCGTGCTTTGGCCACGCCATCACCACGCCCTCTCCTCGGCCTGGCCACGCCCCCACGGCGCGGCGGCGCGCGGAGAAAAGGCTGGGGGAGGGGGAGAGGGGAGGAGTCCCGAGGGATCCTTTCACAAAGTCTCGACTTCAGAATTGAGAATTCAACTCTCGGCTGCTGCTTAGTGTTGCCTCGTCCGCAGAGGAATTCGGATATGCCGCCGCCCTGGAGTTTCAACACTTCCTTAACGACGTGACATTTTCACCGCCCTTTCCACCCCAACCTTGCCTCCTGGCGTGTCTGAAGACGTCGGCGCTGCCGACGACTCGATGTCTCTTCCGTGCAACCCATCACTGCCTTTTCCTGTACCGCGGCTGCAGATTTTGTGACGTCACGTATAATTATTTCAAAACAATAAATTGTTGTGTTATGATTTTCGCTGTTTATTGTGGTGCAGAAACAATGGACTAGTTTTTAATCACACAATCACATTCTATCGAAAGAGATGCCATCACTATCTCTACAGTCGTACACTTGGTTCACCATAACATGGATGAATTTTGAAATCTTAATTCACTGTAGCATCTGTTAGGCTGATTGATAAATATGCATATCAAATATATGATAATATAAAGAGTGTCAGACCTTCGAGAGAAATATTGTAATATATTGTAAATATCACATGATATAAAAAACGAGAGTAGTATTAGGAATCTAGATTCCTAAAATCCACTGAAATCACCTACAAATTACACGTAATGAATATGCAATTCATTTAATTGACAATAATTAGCATACGAGGATAATTATGACATTTTTATAACAAAAATATATGAAAAATATTTTAACAGATTCATCACACACGTGAAAAAAAACTGTAACAGGCGTGGTCGCGTGGTGATGTTGATGCCGCGGTGTTTATGCGACTGATGACGTTAGTCACTTTTGCGCAAATTTGGCGCAAATGTGAGTGGGTCTTGGAGAAGATGTAATGCTATTTTGTGTTTCAATAGATACCTAGAGAATACCTGGCTTCTCGCTATTCTGAGTTCAAACATCAACGTGCAAGGCCATTTTATTTCCAAACTAGAGAATAATAACTTAATAAATTTCATAACTAGAGAATACCTGGCTTCTCGCTATGCTGAGTTCAAACATTAACGTGCAAAGCCATTTTATTTTCATTGTGTTTCATACTATTTACAATTTCTTTTGTTTGTGTGTGTGTGTATGAAAAGTGTTTTATATATTTTAAGTACTACTATTACGACTATTTGTAGCTACAATAGATTCTATGTCATCGAGTTTTCATCTTATTCGAACCATTTCCATGTTTGCCACTACCCATTCTGACTCCTCCATTTCATTTTCTCGAAGTTCGTCTAACCAACTTTTCTCCATCCACTCTCTCGCGTGTCTGGGAGTCCCTTGCGACTACCCCAGTGCGCTGCACCTGCCGCCTCCTCTTAACACCGCGCGGGATTTTAATGCAATAACGTCAATTCTTCTCTTTCCACTGCTCGTCTGCTCTAAACTAATTATTCTCTGCGAGGATGATACGCGCGAATTTATTTAATGCATTATTGGATGTCGCGCACGTCAAATTGGGAAGTTTCAATGGCGAAAGTTTCTCAGACTCTGAGAGAAAGGTAAAAGGAACAACAGAACAGGAAGGATCTGTGTCCCAACATTTCGCATGTAACTAGCTGTAAAGTTTTCTAACTTTGGTGTAGGTTTCTCAAGGACGTATCACGTGAGTAAACAGATTTTCCTCGTTACAAAGAAAATTTTAAAATGAAATACCTTAACTAATAATGTAAACAAAAGAAGAAAAAATTATTAGTTATCTGTCAAAATAATAATAATATCAAGATTAATGAACGTTCTAGAAGCCCTTCAATTTCTGGCTTGTTTAAATTCATACTCTCCTGGATGTCTTCTGCGTCTTTTTTATCAACATTTCTGCCATACATCAGAGTTGTTATTTAGAAATTTGTTAAATGTGTTTGTGAAATAGTGGGTTTTCTTAAATGGCGAAACAAATTACGTGCATTTCTTACGTATGTCCAAATAATATTATTTAGCGATATTAATATGCATTTTTTGTAATTACTTTGCTGTGTACTACATTCGTGTTTTAGGATCCTTTCCGTGTTCCTATTCTTGTTATTTGTGTCATTTATCAGTCTCAACGAAATGTCGGTCACATGTAGTGACAATATACGATATATCACAGTTATTCATCTGAAAATGTATATTCAAATCGTGAAATAAAATAAATGTTTCTGTTGTAAATCCAAGAGTTCAATTAGTATCCAAGTTTCGTATTACTGGATAATTTGTTTTCAGTCCTTCACATCAACAAGATTAGAATATGTATGTGTCAACGAAGAATGTATCTTTCAAAAGTTCAGAATGTAGAATCAGTCAAATTACCTTACGTCCAAATACTGGCGTTTTGTTTCGTAAAACATTAAATCATGAAGGAATCATTTATTTCATGTCAGTGATGAATGTTTACACTAAATTTGCAGATGAAATTCAATATTGCTATGAATATGCAAATCGATGGATTTTTTAAAACTTGTCTCTGTCCTGTAATATTTTTAATATTCTCAAGTGCACATTGCTCCGGTTCGTGCACCAGAAAAGCATGGGATTTGAAATGAGTTTGTTTTGATGATGCCAATACTACCATTATTTTCTAACGTTCAATCACCCCTTCCCAACCGAAAATAAATTGGTTCCCTGGTGCACTGAAGCCCAGTAATGGGGGCCGTGATTCGTAAAACGTCCGTGCTCGAAAGCTCGCGAGCGCGTGCTCGACCGAGCGCGTCGGAACTGGAGTGCTGCAGTAAGCAACTGGAACGGCGCAATCAAATCCAATAGGAATATTGAAAAACTCTTGCATCACCTTAAATCACGCGTGACACACTGAGTTACGACAAATTAAGCTTAAATTGAACGCCAGTTTCGGAACAGAAGTTTCAGTACTCAAACGGCCCGCATTCGATTAGGGCTTTGGAACAGGATTTTGGGTTCAGGAGAGCTCTTCGATCCATCTTGTGATTAATGATGGTGCAGTTGCAGTACGCAGACGTTTTAATTGTTATATAGTACGTTATTATTCAGCGTGCTTCACGTTACAATTTCAAATTCCAAATTGTGAGGCGGTGGGATTGTGAGAGCAGTCATTTGAATTAAAATTGAGTCTTCACTAATTGATTTAACACCGATATTGTTAACAATGAACAATGAAATTTTAATGTTCTTTTTCATTTTCTCGCCCAAACACACATTTTAAATTCTAATTCAAAATGCACTGTTTTTTTCTTTTCTTCGATATTAATATTGTAAACAGTATATTCTAAAGATTTCTTACTATTAAAATTCACATTGTCATGAATATGCAAACCATGTGAGCTTGCAAAGGAACTTAACACTCGCATACAAAGGAGGGGAGACTCAACTACAGACATCAGCGTCATCTTTACTTTCTCGCCCTTACTTCGTAAGAAAATAACAAGTAATCGCGCCGGAGACCGCAGATTTTTCTACACAAAATCGCATATTGCGGGCGCCTTTTCAAAAATAATTATTTTTATTCTATACACTAAAAAATATAACATATAAACGATTATTTATTGCTATGTTCAGTATGTAGTAAATTACTTCCTCTTACACATTAGAATAAAGCGTCATGACGAGATCAAAAATTTCATAGAAGGGAAGATGCTCCGGAAATCGGTCACCGTGGTGTTCACGGAAACTACTTTCCCCGTTGCCGAAGGGGTTAGACTCAAACCTGATCTGGTAATAAAAAGCCGGGAAGGGGTCCACGTGGTCGATGTGACTGTCCGCGACGAGAATGGGTCTAGTCTTCTGAAAGCAGTTGAGGAAAAGGTGGTAAAATACCAACCAGTCATCCTCCTGGCAGCCCAACTAAATGGAGTACCCAACGCCAGAATCCTGCCAGTGGTGGTTGGAACCTCTGGTACTATGCCAAAATGTACAGTCAGTGCCCTCAAGACACTGGGGATTACGTCTCGAGGCGATCTACTGTTTCGTTAATTGCTCTCAGAAACTCTATTAAAATTCACACACAATTTGTAAATTACGATGCAGCAATTTAGCATAGCTGGTCGTAAGTGCAGGAAAGAAACTTCAATGTCCTGTGGGGTAGTCTAGGGAAGCCACAGGATAGGATCCTAAAATACCTAGGAATTACCCAGTTACCACAACTTTAAGTGGAAAGTGTATGCTATTTAATGCAGCATATAGAAAATTGAGTAGTCAGAATCCATGTTCTCTCGGTTCTTAATACCGAAAAAAGATTGAAGTGAAAAGGTCCGTTTTTCTGTCTGTCTATCTGCCCATCCGTCTGTCTGTGATCGCGCGCCTTAACCGTTTAGACGATTTTTTTCAAAAATCCCCGATCGATATGAAGAAACTCCAACCCCTGCAATTTGTAAACGGATATTTTGTTTTTTTGAACACTTGAAATCTTAAATTTTCAAAACTTTCTCAAAATCCGTCCGAATGTCCCAGGATAGCCCACTTAAAAAATTGCGCAGTCTCATTTTCTTAAAAAATCCTTAGTTTTTCGAAAACTGAAAAGTTCAAAATCGTCTTCCTACAAGTGCAATAATGAATATATGGGGTTTTCTTTGATTAAATACTGTTAAAATACATATTTTACAAATGATGTTCAAATATACGATGAGTAGTTTTTAGTGTAATGTAGGCAGTGAATTATAGGCAAATTTGAAACAGTTATTTTGCTCAAAAATTGCTTCAATATTTTTCTTTAAAATTTATCGGTTGACTGAGCAAAAGCCGCTAAAAAGCGTGGCGCAGGACTAATTTTTGTTAAATGTTCTGAATTTTCTAAAGTTAAAAATAATGCGAGAAATTATAAGCTTTTGAAGCCAACCATTTACTTTCCAATACCTCTGTTTAGGTAAGGGGTTTCTGTTTAATTTTGTAAGACTTATAACATTAGATCATTTCTCATCCCTTAGTGATTATTTTGTCTCTCAACGCCTATCGAATGTTTTACAACAAAATTCGATACAGTTCTCATACGTCTTGTACTCATATGGCATTCTCGTGCAGCCAGACTAGTCCATAATTACGTTAAAACTTAATTTTATCGCCAGTCGATGCCGATAAAGAATTTCAATTGAGGTAACACAGTGAATGTTGAACTATTTGAAAAATGTATGTCTCAGTACGGAAATTGACTCCAGTACGGAAAATGTTCAAAATACCTACCTCCATACTTCCCTTTCCATACTTTCAAATCCATTTCTCTTCAATACCGATTCCATACCTCCAAATTTGAAAATTCTTTAAATAAATTTGCAGAAAATGATTGCAATACATAGCTAAATACTGGTATCATTCTTAAATTTAAAATCGTTTTACACCTGGTATAATGCACTTCAATCTAGAATCTTCAGTTGTGAACGCTCTCTACCCCATCCTTGTTTTCTGAATAGTGGAGTGGCATTAGTATACGAAAGCGAATTCTCAACCTGAAGCCATATGATTTCTTACTGCATTGGACCAAGCAGTGTAAGGGGACTTCTCGTCGGCATCCTTGCCCGACAATCCCGAAAGGGGAAGTACTAGTCACGTGTTTCAGACTGACCGCTTCTGCACACCACTCAAACCACCATCACTGGTGGCAAATTATCCCAACCCAGATACCTTTCACTACCCATGAATAATCCCAAATTCCGTGCTTCTCCATGTTCACAGCGTCGCGCTTGCCCGTCGGCTAGGTGCTATCTCTAGACGTCATGTCTCAAGCGTCATTCAGTCGTAAATTTCGCCAAATTTTACCACGTTTTGTTTTTCAAACTTTACCACACACTTCACCATTTCCCGCCTTCTTTTCCATGTACGAAATTTCTTCCTCCGTCACTCAGTCTTTTCTCACCACCCACTGCTTTTATTTTGCACTCTTCGTTTATCACTAAGTGTCCTCCGGTTTAGATTATTGAATACAATATGAACTATTGGTTATTCTCCTTTTGTCTCTCCACTCTTCTATGCACCACCATCAGCAATCACTCTGCCATCTGGTCTTCACCGTCCTTTCTCCATGGAGCATCCGCCCCACCGCCCACACCCCTAGCAGCCGCCAACTGTCCTGCATATAACCTCCCTCCGTCCGCTCTCTTTCTGCTCTTCACCGACTACTCGTCCGCTCTCCGTCCGTTTTCTTCCACTCTCCATCCGCTCTTTATCCCAGTCTCCGTCTCCTCTCCATCCTCTTTCGATCTGCCCTCTAACCGTCCTCCCTGCGTCCCTCCTCCTTCCGACCACTTTCCTTCCGCCCCTCCGTCCCCCCTCCGTCC
>BOPP01000051.1:1711404-1721812 GCA_017312745.1 Gryllus bimaculatus | reverse complement strand
AACTATGTTTATTTAAAAAAAACAGTGTACAAAGATTTATGACTTTAGGATTTTACGTTGGAGACTGCATTATTGTAGGAAAAAACTAATTACTGGTAAAGAGTCTGATTTTAAAAGTGCGAGAAGACTTAACTAAAATATTGAAAATAAAAATTTAATCTCATTTGTAGGCATTAGAAATTCTGCAGTTGAAATGGTAGATTTATTATATCGAAAGAGTTATTCTAATGAAGTATTACTGATATTTTGAGAGGAAAATTGTTGTTTCGTGAGTATCTGAGCAGTAAAAGACATAAATCCGGGTGATTTTGAAAGAAATGAAAAAGTAGATACAAAATTAAATAAAAAGGTAATTGGATGTCTTAGCTATAACAGGCACTCATCCTGATCTAGCACATATATGTTGTTCAATAATATTTCGGTGTACAGTCACATTCACTTCAAAATCACGTTATCAACACATATTCACGTTCATACAAGAATTATATTTCATATTAACAAGGATGGCTGAATTATCATGTCTGGAACTAAAATTGATGACATCTATTAGCAAATGCTGGGGTGGATCCAGAGATGAATTTTGGGAGGGGAATTCTTTTATTCAAAATGCATTGGTCGAATGTGTTAATTTTATTCGTTTGTACGTTTATATGAACATATTTTTGCTTGAAAGTTTCGTGACAAGTAAAAATGTTACTGAAAACTGTGTTATGAAAAAGTTTGGGAAGGTAAATTACCCTCATTTCTCTTCTCGAGGACCCGAGCCTGAGACAAGGATGTGTTGATTGCCATAGTTTTACCTTCAAAATGAATAAAGAAGATAATGGGAAATGAATTACTCTTGCAAGAACTCCGACTTCGTGATGAAGTCGAACGACCTATGAACATTTTCACTGACAGTAAAGGTGTTATATATTGGTCAAAATATTTTAAAATTACTACCAGAAATAAGCATACAGCCAGGAAATTTGTAGAACATTGTTGTATTAAATAAGCTCTTAAAGTCTCACGACTTTCTTAATTGTCCATTATTAGTAGAAGAAATACAAATACGATGTTCTTCTCATAGTTAGAGGGAATGGTGTATTTTGGATTGCACGCTCCAACACCAGAAGCAACTTAATGCGAGTTTGCGGAAGAAAATAGTGTTCTCCGGCAGCAAACGTGTTGCAGGACAAAACAATACAAAATGGCTTACTAAAAAGTAGCGTGCACACACACACACACACACACACACACACATCATTCGAGATCAACAATAAAATCCTCTCATATAACACGAATAAATTCAAAATTTTAACAAAAACTAGTATGAACCATACCGAGAATAAAAATACCAAGGACAAAAATACCGAGAATGACACAATCAAATATTTGCATTTATTCGATCAAAATCAAAACTGTATATTGTTTTGGATTTTCACCTATTCCTATGTTTTTACCAAAATCACAAACACCTTTCAAATGAACGGAATCTTCATAGTTTTCTTTCACTGTCTACGAACTTAAGAAATATTAGTAATGTACATAACAGCCTATATAAGGGAACATAGAGGGCTATGTGGTACGCATGCTCCAACACCAGTTGTATCTTAAAATGTGTATTCCGTAGAAACAGTGACTTGAGCGGCAAAACTGAAGAGACTGGAACTGTTTGTACTAATTAAGTGGTCGAGTTGCAAGTAGTTATAACGGTGTTTCAGGGATTGTCTACGTTGTTGCGTAGAGAATAAGAATGATGGCACAAATGTTCTTAAGTCTGTGAAACGCTGAGGGTTAATAACGATACTGCTTATTAGAGATATAGTAAATTAAGCATTTCCTGGAATCTGTACGCGAAACGGGGTATTACAGAGCATACATCAAGACAATAAGTATCGCCGAACTTATCAAGAGATCTGTGAAAATGCCGCAGTTTCAAATGAACCTTCAACTTTATATTATTTTATTAGAGTAAAAGTAATCATTGTAAAATGTAGATAAAATTCACGAGTACACCTACAGTGTTACGTGTAGTAAAACATCAGAAATTACAATCCCTAAAACAAGCTAATTCGCATAAGAAAGGGATAGGTGAGACGTAAATAAGGATTCGAATGGGTATTTCAATGGCCCATCTTCAGTATGAACGGTGACGTATTGTGGTTAGGCATAAAATTGTCAAACCCCCACTCCAGGGGTTTCAGCAACGGAGGAAGGGGCAGTACGGTTTGGATATGTGGAGGGGGAAATGAGCGACAGGGGCGGGGCAGCAGAGGTGGAACTGGTGGGGTGAAAATAGCATGGTAGGATGAGTTGGGCTCTAGTAGCGGGTTGTGAGTTGTCAGTTGTGTGATGCTAGAAGAGAATGAGGCGAGTGTGGGCGAGGTGAACACATGTAGAGAGCGTACATGAACTGTGATCGAAGAAGTGAAAACACCAAGAGCGTTTATGACAATGGAAATGGCGTACAAATCTCAACTATGATTACAAACATGTCGACAAAGGTACTACGATATTTTAAATAGACTGTCGAATGTTTGGTGCACTAAAGTTGGTGGAGTGGTTCAGACAACAGTGACTCTTGCGATGTTTGGAATTCAAATTTTGGATTATTGCGATCGAGTTGATCGTATGTACCAGTTTTAGAATACACTCGTTACATTTTGATGTTTAAATTACTGAGGTCAAGCGTAAACACGGTTTTAGTCACAAGGTAAGTACAACTTTGACGGAATGCATCTCTTTTACTAATTTAGAACATACTGATAAATTGACGGTAAATTATGCAGCATTCGGCCACATCCCCAAGCTCTCACTGGTTTTGCTTGATACCCACGAGCCCGAGAAAAATCCAAAAGCAAGGAAACAGTTTCAATTCTGATTCAGTAATGCAAATATCTGATGTCCTTCCCCACCTACTCTCAAACTGCCCGTACCGACTGAATTATTATATTCAATACGTCACTGCTTACAGCAGATATCTCCAACAGAATAGGTCGTCTGCCATAGTTGCTGTGAGTTTTGTTACGGGTTGTTTTATCGTGTTGTGTTATCAACATTTTTGTAAGTAAAGAAGTGTTATGCTGTGTATATTACTACACTGTGTTATTCCAGTATTCGTTGGGACTGTTTTTGTTACAAAATTTAATATATTGCAGTGCTATTTGAGAGATTTTTTCTTTGTTGTTCTTGAGCCGTTCACGTTCTATGTTTTGGAGAAAAAGTTTGAGAATTTTGGTTTCTGCAGTATTTTTGCTGCTGCAAGCGATAATTAAGAACCACATGTCAAAGGGAAGATTAGTGTATGTGAAACAAAAAGCTGAGTCACGCTACATGGCGATGGATGTGCAACACGCGTACAAAACAAGAGAGAACTGCTGTGGAGAAGACACCTTCCCCACCGGAGTCTCTGGCGAGGTGCAGTTCGCGGGCGCCGTAGCATTACGGGGCTTTTATGCTAGAAAGGAGGCGATACGAATTTAATGAGCCACGAAATAATATTAAAACTTTTGAGAAGTATGTCTTAAACTAACCTAGACCCGAATTATATGTTTGCCGATTCTTTAGGTCCTCAATTTTTTAATTGTTGGGGTTAAATCAGAATTAAAAAAAAAATCACGCCAATTTAAACTTCCATTCGCACTTGTTTACACGGATTCCTACGATCATTTGTTCCGCACAGTGTGCACCGAGTACACTCACACTTTCGCGCTGTGGCACCGACTGAACTGCGTCCGCCGTGCATTCGGCGTTGGGCAGGGCAGGGCAGGGCAGGGCCCGCGAAGCGGCGGCGGCTCGACAAGCAGAATCGTATTTACGTGCGTCGCTTATCGTCGGCGCCGCATCGCAGTTTTATCGGTGGGCTTAGCTCGCGCGCGCCGCTCGCATTGTCTCGCCCCCGCCTCCCCCCACTGCCTCCTCCCCGCTTCTAAACCCCGACAACGCCCCCCTCTTCCCGCCCATGCCCCTCCCCCCTCCACCCCGCCCGGCCCCCCCCGCCCCTATTTCCCCGCCCACGCCCCGCCCCGTCCACCGCAACCATCCCCGCCCCGCCCCGTCCCGTCTCCCCCGCCGCTGCCCGCTTCCACCCGCCCCCGCCCTGCCTCGCTCACCACCACGTCACAGCCCCGCCCCGCACCGCACCCGCCCGCCACCGCCCAGCCCACCCTGCCCCTGCGCTCCACCCACCCCGCCCATCCCTGCCCGCCCCCGCTCGCCACGCAGGCACCACCGCCAGCCTGTTGTTTTCTCTGCCGCCATGGCTGTTGACGCAGTGGAGAGCGTTCCTCCGCTTGCAGGCGAATGTGCGGTCGGTCGGTCGGTTGTCCGGGCATCGGTCGCTCGGGCGGTGGACTTGTTGGCGCGAATGTTCAATCCCGCGAAAACGACCGACCCGCCGGAGGGCCGTTCGCGGGCGTTTGTCTCCCCCAAGCCCCTGCCAGCCCACGAGTCGCCGGCTCCTGAACGCCGCAGGGAAGCTGATTCAAATGCACAAATTCTGTGGGAATTGTCGTCTGCTCTCTCGGAGCTGGATGGTGTTTGGTGAATTACCGGTGTAAATCGTTTCGTAACATTCTGATGTTATTTTGTTTTGATGATTAATTTTTTTTTTTACCTTTTCCAAATGTTTAATTCATTGGTGTGTTTTTAGTCGTACAATTTATTTCATTAATCAATTTCAAGCTCAGAAATGTATTAAATATTTCAATTCACAAATATTGTTGATCTAAAAGATTCTGTAAACATTTTATTTATACTAATGGTGATTATTTTTAGTAATCTTGAAAAACTTTAAGTTCCCTTGCAAAATTAATGACGTATAATTAATATTCTAACCCACCTTCACTTGAATTGCATTAATACAACTCGATAGTAATTTTTTTATTGATTAGACTTAAAATGGTTTATCTGACTAGAAAGTATATATAAGTAAGATGGTTTTATCTGACTAGAAAGTAAATATGAAAATATCAATGTAGGTCTGTTTACAAATAATATGCCTACATTTTTTCATATCTCTGAAATAAAGATTGTTTTCATATGTTGTGTTAAACTGAACTGTTCCATTTCTTCAAAAAACAAGTTAGGTCAATAGCCAATAAATTGGACTTTATTCGTTTTTAAAGAATTGCTATTCTCCCGAAATGCATTTTTATATGAATGATTGAAGAAAAGTTATTTTAGGATAATGAAAAAATGTAAAACAGTGGTATCAACAATTTGGTTTTTCGACGAAATACTATCAACATTTATTGTGTAACTCCATTTTGTATCCTATTCTCTTATCCCTCCTTTGATTCATCATCTTGTAAATAAATTTCCTAAACTTGAAATCCTTTCTTTCCCTTTAGTTTTCTAATCACTTTGCAGATTTTAGCAATGTTTGGACATATTTTTAAGCACCCATTCTGATTCAAGTTTTTCTCTGTTTACTCATTTGCTTAAGGCTATGCCAGGAAGGCCGCAAGCCTTCTATTCCAGACGTAAAAGTAAAATATATCTTCTATTGTTGTTAACTTGCATTCGGATTCTATGTGACGCTTCCTGACCTTCGCGAAATTAATATATTGATTTTACTTGTCGCAATATTTAATACGTACTCTAGACAAAATTATGAAATGCTGCAGCTCAAAAACTCACCTACGATGAGAATTATCGGTAGAAAACGTGGATAATTTCTTTTCTACGTGTGACAAATTACTCCCTCTAACAAATCAAATTACATTCAAATTAGATTTCTAATGAGTAATATATATTATATATATATATATATATATATATATATATATATATATATATATTGAAAATAAAATATAATATAAAAATTGAAGCGGTTTCTTGGATAATGTTTTTTTTGATATTTTGATATTTTGATTTTTGATATTTTGGAACAATACATATGTGTATATTATATATATATATATATTATATTATTATATATACTATTTGTTCCAAATGTCAAAAAGTTTTTAGTAATTTTTGCGTGAAATATTTGCAATTTTAAAACAACATTATCCAAGAAACCGCTTCAAATTTTTTTCCTCAAACTTTTTGAGGGGATAGAGCTCTATGAATTCAAAAAGATGACATATACGTCAACTTACTTTTTTTTTTTTCAAAATATCGAAAGTGTAAAGTTTTTAAAATATCGCTCATGTTATTAATATTTACATTACCGGCGACTTCTATAACCTCTTGTATTTGGGAGCACAATACTTTAAAAAAGATTTCATGCAGTTTCTCCCGACTCTAAAATTTTCTGTAAAAATCGAGCCACAAATTTCCAATTTCCAGAAAATATTGAACAATAATTTCTCAAAAACGTCCGAAAACAAGCCATTTTGTTTTTTATCGAGATAACAGCGCTTCAGAATTGCACTGAAGATGCGAAAATACCATCGAAAAATGTTTGAGGCGCAATAAACACGACAAAAGTAGGTCTCGTATTTACTTCTATAAACGTGCTTCTGTCATAAACACCACACCATTCTCTTCGAAAGACATTATTATTATTATTATTATTATTATTTTATTATTTATTATTATTATTATTTATAGATTTAGTAACTCAAAATATCAACATCTCAAATCACAAATTAGATTATTCATTATATTTTTTAAACAAAATAATTAATTCATTAATAGGCTGTTGCTTTCCATTAATTTTTTTTTCATATTCATTCAAGTTTTAGATCATCGTTTAATAACAATAACGTTGCCCATACAATTTAAAACGAATGTTGTAGAAACAATTATATATTTGGGGATTTAATAATTGGAATACTTTCATTTTTGTTAAAGAGGAATAATTCTGACTTTTGTACGGGTTGGCGAACCTTCTAAATTCGTGCTTAATTCTCGTTTGGTTCTGACAACTAATCTAGCCGAGCAGAACTTCTCAATTACAAGCAATTTATTCGTATAATCCCCGCGAGCAGATCACAACAGGAATAGCCCCAATTTGACACACTTCATTAACTGCGGGAATATCGCTGCATTTGCTTTTTGCCAACTGGCCGATCTGCGCGCGCGCGGCGGCCTTTCCGCTGTTAAAAGTTGGGCTTGTACGGGGCCTGGGCGCGGCCCGGAACCGCGGCCCGAAAGCGGCCCGACTTAACTCGCTTTACAATCAACGATCCGCGCCCGGGAGCGGCGCTGTGCGTCGAAGCTGGCGAGGGAATCGGAATTGCGACGCGCCGGCCCGTCCCCGCCCCCGCCCCCGCGGCGTTGCTGGCGCTGTTAACACTGCGGGCGCAGGCCGCGCCGCGCCGCGCCGCGCCGGGCCAAGCCGACCTTCCAACTCCCGGCCATGCTACCCGGCCCAGGCCACGCCACGCCCTGCCCCCGCTACACCACGCCCACCTTCGTCTCTCGCCTGCCCCGCCCACGCTCCACCCGCGCCCCACTACCACTCCCCCGTTCCACCACGCCCCCACCACCTACACACACCGCGCTTTACCCCCCTTCGTCCTCCAACTTCCCTTCCCTTCCGCCCCTATCCGCCCCCCAGCCCGGCCTCTACCCCTGCACCTCCCACACCACCCTACCCGACAACTCCTCCCGCCTCTTCCCGCCACTCCCGCTTCCATACCCGCTTTACTCTCGCTCCATCCCCCCATCCGAACCTCTTTCCCATCGTTATCTCTGCCCTAACCCCCATCTGCCCCCGCGCCACACCCGCCTGACCCCAGCCTGCATTTCCCGCCGCTCCCTGCTCCACTCTGTTTCCCGAACCCCGCCCGCTGCATCAGACCCGCAATTCTCCCACCCCTCCCTGTGCCACATGCCCCGCCCCTTGCCCACCTCCCGCCACCCTGCCTGCTATTCCGCCCCTATCCCGGGCGATCCCACAACTCTTCTGCTTTGACCATCCCGACCCGAATCGCTACCCCCGCCCCCGGGCGCCATCCCATCATCCAGGCTCCATACTCCTCATCCACCCGAACATTACCCAAAACACTCCGCCTGTTTCTCCTTACCCACTTATCTCTGTCTAACGGCGCTGGAATCCACCTTTTTCACCTATCTTCATCTGAACGCCGCCTAATCTTACCTAACCCTTACTCCACCTGTTACGCAGCCTACACTCCACACCCTACTCGTAACTTCACCGATCGCGCCACCCACTCAGCTCCCGTACCTCCCCTCTCGTACTCTCTATCGTCGCTGCGCTGCGCGAGGTCGGTGCGCAGCTAATTCAGGGGGCCCTGTCTTGTAGAACGGGAGTGGTGGGAGGCGCGCGTCCCAACTTGTCGCCGTTTGAACTTCGGCGAACGGTTTCCGTTAATTTACAACTTTTATTTTCTGTGTAGTGCACTCTGCGGGAAAGGCAGACTCGCAGCAACGCGGTGCGGGGGCGAGGCGGGCCAAGCGGGGGGGAGGCGGGGCTGGTTGGGCGGAAGGGAGCACGCCGGGCGACCGGTTGAAAGCGGATACGTGCGAATCCACGTGCGAGAAAGAGGGAGAGGGCGAAAGAACGCAGGAGGGAGGGTGAGAGAGGAAGGCGCGCGGTGGGAGGATGAGGAACCGAGAGCGTCGACTTCGAGCCACGCCCCTCCTGCCGCAAACCTTTGCGCTCGGCTCGGCGAGTGGGCTCTATTTCAGAGTCTCCAGCCTGGCAAATTCAATTTATTTGTATTATTGCGTTGCACATATGCTTTTCATTGTGCTACAGAAATGCGCGCGAGGTAGAAAAATCGGCGTCACCGATATGGAAGTTAATACACGAACAACTGAAGTTAAACAGGCGCGGGCTGGGAGACGGGTAGGGTGGGAGGATCGCAGGAGGGATGGGGCGGCGGGGAGCTACGCGGTGTAATATTACGCGCGCGGGCTACGCGTGCATGCGCTCCAATTTGATTAAACATTGATTAATACGTGGAATGAAACAAGCTCTTTGCTCTGAATCAGTGTAAATCTATGTCATTTGCCTGGGGCTCCATCCGCTGCACTGGATGTTGATGAGCGATGCTTCTTTTTGTCAACATGTTTGATACAGAATTAATGTTTTTATATTGTAAGTGCCAGTGATAAGTGGTTTGCTGCTAATTATAGTTATACATGGCTGGAATGGTAAATGTTGCTTGCATCGTGATTTGTTATATTTCCTTCATGTTTTGTTTTCATTTTTCAAAACATCGTGAAATTGTTTTCGTCGCACATTATTTAATTAAAATTTGATTAAAAGAAATTAATTCTGTCATCCACATCATTTTGACTACACATCATTTTGACTATAAATCTCATTTTAGGGAGATCTTGCATTTCAAACGAATCATTATTTACTCGAAATGTTTATTTATCCTTCCAAAAATTAATATTCTTTTAGATGAGTTTTCATCTGTGATTTCGTTAGCAGTGTGTCGATAGTATGAAGAGAGAAAATTGACGAGTATTGTAACACAAAATTCAAATTATGGAATTTTTTTCTTATTTATAATTCTTTTTTTCCAATTATTTTTCAATTTTAATATCAAGCTCCTAGGACGTATTCTGATAAAAACAATATTCATTAATATGAATATATATTTATTGAACTATTCATTGATAAACATAAAAAAGTAATTTGAGTAATTTAAATATTTGCAACAGAGATACTATTGCCGGTGAAAAAGCCTCGTGTCTTCACGCTATCATAAACCTATTTGTGAAGTGATTTTCTGATAACTGGTGTGTCATCAAATATCTTGTTTTAGGCAATTATTGAAGTTAGTATCTTTACTGTAAGAAAAACGTTCTAGAGAAGATTGACCTTGTTCCTTAAACAATTGGCCACGGACCGCGCGCGCTCTTACCTTCATCCTCCTTACTTTATCAGCACACCTTACCTACAACGCACTTACACTAACTTGCAGCACACTACCTCACATGACGGAGAACCTGTCAAGATCTTAAGAGCTCTTGGCGGATGGGTCGTAACCAGCAGGTGCACAGATATTTGGGTTGGAGAAAACCCGCTAGCCGAGGGGACGTTCGGCGCCAGATCTCACCAACCAACGGAGAAAGATCATGGACATCTCCAAGGAAAAACATGCAATACACTTACAGGATAACACGCGCCCAGAATCACTTTCAGTCAATCAATCCAGTGTTGAAGTTATAACCCAAATAACCCTCTAAGCGCCAGGTGAGGTATCACATTTCACAAACTATGATTCCACAGTAACTTTTATCTCTTGTGTCTGCAGTTGCATTATTGCCCGTATCAAAAAGTGATTATAATATACGTGATAACTGTTCTATATAATACCTGTTACACAATTAAGTCAAAGTAGTAACAAACAATATCTCACTTTTTGTTTACTCTTTAACTCTGTATTTTGTACTTTCTCGCGTACTACTTACGTAGTATAGGGAGAGGTTTGCAATGCTGCTGCAAAAGAGACCATTTTCCAATAGACAAACAATCATGTTATACAGCCCGGCG
>BOPP01000051.1:1696846-1711379 GCA_017312745.1 Gryllus bimaculatus | reverse complement strand
GCCCATTCCCTGCCCCCGCCCCCGCTCCGCCACCGCAGGCACCACCGCCAGCCTGTTGTTTTCTTGCCGCCAATCTGCTGTTGACGCAGTGGAGAGCGTCCTCCCGCTTGCAGGGCGATGTGACGGTCGGTCGGTCGGTCGGTCGGGCGATCGGTCGCTCGGGCGGTGGACTTGTTGGCCGCGAATGTTCAAATCCCGGGACGACCGACCCGCCGGAGGGTCGTTCCGGGCGTTTGTCTCCCCAAGCCCCTGCCAGCCCACCGAGCGCCGGGCTCCTGAACGCCGCAGGAGCTGATACAAAATGCACAATCTGTGGGAATTGTCGTCTGCTCTCTCGGAGCTGGATGGTGTTTGAATTACCGTGTAAACCGTTTCGTAACATTCTGATGTTATTTTTGTTATGATTATTTTTTTTTACTTTTCCACAAATGTTAATTCATTGGTGTGTTTTCAGTCGTACAATTTGATTTTATGAAATCAATTCCAGCTTCAGAAGTATTAAATATTCAATCACAAATGTTGTTGGGATCTAAAAGATTCTGTAAACATTTTATTTATACTAATGGTGATTATTTTTAGTAACCTTGAAAAACTTTAAGTTCCCTTGCAAACTTAATGACGTATAATTAATATTCTAAACCCATTTTCACTTCCCAAATTAATTTGAAATATACACTTAAAATTATTTTCTTTGTTTTGTCGATTGCAGAATAATAATTAGGTCAAATTAGGAATACAATATAATTTAATGTAAACATGTATAAAGAATTTTACTAAATTTGTTTCTTCAATTATTTTTTAATAAATATTATAATTAGGATTACTGAACCACAATTTTAAACGTCTTGTTCAATATTCACTTGATTTGCATTAAATACAACTCGATAGTAGATTTTTATTGATTAGACTTAAAATGGTTTATCTGACTAGAAAGTATACATATCATAAGTAAGATGGTTTATCTGACTAGAAAGTAAAATATCAAAATATCAACGTAGGTCTGTTTACAAATAAATATGCCTACATTTTTTCATATCTCGTGAAATAAAGATTGTTTTCATATGTTGTGTTAAACTGAACTGTTCCATTTCTTCAAAAAACAGTTATGTCAATAGCCAATAAATTGGACTTTATCCGTTTTTAAAGAATTGCTATTCTTCCCGAATATGCATTTTTATATGAATGTTTGAAGAAAAGTTATTTTAGGATTATGAAAAAATGTAAAACAGTGAACATCAACAATTTGGTTTTTCGACGAAATACTATCAACATTTATTTTATTAACTCCATTTTGTATCCTATTCTCCATTATCCCTCCTTTTGATTCATCATCTTGTAAAATAAATTTCCTAAATTTGAAAATCCTTTATTTCCCTTTAGTTTCTCATCACTTGCAGATTTTAGCAATGTTTGGACATATTGTTAAGCCATCATTCTCATTCAAGTTTTTCTGTTTACTCATTTGCTTAAGTTGTATGCCAGGAATACCCGAAGCGTTCTATTCCAGATGTAAAAGTAAAATATATCCTCTATTGTTGTTAATTTGCATTCGGATCTATGTGACGCTTCCTGACCTTTTGCGAAATTAATATAATTGATTTTACTTGTCGCATATTTAATACGTACTTTAGACAAAATTATGAAATGCTGCAGCTAAAAAACTGACCTACGATGAGAATTATCGGCAGAAAACTTGGATAATTCTTTTCTACGTGTGACAAATTACTCCCTCTAACAAATCAAATTACATTCAAATTAGATTTCTAATGAAGACATATATATTTTGTCCCAAAATATCAATAAGTTTTTAGTAATTTTGCGTGAAATAAATGCAATTTTAAAAACTACACTATCCCAAAAATCCGCCTCAAGTTTTTGTCCTCAAACGTTTTGAGCGGATAGAGCTATAAGAATTCAAAAAGATGACATATACGTCATTTTGCTTTAAGTTTTTTTTTAAATTATCGAAAGTGTAAAGTTTTTAAAAATATCGCTCATGTTATTACTATTTATATTACCGGCGACTTCTATAACCTCTTGTATTTGTGAGCACAAGTACTTTAAAAAAGATTTCATGCAGTTTCTCCCGACTCTAAAATTTTCTGTAAAAATGAGCCCAAAATTTCCAATTTCCAGAAAAGATTAAACAATAATTTCTCAAAACGTCCGAAAACAGCTATTTTGTTTTTATCGAGAAAACAGCGCTTCAGAATTGCACCTAAGATGCGAGAAATACCATCGAAAAATGTTTGAGGCAGCAATAAACACGACAAAACTAGGCCTAGTATTTACGTCTATAAACGTGCTTATGTCATAAACACCACACCATTTTCTACGAAAGACATTATTATTATTATTATTATTACTATTATTATTATATTTAAAATTATTATTTATAGATTTAGTAACTCAAAATATCAACATCTCAAATCACAAATTAGATTATTCATTATATTTTTAACAAAATAATTAATTCATAAATAGGCTGTTGCTTTCCATTAATTTTTTTTTCATATTCATTCAAGTTTTAGATCATCGTTTAATAACAATACGTTGCCCATACAATTTAAAACGAATGTTGTAGAAACAATTATATATTTGGGGATTTAATAATTGGAATACTTTCATTTTTGTTAAAGAGGAATAATTCTGACTTTTGTACGGGTTGGCGAACCTTCTAAATTCGTGCTTAATTCTCGTTTGTGTTCTGACACTAATCTAGCCGAGCAGAACTTTTCAATTACAAGCAATTTATTCGTATAATCCCGCGGAGCAGATACCAACAGGAATAGCCCCAATTTGACACACTTCATTAACTGCGGGAATATCGCTGCATTTGCTTTTTGCCAACTGGCCGATCTGCGCGGCGCGCGGCGGCCTTTCCGCTGTTAAAAGTTGGCTGTTGACGGGGCCTGGGCGCGGCCCGGAACCGCGGCCCGAAAGCGGCCCGACTTAACTCGCTTTACAATCAACGATCCGCGCCCGGGAGCGGCGCTGTGCGTCGAAGCTGGCGGAGGGAATGCGGCATTGCGACGCCCGGCCCGTCCCCGCCCCCGCCCCCGCGGGCTTGCTGGCGTCGTTAACACTGCGGGCGCAGCGCCGCGCCGCGCCGCGCCGCGCCGGGCCAAGCGACCTTCCAACTCCCGGCCATGCTACCCGGCCCAGGCCACGCCACGCCCTGCCCCCGCTACACCACCCACCTTCGTCTCTCGCCTGCCCGCCCACGCTCCACCCGCGCCCCACTACCACTCCCCCGTTCCACCCACGCCCCACCACCTACACACACCCGCGCTTTACCCCCCTTCGTCCTCCAACTTCACCTCTCCCTTCCGCCCCTATCCGTCCCCCCAGCCCGGCCTCTACCCCTGCACCTCCCACACTCACTCCTACCCGACAACTCCTCCCGCCTCTTCCCGCCACTCCCGCTTCCATACCCGCTTTACTCTCGCTCCATCCCCCCATCCGAACCTCTTTCCCATCGTTATCTCTGCCCTAACCCCCATCTGCCCCCGCGCCACACCGCCTGACCCCAGCCTCATTTCCCGCCGCTCCCTGCCTCCACCTGTTTCCCGAACCCCGCCCCGGCATCAGACCCGCAATTCTCCCACCCCTCCCTGTGCCACATGCCCCGCCCCTTGCCCACCTCCCCCAACCCCTGCCTCTATTCCCGCCCCTATCCCGGGCGATCCCAACAACTCTTCTGCTTTGACCATCCCGACCCGAATCGCTACCCCCGCCCCGGGCGCCATCCCATCATCCACGCTCCATACTCCTCATCCACCCGAACATACCCACAACACTCCGCCTGTCTTCTCCTTACCCACTTATCTCTGTCTAACGGCGCTGGAATCCACCTATTTTCACCTATCTTCATCTGAACCCGCCTAATCTTACCTAACCCTTACTCCACTGGTACGCAGCCTACATCCACACCCTACTCGTAACTTCACCGATCGCGCCACCCACTCAACTCCCGTACCTCCCCCTCTCGTACTCTCTATCGTCGCTGGCTGCGCGAGGTCGGTGCGCAGCTAATTCAGGGCCCGTCTTGTAGAACGGGCGTGGTGGGAGGCGCGCGTCCCAACTTGTCCCGTTTGAACTTCGGCGAAACGGTTTCCGTTAATTTACAACTTTTATTTCTGTGTAATGCACTCTGCGGGAAAGGCAGACTCGCAGCAACGCGGTGCGGGGCGAGGCGGGGCCAAGCGGGGGGAAAGTAGAAAAAATTAATTAATAACAAAAGTCTGACAAACGTTATGAAAAAGGAGTATTTATAATTTAAGAAAAGACGGATGAAAAAAACGCGATTTTGTATGCGAAGCTGTTGTGGGTTTGCTTATTGACCGACGGGTGGTTACTAAGAATTAATGTAACATGCTTAGAATAAAAGTGGCCATTGTCCCTAATAATTATTTAAGGAATGAAATAAATATATATTAATAATAGTGGATAATTTGTAGTTTAAAATATTTTATCTGATTTGTAAAGTAAAATACGAATGCACAAAATAAACTAATTCAATTTATAAATAAGAGAGAAATGAAACTGGCTGTAAGGTAAAATATATCCTATCAGACATGGAGGAGAGGTTTATAAATTTAATCCTTGTTTGAGTTGAAAAAGTGGGGTTTAAACTCGAAAGAGCCACTGCTTACTCACTTCTTAGTAATAGCAAACTTAGAGAACCAATACAACAATTGTAGATGCTACAAGAAATCTCTTATTAGATTTGAAGTACTATTAAAGTTTTGGCGAAATCTGCTGAAATTGCTACTCACATTATGAATGAAACACCAACTAGCAGAAGAAATAAAGTTCCAACAGAAGTTTGGCTTTTGGTGTTAAGGCAAATATATTTACTTCAAAATATTTTGCTGTAAAACCTTTTTAGAAGACCAAAAATAAACGATCTAAATTGGATGATACTGCAAAAGAAGATATTTTATAGGATATTTAAGATACCGTAAAATACCAGAATTTTTGATTTAGAGAACCTAACATAATAGAGTCAAGAGACATCGTGTTCGTAGAAAATGAAATGGGATACTCATCAACTAATATATCACACGAGAAAGATGTGATTAATTTTAATTATGTATCATTTACTGATGAGCCTAATAATTATAACAAGTGAATAACAAAACTAATGATCATAAAAAATGTAATAGAGGTTGTATGGGAAGTAGAAATACCATCATGAAAATAACTAGTAGGCCTAACCAATTTAGTTAATGAAGTATAAATTGAAAATGAATGTGTCAAAGAGTTTCCGTTAGTCGTCTCGAAGAATGTTTATGATAATCATATAGAAGCATAATCATCATGGATAATCATCAATGGATCAGAAACATCATCAAATATTGGAAGATCATCATGAATAAGGAAAGTCTGTTTCCAAGAATATTTGTGTTGAACTCTTATTCTAAATTTAATCTTATTCCAATTTACTCGGAAATTATAATGGAAGGAAGAATCAAACGAAATTATTAAATGGAAGATGCCATGAATCAAAGAACTGGCAATGCTTATAAATCACAAACGATGGACAGTAGTAGTATCCCTTAAGGTAAAAAAATACTTTACAGCAAATAGATATTGAAAGTTTAGAGTATAGGGCATACCATACAACATAAAGCAAAACTGGTAGCAAGAGGATTTCTTAAGATTCAGGGAATAATTACGATTGTTCACACAATCCAATCTTAAGACATGATACATTCTGCGTATAATCAATAAAATAAATCTAATAATATAATAATAATAATAATATAATAATAATAATAATAATAATATACAATTGTAATTGACATTTCACCTTACGAAAGTGCAATGATTGCATTAATTAACAGAAATATGCTGCACATTTAGTAATGAAACCTAAAGTATGATTGTATTTTCATTGTAAATTTTCTGTACTCGAAACCTAACATGATATTAAGAGAACGCAAGTTTCTTATTTACAAGAAAGCGTGCAAAATCAATCATTTTACTTCCAAAGAAATGTCACAAATTAATTATTATGTTTTAAGATTAATTGACGTGGAATATCATTCTCGAATTGATTGTTATATATATTATATTATATATAATATATATATATATATATATATATATATATATATCTATATATATATATATGAATATACAACCAACTATGTTTATTTAAAAAAACAGTGTACAAAAGTTTTATGACTTTAGGATTTTACGTTGGAGACTGCATTATTGTAGGAAAAAACTAATTACTGGTAAAGAGTCTGATTTTAAAAGTGCGAGAAGACTTAACTAAAATATTGAAAATAAAATTTAATCTCATTTGTAGCATTAGAAATTCTGCAGTTGAAATGGTAGATTTATTAATATCGAAAGAGTTATTCTAATGAAGTATTACTTGATATTTTGAGAGGAAATTGTTGTTCGTGAGTATCTGAGCAGTAAAAGACATAAATCCGGGTGATTTTGAAAGAAATGAAAAAGGTAGATACAAAATTAAATAAAAAGGTAATTGGATGTCTTAGCTATAACAGGCACTCATCCTGATCTAGCACTATATGTTGTTCAATAATATTTCGGTGTACAGTCACATTCACTTCAAAATCACGTTATCAACACATATTCACGTTCATACAAGAATTATATTTCATATTAACAAGGATGGCTGAATTATCATGTCTGGAACTAAAATTGATGACACCTATTAGCAAAAGCTGTGGTGGATCCAGAGATGAATTTGGGAGGGGAATTCTTTTATTCAAAATGCATTGGTCGAATGTGTGAATTTTATTCGTTGTACGTTTTATATGAAAAATATGTTTGCTGAAAGTTTCGTGACAAGCTAAAAATGTTACTGAAAACTGTGTTATGAAAAAGTTTGGGAAGGTAAAATTACCCCTCATTTCTCTTCTCGAGGACCCGAGCCTGAGACAAGGATGTGTTGATTGCCATAGTTTTACCTTCAAAATGAATAAGAAGATAATGGGAAATGAATTACTCTTGCAAGAACTCCGACTTCGTGATGAAGTCGAACGACCTATGAACATTTTTCACTGACAGTAAAGGTGTTATATATTGGTCAAAATATTTTAAAATTACCACCAGAAATAAGCATACAGCCAGGAAATTCGTAGAACATTGTGTATTAAATAGCTCTTAAAGTCTCACGACTTTCTTATTTGTCCATTATTAGTGAAAGAATACAAATACGATGTTTTGCGCATAGTTAGAGGAAAAGTGTATTTGGATGCACGTTCCACACCAGAAGCAACTTAATGGAGTTTGGGAAGAAAATAGTGTTTCTCGGCAGCAAACGTGTTGCAGGACCAAAACAATACAAAATGGCTTACTAAAAAGTAAGCGTGCACACACAGCACATCATTCGAGATCAACAAATAAATCCTCACATATAACACGAATAAATTCAAAATTTTAACAAAAACCTAGTATGAGCCATACGAGAATAAAATACCAGGGTTAAAAATACCGAGAATGACACAATCAATATTTGCATTTATTCGTCACCAATCAAAACTGTATATTGTTTGGTTTTCACCAATTCCTATTTTTTACCAAAATCAACAAACACCTTTCAAATGAACGGAATCTTCAATAGTTTTCTTTCACTGTCTACGAACTTAAGAAATATTAGTAATGTACATAACAGCTATATAAGGGAACATAGAGGGCTATGTGGTACGCATGCTCCAACACCATTTTGCATCTATAAACGTGTATTCCGTAGATAACAGTGACTTGAGCGCGCAAAACTGAAGAGACTGGAACTGTTTGTATAATTAAGTGGTCGAGTTGCAAGTAGTTATAACGGTGTTTCAGGATTGTCTACGTTGTTGCGTAAGAATAAGAATGATGGCACAAATGTTCTTAAGTCTGTTGAAACGCTGAGGGTTAATAACGATACTGCTTATTAGAGATATAGTAAAATTAAGCATTTCTGGAATCTGTACGCGAAACGGGGTTTACAGAGCATACATCAAGACAATAAGTATCGCCGAACTTATCAAGAGATCTGTGAAAATGCCGCAGTTTCAAATGAACCTTCAACTTTATATTTATTTTATTAGAGTAAAAAGTAATCATTGTAAAATGTAGATAAAATTCACGAGTACACTACAGTGTTACGTGTAGTAAAACATCAAGAAATTACAATCCCTAAAACAAGCTAATTCGCATAAGAAAGGGATAGGTGAGACGTAAATAAGGATTCGATGGTATTTCAATGGCCATCTTCAGTATGAACGGTGACGTATTGTTGGTTAGGCATAAAATTGTCAAACCCCCACTCCAGGGGTTTTCAGCAAGGAGGAAGGGCAGTACCGGTTTGGATATGTGGAGGGGGAAATGAGCGACAGGGGGGGCAGCAGAGGTGGAACTGGTGGGGTGAAAATAGCATGGGTAGGATGAGTTGGGTCTAGTAGCGGGTTGTGAGTTGTCAGTGTGTGGTCTGGAAGAGAATGAGGCGAGTGTGGACGAGGTGAACACATGTAGAGAGCGTGGCGTATACGAACTGTGATCGAAGAATGTGGAACACCAAGAGCGTTTATGAAATGGAAATGGTGTACAAATCTCAACTATGATTACAACATGTTGACAGAGGTACTACGATTTTTAATATCTGTCGAATGTTTGGTGCACTAAAGTTGGTGGAGTGGTTCAGACAACAGTGACTCTTGCGATGTTTGGAATTCAAATTTTGGATAATTGCGATCGAGTTGATCGTATGTACCAGTTTTAGAATACACTCGTTACATTTGATGTTTAAATTACTGAGGTCAGCGTAAACACGGTTTTAGTCACAAGGTAAGTACAACTTTGACGGAATGCTCTCTTTTACTAATTTAGAACATACTGATAAATTGACGGTAAATTATGCAGCATTCGGCCACATCCCAAGCTCTCACTGGTTTTGCTTGATACCCACGAGCCCGAGAAAATACAAAAGCAAGGAAACAGTTTTTCAATTCTGATTCAGTAATGCAAATATCTGAATGTCCTTCCCCACCTACTCTCAAACTGCCGTACCGACTGAATTATTTATATTCAATACGTCACTGCTTACAGCAGATATCTCCAACAGAATAGTCGTCTGCCATAGTTGCTGTGGATTTTGTTACGGGTTGTTTTATCGTGTTGTGTTATCAACATTTTTGTAAAGAAGAAGTGTTATTGCTGTGTATATTACTACACTGTGTTATTCCAGTATCCTTGGGACTGTTTTTGTTACAAATTAATAATTGCAGTGCTATTTGAGAGATTTTTTCTTTGTTGTTCTTGAGCCTTCCCGTTCTATGTTTTGGACAAAAAGTTTGAGAATTTTGGTTTCTGCAGTATTTTTGCTGCTGCAAGCGATAATTAAGAACCACATGTCAAAGGGAAGATTAGTGTAATGTGAAACAAAAAGCCTGAGTCACCTACATGGCGATGGTGTGAAAACACGCGTACAAAACAAGAGAGAAACTGCTGTGGAGAGACACACCTTCCCCACCGGAGTCTCTGGCGAGGTGCAGTTCGCGGGCGCCGTAGCATTAACGGGGCTTTTATGCTAGAAAGGAGGCGATACGAATTTAATGAGCCACGAAATAATATTAAAATTTTGAGAAGTATGTCTTAAACTAACCTAGACCCGAATTATATGTTTGCCGATTCTTTAGTCTCAATTTTTTAATTGTTGGGGTTAAATCAGAATTAAAAAAAAATTCCCAATTTAAACTTCCATTCGCACTTGTTTACACGGATTCTACGATCATTTGTTCGCACAGTGTGCACCGAGTACACTCACACTTTCGCGCTGTGGCACCGACTGAACTGCGTCCGCCGTGCATTCGGCGTTGGGCAGGGCAGGGCAGGCAGGGCCCGCGAAGCCGGCGGCGGCTCGACAAGCAGAATCGTATTTACGTGCGTCCGCTTATCGTCGGCGCCGCATCGCAGTTTTTATCGGTGGGCTTAGCTCGCGCGCGGCCGCTCGCATTGTCTCGCCCCGCCTCCCCCCACTGCCTCCTCCCCGCTCTAACCCCGCAACGCCCCCCTCTTCCCGCCCATGCCCCTCCCCGCCTCCACCCCGCCCCGCCCCCGCCCGCCCCTATTTCCCCGCCCACGCCCCGCCCGCTCCACCCGCACCATCCCGCCGCCCCGTCCCGTCTCCCCCGCCCTGCCCGCTTCCACCCCGCCCGCCCTGCCTCGCACCACCACGCACAGCCCCGCCCCGCACGCACCCGCCCGCCACCGCCCAGCCCACCCCTGCCCTGGCTCCACCCCACCCCGCCCATCCCTGCCCCGCCCCGCTCGCCACCGCAGGCACCACGCCAGCCTGTTGTTTTCTCTGCGCCAATGCTGTTGACGCAGTGGAGAGCGTCCTCCGCTTGCAGGGCGATGTGACGGTCGTCGGTCGTTGTCGGGCGATCGGTCGCATCGGGCGGTGGATTTGTTGGCCGCGAATGTCAATCCCGCGAACGACCGACCCGCCGGAGGGCCGTTCGCGGGCGTTTGTCTCCCCAAGCCCCTGCCAGCCCACCGAGCGCCGGGCTCCTGAACGCCGCAGGAGCTGATTCAAAATGCACAATCTGTGGGAATTGTCGTCTGCTCTCTCGGAGCTGGATGGTGTTTGAATTACGGTGTAAATCGTTTCGTAACATTCTGATGTTATTTTGTTTTATGATTAATTTTTTTTTTACTTTTCCACAATGTTAATTCATTGGTGTGTTTTTAGTCGTACAAAATTTGATTTCATTAAATCAATTTCAGCTCAGAAGTATTAAATATTCAATCACAAATATTGTGGTGATCTAAAAGATTCTGTAAACATTTTATTTATACTAATGGTGATTATTTTTAGTAATCTTGAAAAACTTTAAGTTCCCTTGCAAAATTAATGACGTATAATTAATATTCTAACCCACCTTCACTTGAATTGCATTAATACAACTCGATAGTAATTTTTTTATTGATTAGACTTAAAATGGTTTATCTGACTAGAAAGTATATATAAGTAAGATGGTTTTATCTGACTAGAAAGTAAATATGAAAATATCAATGTAGGTCTGTTTACAAATAATATGCCTACATTTTTTCATATCTCTGAAATAAAGATTGTTTTCATATGTTGTGTTAAACTGAACTGTTCCATTTCTTCAAAAAACAAGTTAGGTCAATAGCCAATAAATTGGACTTTATTCGTTTTTAAAGAATTGCTATTCTCCCGAAATGCATTTTTATATGAATGATTGAAGAAAAGTTATTTTAGGATAATGAAAAAATGTAAAACAGTGGTATCAACAATTTGGTTTTTCGACGAAATACTATCAACATTTATTGTGTAACTCCATTTTGTATCCTATTCTCTTATCCCTCCTTTGATTCATCATCTTGTAAATAAATTTCCTAAACTTGAAATCCTTTCTTTCCCTTTAGTTTTCTAATCACTTTGCAGATTTTAGCAATGTTTGGACATATTTTTAAGCACCCATTCTGATTCAAGTTTTTCTCTGTTTACTCATTTGCTTAAGGCTATGCCAGGAAGGCCGCAAGCCTTCTATTCCAGACGTAAAAGTAAAATATATCTTCTATTGTTGTTAACTTGCATTCGGATTCTATGTGACGCTTCCTGACCTTCGCGAAATTAATATATTGATTTTACTTGTCGCAATATTTAATACGTACTCTAGACAAAATTATGAAATGCTGCAGCTCAAAAACTCACCTACGATGAGAATTATCGGTAGAAAACGTGGATAATTTCTTTTCTACGTGTGACAAATTACTCCCTCTAACAAATCAAATTACATTCAAATTAGATTTCTAATGAGTAATATATATTATATATATATATATATATATATATATATATATATATATATATATTGAAAATAAAATATAATATAAAAATTGAAGCGGTTTCTTGGATAATGTTTTTTTTGATATTTTGATATTTTGATTTTTGATATTTTGGAACAATACATATGTGTATATTATATATATATATATATTATATTATTATATATACTATTTGTTCAAATATCAAAAAGTTTTTAGTAATTTTTGCGTGAAATATTTGCAATTTTAAAACAACATTATCCAAGAAACCGCTTCAAATTTTTTTCCTCAAACTTTTTGAGGGGATAGAGCTCTATGAATTCAAAAAGATGACATATACGTCAACTTACTTTTTTTTTTTTCAAAATATCGAAAGTGTAAAGTTTTTAAAATATCGCTCATGTTATTAATATTTACATTACCGGCGACTTCTATAACCTCTTGTATTTGGGAGCACAATACTTTAAAAAAGATTTCATGCAGTTTCTCCCGACTCTAAAATTTTCTGTAAAAATTGAGCCACAAATTTCCAATTTCCAGAAAATATTGAACAATAATTTCTCAAAAACGTCCGAAAACAAGCCATTTTGTTTTTTATCGAGATAACAGCGCTTCAGAATTGCACTGAAGATGCGAAAATACCATCGAAAAATGTTTGAGGCGCAATAAACACGACAAAAGTAGGTCTCGTATTTACTTCTATAAACGTGCTTCTGTCATAAACACCACACCATTCTCTTCGAAAGACATTATTATTATTATTATTATTATTATTTTATTATTTATTATTATTATTATTTATAGATTTAGTAACTCAAAATATCAACATCTCAAATCACAAATTAGATTATTCATTATATTTTTTAAACAAAATAATTAATTCATTAATAGGCTGTTGCTTTCCATTAATTTTTTTTTCATATTCATTCAAGTTTTAGATCATCGTTTAATAACAATAACGTTGCCCATACAATTTAAAACGAATGTTGTAGAAACAATTATATATTTGGGGATTTAATAATTGGAATACTTTCATTTTTGTTAAAGAGGAATAATTCTGACTTTTGTACGGGTTGGCGAACCTTCTAAATTCGTGCTTAATTCTCGTTTGGTTCTGACAACTAATCTAGCCGAGCAGAACTTCTCAATTACAAGCAATTTATTCGTATAATCCCCGCGAGCAGATCACAACAGGAATAGCCCCAATTTGACACACTTCATTAACTGCGGGAATATCGCTGCATTTGCTTTTTGCCAACTGGCCGATCTGCGCGCGCGCGGCGGCCTTTCCGCTGTTAAAAGTTGGGCTTGTACGGGGCCTGGGCGCGGCCCGGAACCGCGGCCCGAAAGCGGCCCGACTTAACTCGCTTTACAATCAACGATCCGCGCCCGGGAGCGGCGCTGTGCGTCGAAGCTGGCGAGGGAATCGGAATTGCGACGCGCCGGCCCGTCCCCGCCCCCGCCCCCGCGGCGTTGCTGGCGCTGTTAACACTGCGGGCGCAGGCCGCGCCGCGCCGCGCCGCGCCGGGCCAAGCCGACCTTCCAACTCCCGGCCATGCTACCCGGCCCAGGCCACGCCACGCCCTGCCCCCGCTACACCACGCCCACCTTCGTCTCTCGCCTGCCCCGCCCACGCTCCACCCGCGCCCCACTACCACTCCCCCGTTCCACCACGCCCCCACCACCTACACACACCGCGCTTTACCCCCCTTCGTCCTCCAACTTCCCTTCCCTTCCGCCCCTATCCGCCCCCCAGCCCGGCCTCTACCCCTGCACCTCCCACACCACCCTACCCGACAACTCCTCCCGCCTCTTCCCGCCACTCCCGCTTCCATACCCGCTTTACTCTCGCTCCATCCCCCCATCCGAACCTCTTTCCCATCGTTATCTCTGCCCTAACCCCCATCTGCCCCCGCGCCACACCCGCCTGACCCCAGCCTGCATTTCCCGCCGCTCCCTGCTCCACTCTGTTTCCCGAACCCCGCCCGCTGCATCAGACCCGCAATTCTCCCACCCCTCCCTGTGCCACATGCCCCGCCCCTTGCCCACCTCCCGCCACCCTGCCTGCTATTCCGCCCCTATCCCGGGCGATCCCACAACTCTTCTGCTTTGACCATCCCGACCCGAATCGCTACCCCCGCCCCCGGGCGCCATCCCATCATCCAGGCTCCATACTCCTCATCCACCCGAACATCACCCAAAACACTCCGCCTGTTTCTCCTTACCCACTTATCTCTGTCTAACGGCGCTGGAATCCACCTTTTTCACCTATCTTCATCTGAACGCCGCCTAATCTTACCTAACCCTTACTCCACCTGTTACGCAGCCTACACTCCACACCCTACTCGTAACTTCACCGATCGCGCCACCCACTCAGCTCCCGTACCTCCCCTCTCGTACTCTCTATCGTCGCTGCGCTGCGCGAGGTCGGTGCGCAGCTAATTCAGGGGGCCCTGTCTTGTAGAACGGGAGTGGTGGGAGGCGCGCGTCCCAACTTGTCGCCGTTTGAACTTCGGCGAACGGTTTCCGTTAATTTACAACTTTTATTTTCTGTGTATGCACTCTGCGGGAAAGGCAGACTCGCAGCAACGCGGTGCGGGGGCGAGGCGGGCCAAGCGGGGGGGAGGCGGGGCTGGTTGGGCGGAAGGGAGCACGCCGGGCGACCGGTTGAAAGCGGATACGTGCGAATCCACGTGCGAGAAAGAGGGAGAGC
>BOPP01000051.1:1675865-1696821 GCA_017312745.1 Gryllus bimaculatus | reverse complement strand
AGGCGAAAGAACGCAGGAGGGAGGGTGAGAGAGGAAGGCGGCGGTGGGAGGATGAGGAACCGAGAGCGTCCACTTCGAGCCACGCCCCCTCCTGCCGCAAACCTTTGCGCTCGCGGCTCGGCGAGTGGGCTCTATTTCAGAGTCTCCAGCCTGCAAATTCAATTTATTTGTATTTATTGCGTTGCATATATGCTTTTCATTGTGCTACAGAAATCCGCGCGGAGGTAGGAAAAAACGGCGTCACCGATATGGAAGTTATAACGTCGACAACTGAAGTTAAACAGGCGCGGGCTGGGAGACGGGTAGGGTGGGAGGAGTTCGCAGGAGGGATGGGGCGGCGGGGAGCTACGCGGTGTAATATTACGCGCGCGGGGCTACGGTGCAATGCGCTCCAATTTGATTAAACATTGATTAATACGTGGAATGAAAACAGCTCTTTGCTCTGAATCAGTGTAAATCTATGTCATTTGCCTGGGGCTCCATCCGCTGCACTGGATGTTGATGAGCGATGCTTCTTTTGTCAACATGTTTGATACAGAATTAATGTTTTTATATTGTAAGTGCCAGTGATAAGTGGTTTGCTGCTAATTATAGTTATACATGGCTGGGAATGGTAAAATGTTGCTTGCATCGTGATTTGTTATATTTCCTTCATGTTTTGTTTTCATTTTTCAAAACATCGTGAAATTGTTTTCGTCGCATTTATTTAATTAAAATTTGATTAAAAGAAATTAATTCTGTCATCCACATCATTTTGACTACACATCATTTTGACTATAAATCTTGTTTTAGGGAGATCTTGCATTTCAAACGAATCATTATTTACTCGAAATGTTTATTTATCCTTCCAAAAATAATATTCTTTTAGATGAGTTTTCATCTGTGTTTCGTTAGCAGTGTGTCGATAGTATGAAGAGAGGAAAAATTGACGAGTATTGTAACACAAAATTCAAATTATGGAATTTTTTCTTATTTTATAATTCTTTTTCCAATTATTTTTCATTTTAATATCAAGCTTCCTAGGACGTATTCTGATAAAAACAAATATTCATTAATATGAATATATATTTATTGAACTATTCATTGATAAAACTAAAAAAGTATTTGAGTAATTTAAATATTTGCAACAGAGATACTATTGCCGGTGAAAAAGCCTCGTGTCTTCAGCTATCATAAACCTATTTGTGAAGTGATTTTCTGATAACTGGTGTGTCATCAAATATCTTGTTTTAGGCAATTATTGAAGTTAGTATCTTTACTGTAAGAAAAACGTTCTAGAGAAGATTGACCTTGTTTCCTTAACAATTGGGCCACGGACCGCGCGCGATCTTACCTTCATCCTCCTTACTTTATCAGCACACCTTACCTACACACACTTACACTAACTTTCAGCACACTACCACACATGACGGGAGACCTGTCAAGATCTTAGAGCTCTTGGCGGATGGGTTGGTAACCGGCAGGTGGCAGATATTTGGTTGGAGAAAACCCCGCTAGCCGAGGGGACGTCGGCGCCAGATCTCACCAACCAACGGAGAAAGATCATGGACATCTCCCAAGGAAAAACATGCAATACACTTACAGGATAACACGCGCCCAGAATCACTTTCAGTCAATCAATCAGTGTTGAAGTTATAACCCAAATAACCCTCTGAGCGCCAGGTGAGGTATCACATTTCACAAACTATGATTCACAGTAACTTTTATCTCTTGTGTCTGCAGTTGCATTATTGCCCGTATCAAAAGTGATTATAATATAAGTGATAACTGTTCTATATAATACCTGGTACACAATTTAGTCAAAGTAGTAACAAACAATATCTCACTTTTTGTTTACTCTTTAACTCTATATTTTGTACTTTCTCGCGTACTACTTACGTAGTATAGGGAGAGGTTTGCAATGCTGCAGCAAAAGAAGACCATTTTCGAATAGAAACAATCATGTTATAAGCCGCGGATATCGGAAATGTAGATAGTTCCTGTACTTATTTGTAGCGAAATACTTCCTTTAAAACGTTGTGATGTTGGAAATCACGTTTTGTAGGTCCTTGATGGTGATAAATTGGTTTACGGAAAAATACCTGTCCGTTCATTTGTCTGTGAAAAACACTAGCGGCTAAATCGTTTGTAGGAGTTTCACCAAAACTGACATTACCGAATCATCAGATTGATGCCACGGCGTATCACTATGAACCGGATATCTCTATATTTGGGGAATTTAAATGAAGCTTCGACATTAAAAAAAATGTATATAATAATAACTTATTCTAAGTTTTTCTTTAATTTATTTCCTCAGAGAAATCATGTTTTAAAAATTGCACTGGTAGAGTTTTCGTTACACTCTCTATACTTTTTTACAATGAAAAAGTTCAAGTTTTTCGTCATATTTTACTAGTACAACCTAAAAAATATAGTTTTTTTCTAATGAAATCTGTTATACGAATAGCTTTTCTCATTTAAACTTATTCTTTTATCAATTTACTTGTCAGGACTCAAACGATTAGTTTTATTTTTGAAAGTAAGTTAATAGTTTGTAAGAAATTTATATTTTTTTAATTTCCCTGTATATTTTCTACCTAAAAAGTCATTACGTTTGAAATAATGTTATTTTTCTGAAAGTGCAAGAATCCATTCGCAGTTTGTTGTAAATACCTTCATTTAAGAAAGGAGAATCTGTAGTCAAATATGTGTTCATCTGGAGATAACACGCGGTGCGACGCGGTGCGACGCGGTGCGACGCGGTGCGACGCGTGGCGACTCGGTGGCCGACTCGGTGGCGACTCGGGGGGACTCGGGGGGACTTCGGGGGCGACTCGGCGGCGACTTCGGGGGCGAGCGGGGCGACGCGGGGGCGACGCGGGGCGACGCGGGGCGACGCGGGGGGCGACGCGGGGGCGACACGGGGGCGACGCGGGGGCGAACGCGGGGGCGACCGGGGGTGGACTCGGGGCGACGCGGGGCGACGCGGGGCGACGCCGGGGGCGCGCGGGCGCACGTGGGAGTTTTGCGTGAAGGGGGGGGGGGCGAGAAGTGCAGGCGGGCCGGTGTAGCGGCATAAGCAGCTGTAGGGCGGCGGTCGCGCGGGGGGGAGTGGGGGCGGGGACGGCACGACACGAGCACAACGGGGCGCCGCGCCAGTTTTGCCAACTCGTAAAAACGTTTAACGTTGTTTGGCGTATGATTTACGCCCGGGATTTGGATAAATTTGCGATATTACGCGGAGGTTAATGAATGCGTAATTGAATATGTTATTGCGCGCCGCGTCCGCCGCGGCAGCTCGCCCCTAAATCCCGCGCCCGCCTCGTTTGCGCGCCGGCCGCCGCGCGCGCGCGCGTCGCGGTAATGTTGATGCTGATTGCGGCCGCGTTGACGGCGCGAGCGTCGCTGTGCGCGTTGGATATTAGGGTGCGTTCCCTCGGCGCCCGCGCCTGGGGCTCTGGGAGAATAACTCCGCTTCGATCCTCCGCGCCTCGGAGCTCCGCGTTTAGACGACACCCAATTTTAGCCGAGTGGTGCGAATATACATCGTGTTTGCTAATTTCGCTTCAAGCCTCTGAATTGCCAAATTTTTTCATCTATTTTAAACGTGTGATGGTCATTCTACCTTATTAAGGTTTTGGATGCGTGTAGGCCTATTCTGAGCAAAAACATTGTTAATGAGTATTTATCCGCACGGGGAATACATCCAGCGAGTTTCTCTATTTGTCCGTTCCGTTTTGTTCAGTGGATGTGTGAACTAAGAGAGAGTTTTACACCGCCTTCAGATTCCATTTAGCCGTCTATATCTGCGTCGTCTTCGTAAGAAATATCTCTATTCTTGTAAATTATTTTTCCAATCCAGTGTTCTGTTCTTTTAGTAAAAGTGTGATAAAGCTATCTCACAGTCAATAAAACTATCACAGAAGGTGCATTCGTATCAAGTTTGCATCTGAAACGTTTTGATGTTTTAATATTTACCTGTGATCATGAAATCTTCCTTCTGTTCTAATTTTTTATGATTTAGTAAAAGTGTGATTCGTGCTTCATATGATCACATGACGTTTACGGAGTTTGCGTAAAATATATAAGTGCCTGTTCCTTAGTTCGAATGAGTAAATCATGATAAATAACTGTTCTGATTTGCTAGGAGTATGATCAATGTAGTGTAATTTGGCATAATTAGACAGGTTGAGGTCACTAGAGAAAGCTGTTCTGGTGTACATTTGTGTTAGATTAATCCCCCTCCCCACTTGTAACTTTATTTTCTTTTATTTAATGCGAAATAAGCATAAAATGTTGTCCCTTGTCTAAGTGAAGAATTCTTTTATTTGCTGTAGTATTAGGGTTGTACAAGGGATGTGGGGAGTCTTCTCAATATAAAAGCGCGTTTATGTTTCATTTTGGGTTGGTATTGTCAAACCAAGTCATTTATTGTACGAATAATATTAATCCACCACCAAGGAGAGCATTTAATAACAATTGAGGACGTTATCTGGTAGAGAATCTTTGGTATATGAATTATCATTTCTCTCCTACATTGTATAAAACAACACGAAAAATAACTTAACTTACGAAGTGAAATGACGATGAACATATTTCAAACGTAGAATTTACGGCACGAATCACTAGTTATGGAAAGGTTATATACACGAAGAGTATATGGAGTAGAAAATGTTCAGGTCGACAATCAAGAATCTTATTGATTATGAATTATCATAGAAAACTGATTGCGTTTCATGAGTAAATGTAATAAATTGGCACGCAGTTTATATGCTTTAATAAATAGTTACTAACTGCTCAGATTTAAAATTCCGCATTCACATTGCAATAGTTATACGGATATAGCAAGCAAAGGCTCGAGAGATATGTTAACGCTGTCGATATTTCTCTGTGCAACTCGTCGTTGTTTTCTTCTTTATTTGTGAGCGCCATGGGAGAATTAATCTCATTTTAATTTGTGCAATAAAGCAATTTTTAACTAATGATCAATGTAAATATCGGTCTCGACAGTTACAGTTTGATACAGGTAATATTCTCCCAAGTTTAAAAGCAACATTGTTATGTGTACTCACAAAATTGTACCGTAGCAATATTTACGTATTGACCGAGTTGCAATTACACATCTATCTCATTCAAATTATTCAGGAGACATTCTTCCTGAAATACGTCAAGCAATGTTTGTAATTCATCTTCCCTTGTTTCATTACATTTAAATTTTAATGGAACTTTTCCCTTGATAGCTACAACATGACTTTCCATCAATTTGCAATAAACCCAAATTATAACCTAAATTTAATACTAAAATATTTTTCTATCACTCCATACAATGAAAGAAGAAAGAAGTAGTCACAAGTTTAGAAATTATAATTCAATTGTAATTGCCAAATTTTTGCGGATGAGAGAAATTTTTCAACACTCAAATGCATAATGACGATTGTAAGGAACAGAATGTCACAATACAGATTGTGTGCAATAGCCATGATTTAATAGAGAGCAATCTCATAATAGAGGTAGTTTATTTTATTAGGAAGTGTGGAACAAACCATTTTCTAATTAAATAACAAATCAAAAAGAAAGGCGTATGAACTTCAAATAATATTGTAAGATTACCTTGTATAAATTTAGTGAGTTAATGTCAAACTTAAACAATAAACGTATTTCACATTTTGACATAATAAATATTGTATACCACTCTAAGAGGTAAAGTTTTCAATATTCTAATACGATCACGATCTAAGAGTTCAATCTATACTAAATTTCAAGAGAGACGCATTCCCGAAAAATTACAGTTCTTTCATTCCTGCAGTATATATCAGGGGAGTTATATGTTGGAAATAAAGTACTTTTGTTTCGTCACTAATGATTGAAGCAATACCAACTAAAACACGAAATGAACTAGTGTAACACGTATCCGAACAATACTGCTTGTGGCAAAGTGCGTAGGCAAGGGAGTATGATCGCCGTATTTAAAAAAACCGTTCGTTTTTGTTTTATATGAATTCTATTATCGGCAATTGTCTCAATGCAGAGCTAATACTCACAGTCAAGTCCACTGGAAATCAAAGAAAAAACATGTGCGCGTGAGGTAATCATACCTTACATGGACACTAGGCATATAACTATGTAAGTAATATTACAATATCAACGTTTATTCAAATTAGTTTTAATTAATTTACATGAATTGCTTACGTTTTATAATATATTTGTGTTCTTAAGTTTGAAAATTACATTCCTGTCCTTCAGTGGAGCTGCAACCCCCAGTTTATTAGCACCAGCCGCCACAGGCTGTTCTTCATGCCACTGCAATTGTTGATTTTAGTTCATTTAACGCGGCATTTGGAACTGTGTTTGCGGATCTTGCTCATGGATCTTCATTTTTAATTTCTTCGTAGGCATCTGGAGCGATGTTGTGGAGGACACATCGCACAATTTGCGTGTCGCGGCTGTTATTTTTGAAGATGCACTATGACTGTGTTATAGCACTAGCACTGTTTCTCTAGTTTATGTACACTGTAATTGTCATTATAAGGAAATTTGTCAAGAAATTATTAGGCTCATGAACAACCGTGTTACATCCCAGCTATGATTGCGAGACTTACTTCTACCAATAAAAAAGTAAAACTTTTTACGCATCATTTATTTTTGTTATAGGAAGATAACCGTACTTAGTATGGAAAAGTATTCCTGACGATATAACAATATATCGTTACACCAAAAAACTTTAAACATATCTTCCGGAGAAAAAATGAGTAGAAAATTAAATTTCTATATGTGTATAAAAGAACAAATAGCTGAAATAAAATTATAATTTTAAAAACTGTCAATGAAGCCAGTTATATCTTCCCAGAGCACTAAGTAGAAACACATTGCATTTGGCGGTTGTAGTCCATTTGGGGCCACCTCGCCCCGCCATAATGGGGCAGTGGGTAATAAAGTGCAATATTGGTACATGCCTTTTCATCCCTGGCAGAGGGCGCTTCGGCAGTGCTGGCCTAACAGTGAATGTGCGGCGGTGCGCTCTGCGAGCCGGGGAACGCTCGTGGCGAAGCGCCGCTCGCACCACCCGCCGCCCCTGCCTCTCATCAGGTCTACTCCGAGTCTGCCCGCGCGGAGCGCCCGCTGAGGCTCAAGCAGGCCTGTGCGGCGGCTTCGCACCGCGCGCCGCTTCTCCGCTCCGCCCCGCCCCGCCCCGCGGCGCTCACTCGCGCAGCCGGCGCCAGCACTCGCAGGCCCCTCCTGAAAGTGGAGGTTCCCTCTGCCCTGCCCACTCTCCCTCTTCCTCTCTCCTCCTCCTACTTCTCTCTCCTGTCTCCTTTGTCCCCTCGTCTCTCCCCTCCTCTTCCCCCTCTCTCCTCTTTCCCCTCTCCCCACGTCCTCTTCCTCCCTTCCTCTCTCCCCTTTGTCTTTCCTCCTTATCCCCTCCTCTTGCGCCTACCCCTTCTTCCGGACTTCCCCTCCTATTCCTCACTTCTCCTCCCTCCTCCTCTGTCTCCCTTCATCTCCCGCACCTATTTTTCCCTCCTCTTCCCTTTGTCCCCTCGCCTGTCTCCTCTTCTTCCCTCTCTCTCTCCCCTTCTCCCTCTCTCCACATCCTCTCTTTCCCCTCCTCTCTCCCTCTCCCTTTGATCCTCCCTCTCTCTCTCACTTCCTCTCCCCTCTTCCTCTCTCCCCCTCCTCTTCTATGTTTCCTCCTCCATCCCTCTCCTCAGTCCCCCTTCTCCACTATACCCGCCTCCCTCTCCCTCCTTCTCATTCCATCTCCTCCTCACATTCCCGTACTTTCTCCCTTCCATCCCCTCCAGACTCCCCCTCACTTCTCTTCCCCTTCTCGCTCTCACTCTTCACATCCTCTCCTCACTACCTCTCTCATTATTGTTATTGATATTACGTATTGTATGTTATTTTCTCCCTAACCCTAATAATTTTATTTCTCACTCTAGTTTTAATAATGAATACATGAAAATTATTTTATTTTTTATTGTTATAGCTAAAACGTTTCTTTCAAATTACTCTCCAAACTCTACTTTCCTTGAACTATTTCAAAAATTATATTGTGTTTTGCTATCTGATAAAGCTAAATTCTTTCAATTAATCAATTAATTCTTAAATTTGAACAAATTAATAGATTCTTTTGGTTGCGATTAATATATTACAATTAATCGAAAGCTTTATTTACATCACTACATGTAGCGACAGTCAATACTGAGGCACCGCGTCGGCCGAGCGCCCGGCGACGCTCAACTGTTCTGCAGACAAGCGAGACACCAGTCGAAATTCGCATTAAAACAAGGATCTTCTTGCGACAAAGCAACGACAGGGCCTGCGACGGCCAGCAAGATAATCTATCCAAAATTATCAGCTCTAAAAGTCCACGTCACCTACATCACTCAACATTCCCGCTGATTTTTTAGTTCACCATTTAATTTCGCCCGTTCGTGTGACGATTACGATAATTTCTGATGACTGAATATCCCACGAGAGCCATCCCTTTAAACGCGTTGAAAGTGGAAACTCCAACAGTACGTTGCCAGAACCCTTGGTACTATGTCATCATGGAGTCCCCCGTCTGAACCATGCCTCAAGTTGTCATCCTGGTTCTTGGTATGTCACTCTGGTTTATGCCCTCCGTAATCTGTCCCACTAGTCTAGGTAGTATTGTGTAATACTCTTCGTAGTAGCCTCGGCTTTCAAAACAACATCGGTCATGACTGTTACACTCCATCGCTGGTGCTGCCTTCAAGCGTTTCAAACGTTTAAACTACCGCTTCTACTTCAGATAGGTCTTCAAGGCTTAAGTACTGGCTTGATAATAAAGAGACACATTGAGGTTTTCGCTATTTTGTTGACGTTGCTGCAATATTTTCAATCCTTTATTTTGCATTTCAATTTATTATCATCTGCGACTAATCCCATCCTTTTCAAATATTCTCATCTCTCTACTTCACCTGCACGGTCAGCGATTTTCTATATGACCTTATCTCTTTGATTCTTCTCTATCAAGTTCGTTTATCGATCTTTATTATTCACTTTTATCCCTCGCCGTCGTTGTCTACGTCTGCACTGCAAAAAGCACTACTTTCACTGGATCTGCCTTTTTCTTTCGGCTCTTTTGAATTTCTCCATCTTCATGTCTCTGTCACTCAACCGCTGCATCCCATAAGACGACGTCGTCCGTCTTCACGTTCCTGTGCATCCCAACCACTTCCCTTCCCAGACCTCTTCATATCTGGCTCTTGCACAACCATCGCCACTCCCACTGCGTTCCCTTCAGCCCCCACTCCATCTTCGTCTGCGCCTCAGCAGCCCCCCCTCCGCCGCGCCTCCTCCAGCGCCTACCAGTCGCAGCTGCCATCTCCTGGCGCCCGCGGCCCCTGGTTTTGTACCTGACCGCGGGCGGGCGGCTGCGGTGGCCGCGGGCGGGCCGGGGGAATCCGCGTGCAATTTCGCAAATTACGCGGCTCGGCCGCGCCCTGGGCGCCGCCCCGCACCCTCTCCGCCCCCGCTGCCACCTCTCCGCCGCGCCGCCGCCTCAGGAGTCAGACTCGGTGCGCCTCCACCACCTCGCTCGTTACACCGCTGCACTTCCACCCCACCGCCCACCGCCGAGGATGAGCTGGGATCGGCAGCCCGATCGGGCCCGGATCCCCGACATCCCTGTACTTCCAGTGTCAGTCAGCGCACCCTCAACCCTGAGACTCGCTCCCTACTTTCCCTGCCACGACGCCCGTTCAGCTCCTGCCGCTGGTTCAGTTCTGCCGCCGCAGAGTCCCTTTCCTCCCGCTCCGGGGCCCAACCATGGGCCCCGCCTCTCGCTCTCGCCTTCCGCCTCCGCATCCCGCCCCCTTTCCCGCGCCGCGACGATCCTGCTCCCCTCATGGTCGCCCCCCCATCTCCTCTTCAACAAGTCGCTTTCCGGAATCAGAGCCGTCTCCAACCGCCATCCTCGGCCTCCAAATCTACGGGCCTCCTGGGTCACCGCCGCCAACCGCACCGCGTCACCACCACCACCACCACCATCACCAAACCCCATCACACCCACATCACCACCATATACCAACCACCGAGCAGCACCAACAACCCTACTACCACCCCCACCACCAACCACCAACCACCTCCACACCATCACCACCACCATCACACCACATACCACACCACCAGCAGCCCACCACACCACTACTACCACCCCCACGACCACCAACATGCACCACCATCTCACCACCACATCACCACCACCATCACGCACACACCACTACCACACCACAGCAGCACCACCACACCACTACTACCACCCCACCAAACCACCACCACCCCACCACACTCCACCACATCACCCACCACCGATCCCCACCATCCACTACACACCACAAGCAGCACCACCAACCACACTACTACACAACCCACCACAACATACCACCAATCACCACCCCCATCACCACACACCATACACCACACCATCAACCACCACCCACCGCTCACCCCCCCACCACACCGCCGCGCCCCACCGCCACCAGTCTCCACCTCAGGGTCAGCTGCTCCTCTCACACCCCGCCGCCGCCAAGTTTCGCGATTCCATCGCTTGGTTCTAATTTGAGAGGAGCGACGGCCCCGCCCTGCGAGGAGCAGGAGGGCGCGGGAGGCCCTCAGGAGTTTCGTCGCGGTGGTCGAGGGCTCCTTCGAACGATGCTTTACTTCCCCTGAGGGACGTTTTCCTTTCTCTACTCATTTCCCCTCTCCCTAGTCGTTTCATCGGCTGACACAGCTCAAAGTCAACATACCGTTGCTTCTTCTGCTTCTCTCGCCGGGTTCGACTCTCGACTGATTTTCGACGCTAGATTGATTGGTGGATTGGATTCACACGCTGTTTGCAAATTAATAGCAGACGGGTGCTCAAATCTGTAGTTTTCTGTGAGTTCTATGATTAATTCAGTTGCGTGATTAACAGGTGAATGTTGGAGCAGTAACTTAACAAACCGTCCACGGACTGCGGGCGATATTTCCTTTTTCATGTTTGTTCACAACCCACTTCTTACGGAAACACACGCACTTACCTTACATGCTCAATATCACCATAGCCTTCGATTTGGCACCGTCTTTTGGAACGTTGTGCTTTCAACTTTGTTATTGAGAAATAATTATTTAATTTATTATAACTATTAAATTAAAGATCTGTTATTATTCGGAATTTTTGTACTTGGCAGCTAAGGTAAATACAGAAGAAATAAAAGAACTACAGTAAGTAATAATTATATTTACCTTTAGGACAATAGTGCCACACATACAATTGCGATACGTTAGAAAATGTTACTCTAGAACATTTCAGCTGCCAAAACCATCCCCACGAAATTCAAATTAATTGATTACGCCGGAGAGAAGAGCTGATTTTCTGAGTTGTGCCTCTTCCAGCGAAGGCAATTTCATTTCAATTCCATTTAATTGCCTCTTTCACAGTGATTACATTTCCCTCTCTGGAATACCTTGCTGCGGAAGAGATCGTGAAACTTGTGTTTAAATGATTATTTAGATTCATTCTAATGGTCTGATACTCCCGTTTCTACTTTTAAATAGCACTATCACTTCCATTTAGGGTGTGTGCTAGGGTGAATGACAAGGAGATAGAAGATCAACTTCCCTTGCTGATCATAAGTAAACTGCAGATTTATAGGCACTAAAACAGTAGAAATAAGCAGGCAAAATAGGGAGTTAAAATTCTAAAATAGGCACTTAAAATGGCACTATATATTTATTAATATTAATAAATAGAATGGAAAACCATCACTGATAATTTCTCCCACATGAATGCCAGTAACATTATTAAATCAACCTTTATAAGAATGACAGTGTACATGAATGTATTCCTTCAAATTGAATATGGAAAAATGATGTCGGTTGTCTGACAGGATGTTTTTGTAATGGAAGAAACTTCTTTCCACTTCACAAGCAGTGATTAGGCAAGAATTGATTACTTCAGTCATTCATACTTCAGTTTGAAAACATGTTACTTCCGTAATTCTCATTTTTATAATGTTAATTATTGGATTATTTAGCGGCAGACATTTCATTATGGGTACCAACAATTATTACTCTTCAAAATGTTCTTGAACATTATAATACAAATGAATTGCCGGGAAAATGAACTATGTTGTTACTGAGATTTGAAATGAATGATGGCGGGATAAGGTAGATTGAGAGGCAGCGGAAGCGGTAGAACCTCGAGAAATCCCCCTCCGAGTCCCGCTTTGTCCCTCTGCGTCGGCAGACAGGCAGAATGTTCTGGCCAGTGCTCTTTTGCCGCGCGTACTCACTGGATTCTTGAAACATAAAATGAGCGCTTTCTGATTTGTCTTCATAAGTGCAGCACACATTTATGCTAACGTTTCTTAGTTCATACTCGAAGAATGCGTGTTGGTTTTGTTTCGTTAACTTTTCCTCTATTTTTTCTTTATTTTTGACAATTTTCCTTCATATTAGTTCATTTTCTGTTTCGTATAATAGTGTGTTGCTCTATTTCCTGAGTGTTGTCAGCTGTATATTGTGTCATTACCTCTTTCAAATAGCTCTGGTGATTGAAATTTTGAACGTCACCTGGGGCATCTAGTTTTAAAAGCGCTATATGTGACAGTAATTTCACTGAAGGTACTCTCCCCTAGGGGGCGTGTAGGCGGAATCTGCCTGTCGCAACGTGGATGATGGAAGCGACCATTAGATGAAGGGTTAAATGAATGTTTAGACTTTGAATCTGATACATTGAGCAAATGGTGAGATTGTTCCTTTGTGTGTGGTTTGTTTTTGGTCATAAATGTAGCTTAACTATGCCAACATTTCTATTAATCTACCATTTTTTAGTAGACATAGGAGTGTAACCGTGAGGGTGTGATGCTATTTTATCAGTAAAACACTTTTAGTTTTCCAATGTTTCTATCCAAGCTTTGTTGGTACTTTTATTCACCATTCGCAAATGTATAGTAAAAAGATGAAGTATGAAATCTGGGCTTCAAAAAACGTAGGCATATACACCCCTCCCCCGTTCGTCACATGCGCATACTTTACTACTTTTTTACGAAACGAATCAAATCACTTCAGCAGCTAACAGTCCATGATGTTTAAGTCATGGTATTGGTGTCTACGCCGTCAGATAGGTTTGGAGGGCATGCCTTATCTTTCAGTTCTCTGTTTTGTTTTTTTGTTAGTCACAGTAGAATATGTGCTGAATTTTAACAGTCTGTGACAGAGTGTCATCTCCTTCTTCTTCCTCTTTCCAAGCGTCACAGCTGTATTTATTTCTTACATCTTTTGAAGAATTCATTTTGTTTTCATAATGTTTTAAGTGTTACGGCTCACTTCTCATGTGCGGAAAACGATCAAACCAAAATCGTAGTTTTGTATGATTCTTGACGTTCTTGCTTAGTTACTGTTTGGAAAATAAACAAATTTGTCACTAAAGCGCATGGATTAGTCAGGTACTAATGTTTAATTTGGTTCTACTGCTCTTGTTATATTCAATTCGGTAGCAGATTCATCAGTAACTTGATTCTGAAACACTTGTTTGCTTCCTCATTTAATTCACTTTCGTTTAGGAGCTTAAAATAGGTTTTTTGTAGTAAGAGAAGTCGTAAGCATCAAAAAACAGCGCGGTATCTTGTTGATAGATGGAGGGAATCTGAACTGTTAGTAACTAGAGAAGCGACATCAATAACGAAACATCGATGTTAGCAAACATAGATGTTCATAATAGAAACATCGATGTTGTAAATATGTCGACTAAAATCCATCAATATTTTTTAACACCGATATTTTTACATTGCTTTAGTAATCTCTAACAATAAATTCGTGTCTATTTAAGTCGAATTTGAGTGTTCGTGTTTGTCAATTCGCCTAATAATAATACGAGAAGAGGGGGCAGATGCTACGACCACAGCGTATTTGTTACTCACATCTGAATGTGCAATAGGAATACGAAGATTGAGGAAACACAATAGCATGGAGACCATCTCGGCCGAGAGAGTTTGGTAGATCAAACAGCGTTCCTTTGGTACTAAAACATTAACTACTTTGATACCATCAGTTATTTTATCCTATTTTAACTTTTACAGTGCTGTGATCAATGGGAATTTTTAATTCAGAAACAAAACATCGGAAAAGAAAAAAACATCGATGTTTAAAAAACCCGATCTTAATACATCGATGTTCAAAAATCGATGTTTTAAAAACATCGACGTCTGTGTCTCATCCCTACTAGTACCTCGTGCAACGCTATGTGTCTAGTTCTGGAGAGAACTGCCGGAGGTAGAGAGCGTCTGCTGCAGAACAGCACCTCGTGCGGAACTGAAGCTTGGTTGTGCGATGGCTCCGTTCCCTCCGGCGGTACATCCGTTTCTGAGCGCTATCCCCCCCCCGCTCCCGCGCACGCTCCATGGCCCCCAGGCCATTCGTCGCGCGTAATGTAATTCCACGTGGGATTAGTGTGGCGACGCGTTTGAAGCGATCAGGTGATCTCTGTCGACCCGATTCGAAGTTTTGGTGGCATCTTGCTGCTCGCTACACAACTCATCTTGAATATCTTTGTCGCCTTCAATATCGTCATCATTGTATCTCAACATACATCCAATTCGAAGATCTGGTGGCATCTTACTGCTAGCTACTCAACTCATCTTGAATATCTTTATCGTCTTCAACGTCGTCGTCATGATTGTATCTCAATATAAATTCCTCGCCTGAAAGTCACCTTGATGGCCATGTTTTTAGATTTCCTTCTTCGCAACGATGACGCCCATTACAAAAATTCCGCCTGTACAAAAATCCTTGCCATGCGATTAATAAATGAAGTATCGTGATTCCATCTTAAAATGCGTTTCGTGCTTAACGTGATGTGCGAGTGTGTGTGTTCATGTGATTTTCACCGAATCTTTTATATTTTTTTTCTCTCATTGTCACTTCGTTCTCTATCCATTTTCTCTATCTCTGACAAAATCGTTTTTTCTTTTAACATGTTTCATTGCTTGTCACTGTTAATTGTTCTTACGTATTTCTTTATGTACCCAGTTTCATATTGTGGCATGTATAGTGATAAATATCGTACACCCTAATCGTTATCATACACCCCTATTGACTTCAATCACATTTCATTCAGTATTTACGTAGAATTCCAAGAATCCTTACATACATCATCACACCACCTTTGGGACGCTTGCATCGAACCAATCAATTCTTGTATCGTGTCTACGCCTGCTATGCCAAAGCTCCGTGGGCTGCGCCGTCGAAAATTAGACCGTCCCAAACTTCAATGTTTCTACCTGCATCTGCTCGCCATTGCCTCATCCCTGAACAACCCGTACCGCTTCTGCCCGCTGGCCTCTCCTGGCTCTAATGTTCTCATCGCAGCATACATTCTGTTCACCGCTCCCCGCTGCTTCCCTCTGCCCCCCATCCCACCTCGTGGGCACGCACTGCAACGCTTGGCAGGACTGACCTAACATCCCGCGGCGATACCTCGTCGCAGCCTCCATCTCTGCCACAAGCGCCACCTCTCAGCTCTCCCTGCGGCGCTCACCACCGCTTCGCCACGCGCCCGGCAACGCCTCCACGCCCTCCGACGCGCAACAATACATCGCGAGCAATTGCCTGCGGAGTCCTAACCCTCAGGCCTCCCGCCGTACAAGCCTCCCACCTCCCCGCTCTTAAGCCACAGTCCGCTTCACCGTTTCCGCATCTCCTCAGCCACACCCTCCCTCCGTTGCAACTGCACATGACCCTAGCGTGCGGCCACTGCCCTGCCTGCTGCCCCCGGGGGCGCAGACACTTCCGGCGACACGCGCGTTCCGGGTGTCGCGCGATATCGGCAGCTGCGGCGCGCGCCGCCCCCCGCAACTCCGCTCCTGCCCCCCGGCCCCGCCCCCACCGCGAGAGGTGGCGCGCCCTGCGACGGGCATCGAACGCCCTCGGCGTGGTGCCAGCCGGTGCCCCACTGACCACCGCCCGCCCCGCTCGTCTGTCCGCGGAATTCCCCGCCCTACTGCCGCCTGGCCATGCCCCGCCTTTCCCGCGCACTTCGAGTCCGTCTCGCCCTGCCCTTCGCCTGCTCTGTGCACCATCAACTGCTCACCTGCCCGCCTCACCCTGCCCCGCACCTGCCGCGCCTGACCCGCCTGCCTGCCTGCCCTGCCTGCCTGCCCCGCCTGCTCCGCCCGCCCTGCCCGCCCTGCCCCTCCGCCTTGCGCTGCCGCTCTTCCTTGCCCATCTGTCACCCCGCCGGATCTGCCGCCTACTCTGCCTGCCCTTTCCGCCATTCTCCTCCCTTCAGCCCGGCCCCGCCCTGCCCCGACGGTCCTGCTCTATGTGCCCCCTGTCCCCGCCGCTTTCTCTCTCCCGCTTCCCTGCGCCGCTCTGCCCCAGCCCGCTCTGCGCGCCCCTCCCTACCAGCCCTTCTCTGCCCACCCTGCACTCGCCCTGCACCCGCCTTGCTTTTCCCTTTATGTTCCGCCCGCCGTGCTTCGCCCTGACCCACCCGTTCTGACCCGCTCCGCCTGCCGCTCGCCCTGCCCTGCCCACGTCCCGCTGCTACACCTCCCGCCACCGCCGTGGCGCGCGAGGAGACGCGACGCCCAGTTCCATTTGTCTGCCGCTAGTGTCGCCTATTGTGTTTGGCACGCGCAGCGCCGCGCCGCGCCACGCCGTCCTGCCCACGAGCGGGAAACGTGGCGAAGTCATATTTGACAATGTATATACAATGACGGGTTCGCGGGTGAAAATGAGGGTGAAGATGCTTACAAAACTATCGTCTCTCTGGTTTGTTTTAGAGTAAATATGTTTTTATCACATTTGCTTGTACGATAAGTGTTTGGCTGTTACATTAACGGTATATTTTCCTTGCATTATTTCAGTTTAATGGTATTTGACCAAGTATGTATAATCTTATCATAAATTAACATGAATAATCTAGGTTGAGTATTGAATTTTTCTTGTAAAAATAGTCAAACATGTGGTGATTACCTGATTCCACCGACATTTTCGGATCGTATCTTGGTCACATACTGCATTTCACTTCTCTATTACTCTATATTCCACTTCTCTCTTATTCACTCTATTTTACTCCACTTCTCTTCACTTCACTCTACTTTACTTCCATCCTCTTCACTAAACTATTTGATACTAAACCGTACAATTCTGTTAATGAGAATAATAGAATGCCGTCTATTGAATTGTTTTACTCATTCTTTGAATTATTTGCTTTTAAGTGTTGTGTTCTACGTGCATTCGAGTTCTTTTGTCATTTGAGCCAGTTACTTCCTTGAGTTTATGGAAATATTTTCCTTTTATTAATTTTATTTGAACGGACAACTTGCTTTAATTTACTAGAACTGCTTTTGTTGTTTCTGTAACGCGTTTGAAATTCATGTAGATCATTATTAGCAATCTTTATTTTCTCTTAACATTTTGAATTATTTGGACAGAAGACGCCTTATGCCTTTTGAAGACAAATCAAATTTCACACTTGTTTTTTTTACTCTCGAAATGTCAAACGATGTAACGCTTCTTTGAAATTCGCAGAGTGTTGTTGTTGAGTTGAGTGACTGTGCATCACGTTGATGAAGTTTCCCTAAAGAACTGTACAATTAAAATAACCCTATAGCGTCAATATGCGCACAGTAATTGAGTCATTGCATTATGCTTCGTCGTTGGGGGTCATTTGTCTAATCCGACATCAATTGTTTTTGGCTCACACTCAGACATCATTAGTCATGTTTCATATTTGACTAAACATGCACTGACAGGTGACACATCTGGCTGATGTTCAAGAGCTATCAGTTACTTCCATCTCTAAATCTTCATCATTCGTGAGACATAAAGACAGGTACTTTCCTGTCTTCAGTATATCAGCAAATATTGATCTGCGCAATTGTATCATATCTGTAAAAACATATTCATTTCTGTTTATTAATAAAATCAGCAGAGAACAGTGGTATCTAACACATATGAGCACGATACACTATTTGCATGTAAAGACAAGGAAATACAAGTTTGCTATTATAATAGTATACATTGTCCTCTTATTGTCGTTTGCTTGCACTAAAGATGACTACAACATACATCCTCTTGAGTGGTCTCAGAGATCTCCCTCGAAATTCAAGAAAAGTAAAAAAATTTATTTATAGTTTAAATGATATTATTTTCTTGTATACTAAGTACGTAACGTATAATGTATCCCATTGGATAGTACAGAGTATGGTTGTAAAAATAGCGCAGGTCTGATTTTCGTCACACTCTATCGATTTTCGAAACTTGCAAATATTACAAATAACGAAAAAAAGGACGTATTGTTGTTGCACCACTGGCTTTTATTCTAACTTTTCTAGTGTCAACAATTGAACATTGTAAATTTTACAAATAAACTGTTATTATATATGGATGCATATATTCATAATATTTTCCTCAAAATATTTTACTGGAATATTTTATTACCATAACAAACATTCCGTGGCACTCTTCAAGTACGTGAGTGATAACATTCTTTCCTGCCTGGTACCCCGAAGACTGGGAGCCGCACCCGTCATGTCGTGTAGTGCAGGTCACGGCCCGCCTGTAATTAAGGCGCAATTAGCATTCTCGCGAGGAGCGTATAATTCAATAAGGTCGGGCGCGCGCGGGCGCGTGCGGGAGGGGAGCGCGTCGCGTCGGGCAAACCAACACCAGGGGGCGTCCGGACGCCCCCCTGCCCTCGCCGGAGCGGCGGTGCGTACCAAAGGGCGGCGCCCGCTGCGACGCACCAGGCCGCCCGGCGCTTCCGGTTGCCAGGTGCGCCCCCTGCCCCCCTGCGGTGCCCCGCGGTCCCCTTCGACTCGGACACCCCCGCCGCTCGCCCCCTCCGGCGTCCATGCCACTGGCCGGGACGGGGGGCGGCTGTAATCGCGTTTTTCCAGGCACATGCGTTTTCCGCTCTGCGCGATTACGTTTCCAAGTGGATGGACGATAGTGATCGTTTTTCATTGTGAAGTTGCGCGTCCCTTTTACTCTCTCTAGCTTAGATTAATTTTGCTGTGAATACAGAAAAATACCTACGTGCGTACGTAGATGCTTGAACACTGACATCCATATTGCGTTGGATCACATATCGTGCTGTTTTACATTTTGGTGTATTTTTCTTATCACGTATCTCGAAATGAACTGAATGGATCCCTTATCATTTATTCACAGTTTCTATTACTTTGAATCAATAATATTGGTATTGAAAAATATGTTGTTTTTTCACTTTCTGACATACGAAGGTACATACGGAATAATATTCGTATTATACAGAAAGTTCTGTAATGCTGCGGAAAATCAATTTGAAGATTTCAGAGGAAACACTCATTTTGGAGTCTCCTGATACCAAAAACTGAGTTTTCAAAACGTTCACCACTCTGTCCGATCCTCTGACCGTTTGTAAACTGATGTCACCGCAGTGTCTCTGGCCGGGAGGTCCTAGGGTTTGAGACTCGACGGTGGTTCATTTTCAACACTACCTACAAATATAGGTGTTGTGGTAAGATATCTTTGGCATTTTTAAAATAATTAAAGATGTTGTCATTGCCAACAATGTTTTTTAATTCAAAAGCAGCTTTCGATGGCTTAGCCATCATCATCAGTTGTCTGCTAGATGGAAGCCGCAAAACGACTAGTGACTAATTAAAAAACATTGTTGGCAATGACAACATCTTTAATTACTACCTACAAAGCTCGAATTCAGTCGCTGTCTGGAGGACAATTCTAGCCATTGTCTGCTTTGAATGGTAGTATTCTGTGATTTCTCCGATCCACACCAGGCGAATGTCGAAACTGTACCCTAACAAACGTTCCTTGAACCTCTCACGATGTTTCGTTTTGTCTTCCTTGTCTTATCCTAACCCCTTACTTACTTACTTACTTACAAGCACTACGAGTACCCTACCACACATTTTGGGAGACCAGTCAGACGTTTAGGGCTTGTCCCGGCTGGAGCAGTGCCCCGGTGTTGGGAGAAACCCGGTTGGGAAGACGCCGATTGCTCACATGTAGGTCGACGCCGGTTTTGTATTTTCCAAGCAATGAATGATCATTGTCACGTTTTATGTTGAAACATGCAGTACACTTATGTGACTAATTACCAACAGTCGAATGCACGAACTAATCAATCTCAAACATTCCATGAAACACCATGAATATAAATGTCGGTATATCATAAATTCTACTTATATTGCAAATTAGTACTACTTTAAAACTGTCTTTGAGAACAACGAGCGAACACATTTCCAATCCCAATACGAATCCTGCATAAAACTAAGAGATTAAGGGTTTCATTCGCGTAAACTGGCATATATCACATGCATCAAACATATACATGGGCCGCAAGCACTTATTTTTTCAAACTTAATATTGAACGCATAAAAAATAGCCAATGTGTTGCTTCTTTTGGATGCAACTCCAGCGACCTCCGCCTATCAACATTCCTCGCTCGCACATGCACGGAAACCGGCCTCCCCCTTCGGCACGTCCTCACAGCCCCCTCCCCCCACGTGACCGCGACTGTCCCCAACAGCCAACGCGTCCCCTACGCAGCCATCAGCGACCCGCACCGCCAGTTATCGCCCGTCCGTCGCCCAGCCCCCGCCAGCCCCGCGGCCATCGCTGCGCAGCCTCGCAACCTCTCATCCTTCGTCCCGCTCGCCCGCAACGCCAAAATTACTATCCGCACCGTCCGCCCCCGTCCCGCCCGTCCCGCCGTCCCACGACCACTCGGTCCCGTCCCACGGCCACATCCCGCCCCGCCACATCCCGCCCCGTCACATCCGCCGCCCCACACCCTCCGCCCCGCACATCCCGCCTCGCCACATCCCGCACATCCCGCCGTCCGGCTGTCCCGTCTGTCCTCCGGACCCGCCTGCGCGCTTCTCCCGCTCCGCATCGTTTGGCACACCGGGCACGCAGACCACGCCCGCACGCCGACCAGCAGACTGCCTGCACGGCC
>BOPP01000051.1:1662227-1675840 GCA_017312745.1 Gryllus bimaculatus | reverse complement strand
GTCGCCCCGTTCCTGCCCTGTCCCGCCCGTCACCCTCCCGACCACTCGGTCCGTCCCACGGCCCACATCCCGCCCGCCACATCCGTCCCGTCACAATCCCGGCCCCCCACAGCCCCGCCCCGCACATCCCGCCCGCCACATCCCGCACATCCCGCTCGTCCGGCTGTCCCCGTCTGTCCTCCGGACCCGCCTGCGCGCTTCTCCCGCTCCGCCATCGTTTGGCACACCGGGCCGCAGGCACCACGCCCCACGCCACGCCCCGCCCGCCCGACCCAGGCCAGACCTTCGCCCTCGCCACGGCCTTGACCCGCCTCTCTCCCTACGCCGCCCCCGCACCGCCGTCTCGCCTCGTGGCCCCCGCCACCCTCTCGACCATCCCGGCCCCCGCCCTTCCCATCCCGCTCTCACCACGCTCCCGCCACGACCCCGCTCAGACCCCGCCGCGCCCCGCCTGGCCTTCCCCCGCCAAACCGCCACGCGGTCGTCGCCCCGCGTCCCTCGCCAACCCTCTCGTCCCTTCCTTGCCGCGGGGCGGCGCCACGAGGGGCCAGGGGGGATCCGCGCTTGTGATCTTATTGGAGTCGCTTTCGGCCGCACTTCTTAATTCCCCCGAAATTCGACCCTAATTGTTACGCGGCCCCGTCGGCGCGGGGGCGCGCGCTCCCCTCTCGGCGATCGATTCCGCGCTTTGTGCGCGGGGCGCGGGCGATGGGGCGGGCGATGGCGCGGGCGAGGGCGAAAGGGGGAAAGGCAGAGGCGGCGCGGGACGCGAGACTGCGGTGGCGAGGGTGTCACAGGCACCGCAGACTGACGTGCACACTCGAGTTCAGAACAGTCGAAATACTTTCATGAAAACGTTATACAGAATTGATGCCTTGCTGAGGTAGAGTTGAATATGTGAATACAAGAAAGGTTGACGTTGTCTTCACCTTCACCTTCGTCGTCATCTTTGTTTCGATTGGCAAATTCTGTAACGTGATCTCACTAGTTTATTAGCTTAGATACTGCAGTTATGATGATGATTAAGCCAGTAAAATATAGACATTGAACTAAAAGTAGTTTCTTAAGGCGTAAGATCGTTTTTTGACATTATGTATGGGCCATAGAAAACAAACAAGAGATAATTCTGTCGGGTGAGTCTTAAGGTTGCAGCTGGAATGATATATCTGCAAATATTGCTTCTCCGAGAGACATGACATCTTCAGAAACAACGTCAAAATTTTGTCTGAAATGCTTCAAACCTTCTTTTTGAAGTAATGAGTATGTAGGTGCTTCATTATTGTCGAAAATTTGACACCCTACCTACGACGAACTGTCGTGAGGACAGACAAGCTGATGGAATGTATGATACTTTTTGCAATGTATAAAAAGTTACATTAACGTTATGAAAGCATTTTCCCGCGGTTTGATCGACTGAAGTACTATCCTGATGGCGTTTCACTTTGCACTTGAAAGTTTGCACTTCGTATCTCGAATATTGTTTGAACAAAGAAACGTATTTATCACTTTAAAAACTTCTTCTTGTTTGACCTAATGTCTTTGAGGGATTTCAAATTTACATTCTGATTTTTTGGGGGATGTGAGCTTTCCTTCACGAATTGAGGTCAATATACTCTGGCTCATTTAATCCAGTATTATTTTAGATGCTAGTGAATTTTAATCCTAATTTTTTAGAATAAACTGTTAGAATTGCTCTGTAGAGCATTGGGAAGAGAAAAGGGGAAGATTCTACCCTGTATTATTAGTTCATGGAGGTTTAAGCATATCTTTGGCAAATTTATTGCATTATATTTCTTCAACATCCTTCGTGCTACTTGTTCTGTAGGTCAGTCTTTATTCCCTGTTGCTTTCATCTTCACCATGATGATAGCGGATATGACGAACACACCGCAAAATTAATGTGACTCATTTGTTTTTCATTCGAAGGTAAAAACCATTCAATGTAAATAAACAATTTTTTAGCACATATCAATGACTATACCCTTTGATACTGTTCCAATAACTACAGATTGTATTAACAAAGAATGATTCCCTAATTGCGAAATATGCATTTTTTTTTAAATCTGGAATTGGATTATATGTATTATACGTCGTTTTGACCTGAATATCGCCGAATGTTCGCGCTGTTAAAATTTATGCCATTTTTATGTTCAGCATTGATGATTGCGATAAATTTAATATAACAGTGGTTCCCGGACATCGATAAGCCAAGAGAAAACAATACGTTCATGAGTTATATTGCCAGAGCAATTTCGGCTTTTCGTTTGGGAATACTTCGATTGCCAATAAATCGTAATTTATTCTATGATTTTTAATTAAAATTGCGGTCAAAAGATTTTCATATTGATTTCCGCAGTAAACAAGAGAAGGGGGAAGAGAAGATTGCGTTGTCCGCGTCGTTCAACTGGAAACCCTCACGTTTCACCCACTCGCGACGAAATTACGTACGTCGTGTGTCAAATTGAAAGCTCCGCACGCTGTATGGAAGCCAGACATTCGGTAGGTGGTTCTTTTTCTGTACGCCGAGCATCGCATTCCTGCGACTCTGATTTCCATCGCGGTCTTCGCCTTCTCACATTTCCCCCTCGGCGCCTGGGCTCTCCAGTGCAAGCCACGTTCCAGCCCCCCCCCCTCCGCCCTCCCAGAATGTTATAACTCTTCCGCGGCGCCGGGAGAGACAGCGCCCGGCGCGGGCCCTCGTTCTTGGGCTTTGTGAGGCGACGGGGCTGGCCGTGGCGGGGCGGAGCGGGGCCGTGTGTCTCATTCGCGGGCGCCCATTGGACCGCCGCCCGCACCGCACGCCACCGGGCTGTAACTCTTCCTCAGGCGAGGGTGGGCATTCTACACCCATCCAAAAGAAGCGCGCGCCAATCCGCGCCACATGCTCTCGCCCCCCCCCCGCCCCATCCCGCACCACCGCCTAGGCATCTCAACGCCACACGGCGTTCGTCTCCGCTCTGTCCGGCCCACTCTTTACTCTTTAGAGCTCACACTCCTCCCTTTCCCACTTCACGTCCTTTCGCATCACCCAACGTCTTTGCCCATATCCGCTTCTCCCACGTGCGCTTCTCCCAGGCGCTTTTCACCCATGCGCTCTTCCCTGAGGTTACTTCACCCAGAATCCACTCACCAATGCGCTCTTCATTCATGGGCTATTTACCCATGCGATCTTCATTCACCTCGTGCGTCATTTACCCACGCGCACTTCACTGATGCGCCTTCACCCATGCAATCTTGACCCGTGTGGTCTTCACCCAACGCTACTTCATACAAGCGCTTTTCACCCATCTGCTTTTTACCCATGCGCCTTCACACATGGACCTTCACCCAAGACTACTTCACCAACGCGCTCTTCACCGAGCGTTCTTTCACTCATACTCGCTTCATCCGCGTGGTCTTCACACATGCGCTTCAGGATACCCCACAAAAGCGCCCTTCACCCAAGGCTACTTCACCCATGCGCCCTTAAACCAGGTGTCGTTGTATCCGAAAAAGCATATCCCTTCACAATTTAATGTGACGAGTGTACGGTGTGAATTATTCGCTGCCATGACGTCCAATCTCGAAGCTTCCTGCCTCTGCCTCCGGAGCAGATGCGAATGCTGACCCGCAGTATCGATTTCCACGCCGACTGCTTCTTAAAGGATACACTGAGTAGAGTGGACCCGGGCATCTATATATTCACGTTTGCAAAGCTGAAAGTAATATTTCTGATTTCACAAGAGAACTTCACTCCATGAAACCTGAGCTACATTTTTTAATGGAAAATTATTCTGATAGATACCTCGAAAGGTAGTCACGACACTGCTATTAAACCATTTGTTACGAATGTAGTCATGAAATGAAATGCCATTTTTCATGAATGTAGAAACTGTTTTTTTGTGTTAGTGAATCTAGCTCAGTCATATTAACCACAACGAATGAAGAAATTCCTGAATTTGAATATTTATGAAATTTGGCATGATCGTTCGTTCATATCTCCCGCGTATCATACTAAAAATCCTGTAGTGTGGGTGGGGGCATGGTAGTAAGCATGGTGGGGGGGAGCCATTATGTATGATTTTTATTGTTTTTTGCATATAGTTCCATAACTTTCAATCCTACTGAATATTATAATGTACATGAAATTAAAGTAAATAAAATTTCCTTCAAAAAAGATTCTGTAAGGTTTTGTTGTAGAATTAATATTATTAATATTTATTTGATAGGGATCGTGTACAAATATTCTCCTAAAGGATTGTGTTCACAGTCAACATATAAATTATCACGCATAAAACTGAAAAGAAGAGGTAATGATGATTTTTTTACATTGAAAGTATGACCACTTCAATGCAAATTATTGCAATATGCAATGGAAACTCTAAATAGTTTTTGCTGAGAATAAGGAAGTTAACTTCGTTACAACGAAAGATTTATAAGTGATGAATGTGACTTAAATGGCCTTGGCTGTCAATATTCAGTGTAGCGCACCCCTTGAGACCTCTAATGTGCGTTGATGTTGCTCCTGCCGAAATCTCGACTCTTGCATATGCATGTGTTTCTATTAATAATTGATGCGATGGAGATACTCCTAATGTGTGTGTGGCGCAGGGTATCATGGTATAGCGTAGAGCGTCAGCAAGCCGAGAAAATATGATACGTGCTTGAATGAACAACGTCGTCATGATACTTACTCTCATGATACCAACGATCGCATTACTGCGCAATCTTTGAATTTCGCTTGTCATAATCGTTTTTGAAAATATTCAATGCAAAATCATGGGAAAACATTTACGACACTATTTGATATTTTGCATAGTGATTTCGTACTTTAACCCGCCATCAACCTAGTGGCGTGATATATTGAATCGCCTGAGATGTATGCTACACGAATAGATATTGGACAAACAGCGATTCTTGTTGAAGTGTATGTAGAAGAACTCTCGTAACTTAATCATTGTCACTGCTGTACTAGAGATCAATGTAACAGTAGCTATAAAAAACATCTCAAAGTCTGTTATTAAATGTTATAAAGTTTAAATTTTCGTAGGATACGTCACATCCCTTCTGGTTTGCATGGGTTTAAAGACAACAATGCAATCTGAAATATTAATGATCAGTTATCCTTGGTTAAAGAAATGAAATACGAAACGACATGCGACGCAGTTGCTTTGTTTATTTACATCCCCTCTAAACCGAACTTAGGTCCCGCCGAATTTGAGAGAGTGTAACAGCATTCGACGTATTATCAGAGGCGCACATTAAGATTTCTTCGATGTACAAAATTTGGAAAATTGCGTTTTGTTCCTCTGCGATCTCCAAACCGTACGAATTCATTAGCGAAATGTTTGTGTGTCTCTAAAGTCAAGAAAAGAATCGTTCCCGAACATCGCGGCGTCGCGTGCTTCATGTGGAGTAGGCGTCTCGCAGCAGCAAAGTTCGGCGCGCGCAACCCGAGCCCGCGCTTCCTCCGGGCCGCCCCCTCCGTGGTGAGCGCACGTGGTGAGCGCGCGACGCCACGCACGCGTCGGGCCGCCGCTCCGCCGGGCGGCGCGCCGTGACAAACGGCCTCGGCCCGGGCGTCGCGCCGCACGTCGCTGCTGCGGCGAAGCGCTCCAAGCCAAAGAAGCCGCCCCGCGGCGCGACCGGAACAATGGGCGACCGCGCGGCGCGACGTGGGCGAGTCGTGGCGGAGCCAGGAACGAGGCGGCTGTGGGCGCGGGCGTGGAGGGCGGGGCGGGTCCAGCTGTAGAGGGGCAGCTGTGGCGGGCGCAGCTATGGCGGAGCAGCTGTGGCGGAGCTGCTGTGCGGGGCTGTGGCGGGGCAGCTGTGGCGGGGTGCTCTGGGCGGGCGGCTGTGGACGAGGTGGAGCGGCTGAAGCGGGAGAGGGCGGTTGTGGCGGAGGGGGCGGGACAGCAGTGGCGGAAGGGCGCGCTATGGCGGGGTGGGGCGCTGTGGCGGGGGGGTTTGGACGGGGCTGCTGTGGCGGGTGGTTGTGGTGAGCGGCTGTGACGGGGCGGGTGGTGGCGGGTAGCTGTGCGGGCGGGTGTGGCTGCGCGAATGTCGCGGAGCGGTTTGTGGCGGGGCCGACTGAGGCGCGGAGGGGTGTCTGGGCGGGCGGAGGCTCATGGGGTGGGAGGGTGGGGCGGCTGTGGCTGGTGGCTGAGGGGGGGCTGTGGCGGGCGGGGGTTTAGCAACTATACTTTTCTTCTGGATAATCATTGGTAGTGGTGCTGGTGGTCGGTGTTGTAAAAGAAAATAGAACAGTGATGGTTGAAAACGATTGCGATGGCTCTAGGAGGATATACCTACATGCCATTGAAACTGCTGCGGTGATGGGAAGTTTAGTGTTGATTGAGGCGATCAAATTATAATATGAGCGCAGAAAAATGACAAGAAACACATATATTGTTCAGAAATACCGTTGTTTGTGGAATCAACTGTGGCGATAGGGAAAGCTGCAAGGGGGAAAATGGAATTCTGGTGAGTATATATGAAACAAAAGACCAAATTTGTGATGGAACATAGTTATTGAGTTTTTTTAAGTTTGAGAACAGTTTAGTGGGTATGGGTCCAAAGTGCGAATTTGAACCATTCTTTTTCTTGTGACTTTTACTTGACATGAATAATTACCATAAAATAATTACAATTAACGAATTACTCTTGAATATGTTACAATAAAATCCTTGTTTACATGACGAAGGAAATGCAAGAATTATTTCAAAGCTACTCGCACATGCGAAAGGCTTAAATCGTTAAGAAAGTCAAATAAAAAGCTAGAAACCAATCGATCAAGCTTCAATGCATTGAATTGTGGTGGAAGGTGAAACTTACGCTCGTCGTTGTAAATGCTCGTTTTTACGTGTACATTTTACTGTTGCGTCTACAGCACAACGTTCCGGTTAAGTTGGCATTGTGAATGAGGCCTATTACCGACGATTGACGGCAATTGTTCGCGGCGGCGGCCGCCATTGTGAGGGGGGGGGCGGTGCTGGCATGCGCCCGGGTCTATTTCCGCGCCCGCCGCGTTCCTTCCGCGTGTCCCCGCCCCGCCCCTCCTCGCCCCTCGCGTCGCGTGACGCGCGCGCCCTTGATGGAGGTGGCGGGGAGGTCGCGGTCGCCCGAAGCGTGAGCCGCGCGGTTGGCGCTGTCGTTGTCACCCGAGACACACTGCCCCGACGACAGCGCGGAAGGCAAGGCGGCAGCTGCGGGACACTTTTGTGCCCCCGAGATGGGAGAGATGTGGAAAGTAATAGGAGACCAGACTGTTTTCATTTGAGTGGCAATAGAAGGACATAGTGGTTATTAACTTTTAACTTTATCTATTCACGTTTCCTACGACGTTTTACTTTGTGAGCATTTAGTGCTCCGAATCTAGGAGATTGAATATAGAATGTATGAATTTATCAGGTTATATCTTGATATGAAAGGATCGCAGATATAGCTTGGAAGGAGTCATTAAAAGACAATTTAAAATGCAGAAGTTCATCAACTTTTTTACTACGAGATACTTTTAATACAGGAATAGTACAGTGAGTGCAAACTCTTTTTATTCGTACTCCAAACGCAAAAATACGGAATATCGTGATGAAATTAACCTAAAACTGCGTCATGTTTTGTTATGAACATTTTCGTATCTTGTAGTGATTTTTGATATGATGGATTTTACTTTACTATACTCTTGTTATACAACAATGTTTTGCAATTTTAATTTGATGAACAAACACTTAATTCTTAAATTGCACAAAATATTTCAAAGATGCTAATGGATATCGTTTTAATTCTGTAGGTGGATTCTTAATGTTTTATTTATTCTCTCAATGTTTTTATTGGTATTTGTGTTTTGTATGTAGCCATTATATGTCCAGTAAAGGGCAAATTGCCTTGATTTCTAGTCGGTCATCTTGCCAGGAACCCGCGTTATCTCGAATTAGCTTAACCTTCGTGACTTCACGTAGTCAACAAATTCGGCTAACAGCACCGGTAACCTTCGCAGCGTTAGCCTAGATGGTCGAGGGAAACCACGAAAATCCCGGCCAGGAAGGCCGGCCCGAGGATTAAACCCGGGCCTTCCGAATGTGAAATCATCGCGCTACGCCCCCAGCCACTTCCAGTGTTATAATATGGCAATTATAATAACTTATTACGCGCGTTTTATGCTGAATGTGCATGCGTTACAACGAAATATTGCACACTCAACAACATCCAAATAGGATAGATTTAACTTTTAAATTGGATATTATATATACTATTTTATGACTTGCTCTAGGAAACTTATCACATTTTTCGATTTCTTTGCCATCTTTTCACAAATCTGTATTTCCTGGATTCGTCAACATTAGTGTTGTGGCCGTGCTGAGAGGCGGGACACGTTTCCTCAAGTGCGCGTGCTTCGTGATTGCAGCAGAGTTCCCGGAAGTGCTCTCTCGCGGCGCGCGGTGGGCAATGGACCAAGTCAACCCGCGCGTCGCCGTCGCCCAAGAGGGAGAAAAAAATTCATCACGTTGAAAAATTACTTGCTCTCCACATGCACTCCGGGAGGGAAAAAATATATATTTCTCGTGTTTGAAGGGGTCGGTCGCCTCCGTCGAGGGCGACGAGGGCGGTGTCACAAATTTCGCGGAGAGTTGCTGGCCGTGTGTATTCACCCCCCCTCCCGCCGGCGCCCGTACCCGCCCCTGCCCCACCTCCCGCCACGCCGTCGCCCCGCCTTCTCCCCGCCGCAGTCTAAACGGTTTAAGATTTAATAAGCACTATTTGCGTGTGAAATGAGGCTTAAGCTTTCTGCATGGCTCGGACGTTCAGGGATGGTGCCGGCGGGCGGATGCCGTGTCGGTATCTACCGGGGGGCCCGGGCGCCCCGGAGTTGCGCCGGCGCGCGGATCGTGACGGCGGATGTGGCCGGGCGCGAGAGTTGGCGGGCGGACCGGGGCGGAGAAGGGCTGGGGCAGCGGTAGGGCAGGGATGGAGAAGTGAGGGAAGGGCCGAGCCGGGAACGGGTGGGGGGAGAGAGGGAGGAGAGTAGCTCCCTTTATAGGCTGACGGCAGGCCGAGAAATTTTCTGCTGAATTATTTTGGATTCGAGTTCCTGCGGAGACGCATTTCTTCGGCAAACGGAGCCGACATGTTTATAGGTGTGTGCTCTGCGGGGGACTTTATTACGCTGGAAAGAGAGAGAGAGAGAGAAGGTGGGACTGGAGGGAGATGCTGAAAGAGAGAGGTGAAGGGGCTGAGAGTTGAAGGGGAGAGATTGAATGTGTGGAGATCACTGGTTACAACGGGGAGAGAGTCGCCAGATCAAGATAGGAGGAATAATCTTCTTCCACTTGTTAGAGAGGGCGTAGCGTATTTCGTGGGGAGAGCGATATAAGATCACCTACTATATTAGCGTCTAGAAATATAAATGTTTTAATCACAATGGACACGATTTGCGAGTATATTTGGCTTTCCTTATATGGACTTATATTCTTAAAAGACTGTCATAATGACGTGACGATAGTCGTGATGTTATGTTACTTTGTGTTCGTCCGGTGTTTTGTGTAAAAAAGGTGTGAGATTCTATTCCGCTGTATAAATTAAATGCAATTTTATGCATTGTTCTCCTCCATATATATGGTGCAACCTAGTTATCAAATTCTTCTCCACACAGCTTCCAAAATCGACCTACGTACATACCTAATGTATCCTGCCACTGTCCGTACTCAAACCACAGTACCTCCACAAGTCAGAGGCACTGCAATAACATCAATTCACCGACATTCACCGACTGCTTATCAATTCCTTATGATAAATTACTTTCATAATAATATTAAACAAATAATAATGAAGTCAAACTTTTAAGCCCTTCACACTTGTAGTATGAAATTTCAACTTGAGAGTATTGTGGTCGTTAAATATTCAATTACCTCCTCAAAATAAAACGTTCTTAAAAAATTACCTCAAAATTTCAAAAAAAATCTAACACACTTAAATTCTTCAATGCTTTTTAATATTTACTAATTGCATAGTTTAAATTTTAGACATATCAATTAAAATATTTTCATGAATATTATTTTCAATAAAACGAGCTACATGATTATGAATTATGAACATTTATTGAAGTTCCATGTTTTGCATAACGTTTGTATCATTTAATCTGTTGCATGGTACGAATCCTAGTCAGTGATTGAAAATGTTCTCATATTTTATCTTCTGAATTTTATTTCATGATGTTCTTCGTTAAAAAATATAAACCTCATCAATAGCGGGTGGGTTTTGGATACATTTTTACATTTTGCTCGAATATTTTCACATTGGTGGAAGTATCATTTTTATTAAGCACTGCTGTTATGAAATCTGTATTTATTAGCTAATATCATGAAAAATAGATGTCCATAGTGTGTGGTCCATCCAAAGTGTGTGGTCTCTTGAGGAAACCTTGTCCGACGGTCCGGTCGCGGCCTACAGCTGCAACATTTAAAGGATTTTGATGAAACTTTATGGTAGGGTCTCGCGCAGAAAGTTGTCCTAATTTTCAAAGAGATCGGAGCCCATACATTAGAGCTGCAAGACGCTTTGTTCTCATTTCCGCTTAATGGCACATAGGATGAAAATGTATCGCCAGCAGAACTTCGCAAGCGGCGAGTTCTTAAACTTTTGTAATGGAGAGCAGTTGCTCGTGCCGCTGGTTAACGAGTTATTCGTGAGAATGTTTCGGAACATGATTATTTCTGCGATCTGCGAGGAGGTAGTTAGAAAAGTTGACAGAAAGTTGGGGAGAATACCGAACGACTTAATATGAGAATATTTAAAGTTAATTTGTAATAATAAAATTGAATGAAAATAAATATATTTTTAATTCCTTTAAATGTGTTTTTGTATTTTTAAATTGCGAATCAAACGTTTCAAACAGTATGATACGCTTGGATGCATTGCAATTAATTATTTTACCCTTAAGTTCACTTTTATTAGTTTGAAAATACGGTAATTTTTATTTTATTACTTCCGAAATTCAAAGCAGCATTTGAATACAAACACAAATAATGAAATTCATTTAATAAGTAACGAATATTCAGTATTTTTACGACTATATGACGTTTTTGATACACTTACGACTAAATAACGTTCTTGTAATCGTAGGTTCTTGATAATAATGCAATAATAAGAGTTCGTTAAATCCAAAATTTTAACAAAGATGATATGGTACGACGTACGCTTCCCATGTGCACAAAATTTAATACAAACAACATATTTCGGGAAACCACTTAATGCAACGTCCCACTGCTTCAAAAAGACAGCGTCTTTAATACCCTCTCTTTACTGGAATGCATCCTACGCTTATGGAATGTTCGAATGTACGAAACCTTCGTATATACGTTTCCTTATTTACCGTATTTCAAAGTATGGTTGTCTACATAATAACCTACAGACGGGGTTCGATATTCACATGCATCGGTTCATTACCGGCTTGTTTTAGAGCTTCTGTCCACGTCCAGCTTTTATTCGATGAAACAGCGTTTCCGAAACCTACTTTAAACAATGTTACCTTCTTTTCCAAATCATTTGAAGGACTTGAGCGTTCCCTACTCACTCGAGCGTTTTTAACACGTTGTGGATTTCATTTCTTAGCTTCATCTATTAGCTTGATTACATCAACTAATCGTTTTACTTTTGGGTGGAAGGAAATCTTTCTTCCTTTTCATTTCACATTTCTTTGAACTTTCCAATCGGTTGTTGTTTTCGTGTTGCATATTTCTGTGTTTCAAGCATGGTTATTCTGGCGAGTGTTGTTGAACATATATTTTTATTGCTTGATCTTCTACTGGGGTTGAAAAGCTGCTGTTCTCAACCTGCTCTTGACTCTTGAGTGTGTCTTATTTTAATGCATAGTCACAGTTGCCTATCAGTCAAAGCGCCTCGCTTCCTAACTAATAATTCGGCCAATTCATTCCGCATGCAAAATTTCAATTGCACAAAATACAATTTTTCAGTATTATGCAATAAATCAAAACGTGTAGTGTGTATAATCTAACCACTTTACGTAGTGGCAAATAATATATATATATATATATATATATATATATATATATAAATTTATTAAAAAAATATTAATATAAAATTTCAAAAACAGGGTACCCCCTCAAAAACCATTAATAATACTGCACTTACTGCTAAATAAAACCTTTGCGCATGCTATCTCAGTTTATTTTCTGAAAGAAAAAATAACAAAACCATAATTCCATATTACACATATATGAAGGGAAGGCTTATTTCAACTTTCCTCTGTTAATTTCCTTGCATTAGCAATAATCAGACTTTGGTAATGGGATATTCAAGAGTCGTGATATCTCCCGAGGTAAATGGAGCAGCGTCCTAAGTGGAGGAACCCTCTGAAGGCCGGCTTGTAAAGGTGTCCGACTACCAACACTTCCCAAAGACCGCATTCCCCTGCTATCGTAGAAAAATAAAGTCGAGTAAAAAGTTTTTATTTAGAAAATCAAACTAAAGTTAAGAATGAAAAGTGTTCCTTAAAATGTAATTGATTAATATATAACGAAAAGGAGCCACTTTCACGCATATATGATGCAAATTTCTTAGCCTAATTTATTATCTGGATACACCATTACATGCTCAGTTTCTTAACTATGAATTCTCGAAATTTAATGAAATGAGAATGAAGTCGTATGTATAAATAAACGTGGTTGAAACAAACGCATAAAACAAAACTAGAGAGATAAAATACCGTAAATAAAAACTTTTTACTGGACTTCACTTTTCTACGCTAGCAGGGGTACGGGGGCCTGCTATGGGAAGTGTTGGTAGACTGCAATCGTATATCAAAGAGCATCGACGTTCGAAGTATTTCTCCGCCGCCCGGCGGTCCATTATTCAACGTTAATTACGCCGAAACACGGGTTCGCGTGTTCCGCTAGAGAGCACATGCTCGCTTACATCGCACTCATATTTACAAAGCGTGATTTACAGCGTATAGAGTGTTATTAATCTGCTTCCGCTATGAGTTAACACTCTTAATTATGTGTAAACATTTTAGTTGTGTCATTGGATCGGGAGAGTAGGAATATAAAACTCTCGTCGGGAAAATGGTTAAATATAGAAAATGAAACTGTTTCCAATTTCTCTCTTTTATGATTATGGACAATGTATGATTAGAGTGGTCGCACATAATACTTTCTTGGTGTCAAAATAATTGTTGCTTTGACGTACGGATACATTTTTATTTCGAATGTTTTGCCATTTCGAAGTGAAAAAACATGATCAAAATTAAATTAATTTTTTTGTGTTCTACATGTGTTCTTCACATTCTCATTAAGAATGATCTAAAAAAATATAACCAACGTATTCTGTTATGTATAATAGTGGTGCTACGTAGTTTGAAAAACTCCAAATTTCATTGAAGTATCTTCTTTACAAACGATTTTAATGTCTCGTCACTACTTCACACCAACCCAATTAACAGTCTGATGGCACGAATCCATTTTCTTTGACGGGAAAACACAGTACTATGGACGTAAAAGAATACACTTCCTTCAACAGCCTTCAAATCTGTCTCCTTGGGAGCTCGCGCCACCGCGAGGGGTCGTTAACGACCCCTTGGAATGCGAGGCTGCGGCAGAGGGTGTTCCTGCGGCCTACCC
>BOPP01000051.1:1644933-1659722 GCA_017312745.1 Gryllus bimaculatus | reverse complement strand
TATATATATATATGTTTTAAATCCAAGAGGCCGGGACATCAGACACATCGATTGATGAATATCAATTTTGAAGAAAAGCGGCGGAACAGTTTAGCCGCTAGCGGACGGAAACGTAGACAGATGTTTAGGTGTCATTCAATTTTGCGGTATAAAGGACCCACAAAACATAGATTCTGGGTACACCATTTGATTGAGAAAATTGTTCTAAATTTAGCAACTGTATTTATCCTCTTTTTCGTTACCAGAACTCTATAATAAGAGGTTTTATGCCGAAAATTCGGCTGTTTCTCACGCCGCATTACATAACCTTCTCTCTACTTCGTTGCGAGAAAGTAAAAATGGTAAAGCAATTAATGACTAGTGTAAGATAACTCATTTGTACCAGTCGACAAACAAAGCAAGTACATATTTTTTTTTTCATTTTATTATTCGCTTTTAACTTCTCGATTTCACTGTGAATATTATCTTGACCTCGTTCACGCTGATCCTCCTCCTCCGACCCTCTCCCCTCGCGTATTTCGCTCGCTGCGCGTCGGGTGTTGGCGCTTGCGTAGATGTGCGGGGCAGTGGAGGTCGAATATTCAAGCAGGTCGCGTGGTCGGTGGGACGGAGTGGGACGAAGCTGTCAGCTACGCACTCTGCCCGTGCGAATCTTCTCAAAGCTGTAACTGCATTCGCAAGCGCATTGCAAACCACACGCTTTAGCGTATGGAACAGTCGCTTAGGAGAACGCGACTGAAACGACGTAAACCGTGGGCACTAAATATCGCGCTCGGTCGGTGGTAAATTTTCGATACTAGATGCTGTAATGTCACAACCCTCAGTTTGTTATCTTAGTTTAGTTGACCGACTGTCCGCCAACCACTTTAGGTAAGAAAATAAAAATTTATTTCTTAACAAAATAAAAGACTGTTTATCGTAATTAAACTAGTCGCATTTGAAACTACTTCCTATTATGCTAAAGTTTTCATTTGTATAAATAATCTACTTCACGTAGGAATTTTAAATCTCATATTAGTCCACGCATAGGGATACTTTTCTCCTAGTCGCCTTGACATCTAAAAGAGTTCTTCTTGTTTGTTTTTGCTTTCCGTCCATTGCACTCCGATGCTAAGCGAACGCAAGAGAACATAAGGCTTTGACAGATGCCGGCTTATACTGCCACGAACGAAATCACCGCCTGGATTGAAGTTTTTCTCTGCTCTGATCGATTACGTTGTTACTCGCAATATACTCTTGCTGCTGTGATTCAGAATAACAATCGGACTGATGAGAAGGGCTGCGATACGGTATAGCTACTAAATGATACACAGAGGCTCATTTTAATATTCGGTCACCTTCTTATTCTAAAGATTTTTAATTTTTACAGAAGAAGCGGGATGAAAAGCAATAAACTGATATGTAGATTCAATAATATCATGTTTTTTGCAATAAATCCCAAAATCAAAATTATTGAACTTTTACATATACATTTTGCATTTCGTAAAAAAATACAGTAGAAAGAATAATACATGCCACTTTAATATTTAATCATTTAGAACATAACTATATAAACAATACTGAATACGATACTGAATGATCTAATATTCACAAACAAAAGTAGTTTTAATATTTTGTGGGGTAGCATTTACGATTAATAACCTCTCGTATATGTTGTGGCATATTTATTACAATTTTTGAAGTTTCTTAAGGCCTTAAATTTCCCCATTCCTCTTTGAATATTCTACACGTATTCTACTTTTCTTTTTAAGAAATTGGGCTTTTACTGACTTTCCTGTCGATAATCTCCCAAAATTCTCGATGGGCTATAGGTTTGAGGATTGAGGAGTCTCGAAAATCGTTGCAAAATTGTAAAAAGAAACATTCTCTTTCAATAAGCGCTTTATGTTTTCGGTCATTGTGCTGATAAAAATGAAACGTGTGTTTTATTCCCAAATGTCCGGCACTTTTGTACAAAATTTGTGTTAGTATTGTCAGGCAGTGTTTCTTATTCATTGTATCCTCAATAAAAGCCATTTGACCCTCACCAGCTGCAGACATGCACCCCCATGCCATGGCATTACCCCCACTATGGTTTACCCTAGGCTGCAGATTTTTTTGTTGAGTTCTGTATTCACTTTACGCCTCATAAACTCTTCCAACTGATTTTATAAGATTGAATTTGATTTCATCAGCAACTATCACATCTCGCCGCCATTCTGGTTCCTTGCGAACGTAACTTGAACTTTTTGGCAAACTCCAGTCGTGTCCTAGTATTGAATTTGCTTACGTACGGTTTCCTTCGGGCTACTCGTCCGTTACATCCCGCACTTCTTAATACTCTCCGCACAGTTTTGGAATGAACAACCTTCCCATTTTCCACTCGAACCTCAGCCACAATTTTTAGAACCCTCCGATTTGGATATTTTTCACTTTTTGTATGAGAGACCGCCTTTCCCCCCTCTCTTTGTCAGCTTCGTTGGTTGACCTTTTTTTGCCCATGGAATCGATTTTATCCTCGTTGAGGGCATTTAACTGAGAGTTGAGGGCAATGACACTGTAAACCGACGTTTTCTACGTTCCTAATAACGGAAATTTTTGACGAAATTAGCGCCCACCAATTGTGACCGAATTATAGAGGGCGTGATTATTAGACTCTTTGAAGAAAATCGGAGAATATTTCTAGCCTTGTTTATTAAAATATGTAGATAGTTTGAAAATTTGCATAGGAAATACTGACTGTGGCAAATATACAATTTTTCATTTAATGCGTAGACGTATGGAGAAATGCATGGCTCTCACACTTAAAACACCATATCTCAAAAACCTTGTAGATATATGGTAGCCATATTTCATCATGATAGCTATACCAGACCTCTAAAATAATACGTCTCTGTCAAAAACGCACCAACCATTCCGTCCCAGGTAGGTGACTGTTGTAACCTAGCTAAAAAAAGGTAAAGGTAACTCTGTGCAATTGAACACAGGCCGACGTGGCTCAAATGGGAGGTGAAGGTAGGGCTCTACCTATTCGTCGCCCTCAGCACAAGGACGAGGTTGTGTGGCGAGCACAACGCCCGGCCGCCTTTACCCCAGGAAAGATCCCGGTACTCACTAGGAAAGGAGGCCGAGTCGACATCAGGGCCGCCCTGAATATAAATCACTAGATAAGAATTGTAACCTACGCTGAAATTCGAACCTCGGCCCTTTGGATTAAGAAGCCAGCGCCCTACCATTGAGCCTGTTTAGCGACCGCGGCTGGATAGTTTGTAATCTACAACAGATATGTACGATATTTGTAACGAACTATTGCATAAATTAGTAGCTTCTCGATTGTATTCTTTACCAATTTTCTTTTGGTGTTTCCATTACCACACGCTCTTTCTATTTATCTTGGTGTCCATTATATACAAAAGGATATCACTCCGAGTCCACCCTAAGCACTTCCCCTACATCAATTTCTTCACGGCGTCTGTGCAACAATAATACTATCTTAATCCCTCTCAGCCACCATTTGTCACCAATTTGCATGCCTTTACGTGCCGTCCGTTCTTTGCCGCCACTCTACCAACGCGGTGAAACCCTTACGCCTTCTGCAGTCCGCCCCCCCTTCAACTCACGCGCCTGCACTCACACAGACACACACGCAGTGGCTCGGAATGTGCTTTAGTGCTCTCGCGCTCTCTCCCGCCGTGGCCCCGCCGGCGCCCCTCCGTTGCCCCCCGCCCCGCGCTTCTCCCCCGCCCAATGCCTGATCCCAACCAAACCAAACTCCTCGGCCTCTCTAGCATCATGCCACTAGCGTCTCCTCGCACAGCGCAAGCAACCTTCTCGTCCTTTTGAGGAGGCACGCCACTCACCACTCTCCGTTTTTCTTTTTCGCAGCTCTGCGTCTTGAGCAATATTTTATTACAAAGAAATTACACATATTTCGTTTTCCGCTCAAGAATATATTCATTATCTGGCCGTCGCGCATAAATCTTCAAAGGGCTGTCGCGAGGGTGCGCACCCGCGCGACTTGCACTGAGGCGGGGAGGGGCGGGGCGGCCGGGGTGAGAGTGAGAGGCGGGATGTTCTTTTAACGCAATTTCTCTTTAGGGTTCGGCGCTTAAAATATCGCTCGTGTGAACGCCGAGGCCTAGCCGCGCCGGTGCGTCCGAGCGTACGTTAAGTCCCACCCCTTCCTCTCCGCTCGCCGCCTTGCCCACCGTCCTCCCGCGCACGGCACACAGCGCCCTCTGCGACGGCGCCGCACGTCGGGCGTAACCCCAAGGATGATGAGTCGGGCCGAAGACCGTTGAATATCGCGCACGCAACAAATGGAGATGCGGGTGTAGCGCGATTCATCACAGCCGAAAAAACCGCGATGCGGAACGCGCAACCCGCGGTGGTGGAGGGTGGGGTGGGGGGGAGAAAGCGTCCAGGGCCTTGTTCTCGCCGCCGTCCGATGAGTGCTTGGGTTGTTTAGGAGGAAGGGGAAGAGTCGGAGGGGCAGTTGGAGCGGAGAATATAGGCGGGCACGGCTCCAAGTGCAACTGGACTCAAGCACGGAGGTGGAGGACGGCGCATGTTCCTATCTTGATTCGCGGTTGCTTCTCAATGTAACTCCCGTTAACGTTTATACCAGATACCCTGAGATTTTTAAGATACCTGGGAAGCTGCTAGTAAAGTTCGTTCCATGTTTGTAATCATGAGAAGATGCCACGAATTTTGTGGTTGAGAATTGGATAGCGGAAATTACGCATATTCTCTTGCATTTCATTTCACATTTTGCCCTCCTTTGTAATATCGGCAATAAATTGGACACTTTGTAATAATTCAACGCCCTTATAATCTTTGATTGACGAACTTGACATAAAGAGCTCAGAAAGTTGCAGAATTTCAAGAACTGAGCACTAGCCCGACAAAAATCCGGAGGAGTTAATACACCTATCATTAATTCGAAAAACATTTTCAGAACAAACATTATTTGAACTGCAATCTCTCAACAATTAACGGTTTTTGTGTTAGCAAAATTAAGTTACAAAATTCGAATAACAGAGATCAGGGTTTTTAATCATTGCGATGATAATGCAATAACTTGAGAGTCTATGAATGAATTAAGATAGGAAATTTTGTGAACAGTAAGTGGGGCAGAGTGAGAAGGACAATATGGACTTCGAAGCTAAGATCAATATGACTCTCGAAGTAGTTTTTTTTAATCATCTGGTAAAAACGCCAATTAGAGGATTTTCATTGACTTCAAAATCTGAATCGCTTCTGGTCAAATTCTGAATGTTGATTCATCAGAAGTTTTCACAAACACTAAATCTACGTATATATCTCTGATGATAAATAAATGTTTAGGCTTTATATTGTCTACCAAATTCATGAATGCATTATTTCTTAATTTTAAGAAAGCAAATTCATACACTCAGTATTCTAGTTTTACGAGTCATACTAGAGCTTTGGTTACGTAATCGCATTTTAAACAATTTTGGTGTTAATGTTATTAACAACCTTTATACGTCTTCTCACTCCAGAAGTTTTCTGTTGTATCGATTTTAATTCCCTCTTCAAGTTTATATTTTATTATTAAAGTAGTAGAATTTTTTCTATTTCCTCGCGTTATCCTGGAGTGGTTTATTTCCATACCCTTCTTTTCAGTCTTCGTTTATCTTCCGCCTTCCCACCCAGCTTTTTCACATACTACACTTCTTCCATCACTGTCACCTCGCAATGAACGTCAACCCGTCGCGGTGCCGCGTATCAGCGATGCCGCGCGCGGGCTCGCCTTCTCCCGCACTCCCCCCCCGCTTTCCGCGTCGCCCTCGCGCGGTCACCGCTACCCCCGCTCCCCTCGCCCCTTGCCTCCACGCCCCCCTCTCGCGGCCGCGCAACGCCCGCTGCGCCCCGCCGCCCCGTAGCCCCGGCACCTACGTTAACCCCTGCGCCCGCGAGGCGCGCCGCCCCAAGGTCCCGCGCGCCCCCAAGGATCCGGCCTCTTCCGTTTCCTCCGCCGCTCCCGTAGCCCGCGCACACGTAGTCCCCGCACCCGTTGCCGCCCTGCCGCCCCTGTAGCCCCTCACCTCTTTCCTCCTTTTCCCGCCCCCTCTGTCTCCTGCGTCATCCCCTACGCGGCTCCCCGGGGAGGGGCAGCTTTATCGAGATAAAGACGTGATAATACGCACCCTCCGCAGGAGCAGGTTCAATTATTTCATCTTCATACATTATTGCGCTCCCGGAAAGTAAATGCGTGCAGGGGACGCCTCACGGCGAAGGCCGCGGGGCGCGACCGCCCCGCAAGCAATCAGCAGGCCTCTTTATCATGCGTAATGAACGTTCGAATTTCAAAATCGCGGGGGCCGCCATTTGCATGAAAAAGTAACGACATCTGTTGGCGGGACGGGCGTTGCGGCGGACCGGAGGGTCCCGCGAAAATTCACTCAGCTGCGCGTGAAGGATGATATAGGCGGCGACGCACCCGCCGCGGCGGTTCGACGGTCCGGGATGGTCCATCGCACTATCGCACCATCCGTCGCGTGCGTGGTGCGTGTTCGTCTTCGAAGCAGTCAAGTGTTTCGAATGTCGTCGTTTGAGGTCTCCCCAGCGCGATTTTCAAGTCCTTTATTTCCGCGAGAAATGGACGTTGGGGTGCGACGAAGCTTCGTCTAAGCTTTTTATTGCGGTCGAGAATGGTTTCTGTTATGTATAATATTCCCTTTTATTTCCTCGTTTCGTGTCGGTTTCTTTCATGGGTGCGTTTTATTGATATTTCTCTTCCTCGTAATTTATAAAATGTTTTGAATTCCTTTGTGGAACTCTTATCGAAAATCGAAGAATCACTGCGTAAATAAATTTCTTTTGCATACATTTTCTTAAAGAAAGTCTTATGAAGAGAAATTTCTTTTGCAATTATAACTCGAGTTAGTAACATTTTCTTTGGTACCACTATTCGTTATCGATTATTAATTTACAATAATGGAAATGATTGAACACAATGGAATTAAAACTATACTAGACAAACTTTTATTTATCGACAATATACTATAACCTATTTCCAAAATAGCAGTAAAATTTTACTGTCTTATCGTATTCATTATTATCAGACGGGAAACAAAGTTTGTGTAAATTAAAAGCTCTTTAATTAATAAAACATAATTGATTTCGTGATAGAATTATAATACGTTCAATGACTATTGTACATGAATTTTGTAAGATTTAAATTTTATTTACAAAGAAAAATCGAAAATAATGGTAGTGTGACATTGAAAATCCTCATCAATAACTTAGACTATGATGAAAACATATAATGATACACATGAAAATATAAAACCAAACACACAAATATGATTTTTAGACTCTTGATTTTGGAGCTGAAACGAATAAATAGTTACTAACGTGATAGGAACGATATGGAACAAATAATGAGCACAGTTGGAGTTCATAAACTGATACAGAAGAAGAGGTTTTAAACACACGATTATTTGTATTATTGGTTAAATGACGTTCCGTAATTCCGAAAAACGACCTTGTTAAGAGATAAAAATTAAAAATTAAAGAAATATATTTTTATTGAATACGTGTACTCGTATATCTTTTTCTACGAATTATTTGATGCAATTGTTTCTAAAGCTTGTCAAAATCCTTAAAAGAAATTATTGAAAGTGGCTTTCCGATCCTGTATTTTGTTGTTTTGTCAACGTAAGTTAACAGTTTTACGAAAGCTCATTAAAGCAGCTGAAGTGCTCTAAAGCGTCGTCATGGTCTTCCTTTGAATGACAGCCTACCTAACCGACAGCAAAGTGCGTGAAGTGCTCGTTCGGAAGCTATCAACGTCTCGTATCGACGTAAAAATTCCGCGCAACGACATTTGGTAATCCGACACAACGCGAAAACGCCGCCGAAGCACACGCTAAATTACATTGACGTCATGTGGTCAGTCGCGTTCAAATAACAACCCGGGGCGCCCGACGAAGAGCCCCGAATATTCACATCGCGGGACGGGCAGGGGACGACGCGGGTTGCGAGGGTGGCGGCTGGCAGAGGGGGAGGGGGAAGGCTAGTGAGGACTGGAGGGAGAGTGGCGGAGATGGTTGGGGTGGTTAGAGGCGGCGGGGAGGAGAAGCAGCTGGGAAGGGGTGTAAGCAGGAGCACAGGGGTGGTGATGGTGTCGGGTGGTGGTGGGGGATGGCGAGGGCCGGTGTGGATGGCAAGGGAGGTAACTGAGACGGTGGGAGGTAAGCGCGGTAGGTGGTGAGAGGGGCGTGGTGGGTAGCAAGAGTGTTGGTGACGGCTGAAGTGAGAGGGTCGGGTGGCGAAGGGCGGTGTGGACGGCAAGAACTGAAGAGATAGCGGTGGTGAGGCGGGCGGGTGGAATGGGGTGTCGAGGGGTGGTGTGAGTTGGCAAGAGTGTGAGGGGCGGTGTGGTGGGCCAGAGTGTGGCGGGGCGGCGGCGGAGTCGTGAGTGGAGGGCCGGCGTGAGTGGCGAGAGCAGGGCCCTGCGGGCGGTTGGTGAGATAGGCGGGTGGCGAGAAGGCGGTATGGACGGCAAGAGCTGAGGCGGGGGGGACGGTGGCGGCCGGTGAGAGAGGGGCCGGTGGGTGGGTGTGGAGGCGAGGGGTGGTGAGTGCAAGAGCGTTGAAGAAAGTTTGGAGTGCGCGGGGTGGTGAGGGCGGTGGTGGTGTGGCGAGAGCAGTGGCCTGCGGCGTGGTGCAGAGAGGCTGGTGCCGAGGTGCGTGCTAGGCGGTGGGTGGGCGGTGGGTGGGGGTGGCTGTTGGTGGAAGGAGCTGGAGGCTTGAGTTGTGGGGAGAGGTGGGTTGGCGGAGGGAGGCGTGTGTAGCGGTGTGCGGGGGAGCGGCAGTGTGCGGGGGCGCGGCCCGTTGAGCGGAAGGGACCAGGACGGGACGGGAAGCGACCGCGGCGCCTGCCCTGTCGCTGGCCGGAACACGCGCGCGCCCTAATGGCAGTTTTTACCGCTTCCTCCCCGCCGGCACAATGCCGCCTTATTGGGTATTCTATTGTTAATTACGGTATTTTATTTAGATTTTGTATCCCCGCGAGTGATTGTTTTTCTCGTCCCGTCAGCCTGTTACTCGCGTATTCCCCAGCCCCCTGCTCTCATGTTCCCTGAAGCGCGCGCTACGCCGCCGCCCAGCGCAGCTCGGCGGCGAGTCAAATTTTTATCGATATTTTAATGACAGCCAAATGGGAGAGGTAAACAAGCGGGCGACTCCGCGACGGCACCCACCCACCCGCTCGCGACTGTGGCGACCCTGGCGGCGCGTGGTCGAAATTTGCGATGAACATCCCGCGATGAAAAAACTGAGTTAATGAGTTTTGCAGCTTCGGTGCAAAAATTGCTAGCGCGCGCAAAACTCGACGCGGCTCGGCTCTTTGGTGGGCTTTTATTTTTGGAGCGGGGCGCGTTACACTTTTCTTCGGATTTGGGTGGGACGGGGAGGGGGACAGGGGAATTAAACACGCTCTCGGCTCGCCGCAGCGGTGTTGGTGATGGGGAAAACTGTTCTCGCTGGGTGGCTCCTCCCAGCGGCTGGAAAATATTAACTGAATGTGGGGAGCCGCGTGATTTGCGCGATGGCAAAATTATTTCCGCCCTGGCGGGGTGGCGGCGGGCGGTCTCTCAAAGTGGACTCGGGATGCCCACGCGTGTGCCAGACGAGCTTGTCTGCGTGTCTGATTATGTAATAAAGAGGAAATATTGTCATGCTGCAGCGTACAGTGACCAGCTTTTGATAGGAAAAATGTGTTTTTTGGGTTCATGATAACGAAAAAGTGGATACGGTTTATTGTCTATGCACTACATGGCTTCGTTTAATAAGTTATGTGGTCAGAATCCACGTTTCGTGGGGCGTTGTTATCGAAAAATTTATTTACATCGAAACTTCGGTCTGTTCGTCTGTGGACAATAGGAGCGCTTAAATCGTTTTTAGCAACGGCTTAAGCTGTGAGCTGCAAATAGGAAATTAGTAGGTTGAAGAACGCAGGAAAAGGATCCACGCCGGAAGGTAAAGAAAGTGAAAGTACCACAAATGAAGGCTCTACTAATAGTTATTTATGCTTCAAGGGCGTTATAATGGTTCTGATTATGGAGTAACGACAAAATGCCCTTAGGTCCTTTGGCTAGACGGCGTTTTGTAGCCTGAGATCATTGGAACCACTTAACGCCCGAGGTACATAATTTTATTTTTACACAACTTTATTTATTCCGATTTACTGATTTACTAATTAACTAGATGCGAATTTTACTCAGTTCGTCTATTCAAATTTCCGTCTCAATATTCTCTCTGATAATGCCTACGATCAGAGAACATGTACCATCATTCTACTGTTTTCATAATTCCCTCGTAACCACGATCCTTTTGATCTGTGTAAGTTATTCAGAGTATATCGAACTCCATATTGAAGGCAATAACAAGCTATAACGTAATTGTTAAAAAGAAAATTAACTTTTGAAACAGCATAATTGATCTCGTTTTGGATACGTTTACGCAGAAGTAACCAGTAATAGCTGAACTTACCCTGAAACATGTGGTTGACGTCAAGACCACGCATGTACGAACGCTCTTTATCAACTTCAGTTGTTTTTTTTATATTTTTTCAAAAACCCACAATATTTTTGTGAAAATATACTCGAAATTACGCATTTTCAGGAACGTTCTACTGATATTTTTGCAAGATCGACTTTATCATGTATTACATCTCTATAATATTATAAAAATCATACTTCTACTCTACTCCTTGGGAACACAAAAACAGAAATTGTGAAATGGCGATGAGAATATGTGTGCCTTTGTGTTGCACCATTAGTTTATATGTCTCAACATGCCTTCATGCGTATTAACAAAATTAATTTTGTATCTCTGCTGACAATATTTCGCTTACTTTTATTCCACAAAATAATGCTCTCGTGCGTCTGTTGCATCATGAATTTTAAAGCTATTGCATTTTTTTTATTTTCTCGTTCCTTCTTACATTCTCCTTCTAATTGTCATATGCTTGTTGTTGTACACGTAAACTTCCTCGGCTGAAACTTCCGTTTCGCCGTTATGTTATGTTAAGTAAGTTATGTCTGTTATTAATATATTTCTCTTCTACTTCAGTAATTTTGATTTCTACTGAGGATCTTCCTCAATGAATATTTTCCTTAATTCCATTAAATAGATTATTTTTTATATGTTATTGCGTTGTCCTTGTTTTCTCTTTTTTCTCAGGGAGGAATCTTTCGTTCTATCTGCTCTTTAATAATAATCTCACACATTACATCTTAGTTGTTCTTTCTTTTAAAATGTTATCTTATTTAAGATGTGACCTGTAAATGGTTGCTAAAAAACGACCTCTATTTTCTACCACTGTCAAACTATTAGTTTCACTGTTAGTTTGTTCCATAGTTTGTTTCGTTCTACACCCATGTCATCATTAATCCATTACTTGATTTAATCTGGCGTAATACGTTATCAAGCATCCTTGTTCAAAGACAAAACGCCTCAATGAATTCTCCCGGCGCTTTCATAGAGAAAACAGCCTTGTTTCATCCCCCCTTCCTCACCTTCCCTCCTCCATGTTCCGCGCGGTGCTAAACCCTTCTCGCGCAACGCGTGGCGCGCACGAGGGATCGACGAGTCCCAGCGCCCATCGCCCCGGCCGTCCGCAGCGCCTGCAGATAACTGCCCAACTCCGGCAATAGTCGCGAGGCGACACGCCCACGGCGCGGCGCGGCGCGCGAGGCGACGAGGGGCGATGACGTCACGAAGCGGGCGGGGGCTGCAGGGCCACGTGAAGCGCCTTCGGACGGGCGGTGAGAAGGGCACGCGACGAAGATTCGTGAAGAGAGAGCGAAGGGAGGGAAAAAGAAGAGGAGAACGGATGAAAATGTGTGAAAAGAGAATTAATTATGTGTAAGAGATGGTAGGAAACAAGATGTAAGAAGAGTCTGGGAGTAGGAATTAACACTAATAGTGGCCGAGCTGTAATTTTGACAGGTGCGTGGTTTTCAATTACCTATTTCTTCTGCAATATTAACAAGAGATTCCTGTATTGTATGATGTTTCGTCGTATTAGTACATTGAATAACAATTCAGCTTCAACATATTACAACTAATTTATATATGAATAATTTGTTTAATCGAGCGTGATACCTAAAACGCCCGGAAACAGTGAAAATACAGGCTGAATTTTCAGCATATTTCTGTAATGTGTACCATGACAAGGTTTACAAGCAGGATTTTGTTTCGGTGTCCTTCCTTTTAATAAAGATTCCTGTGATCAGTATAATGTCACAACGGAAATAAATATTCATGTATGTACACGGAGGTGCCAAAAGTCATGAGATACCTTCTAATATAGTGCCAGACCTCCTTTTGCCCGGTGAAGAACTGCAAATCAACGTGTCATGAACTAACAGTCGTTGAAAGTTCCCTTCAGATATATCGAACCATTGTGCTTCGATAGCCGTCCATAATTGGGAAAGTATGGAATGTGCAGGATTTTGTGCACAGATTTACCTCTTGATTATGTTTCGTAAATGTTTGATGGGAATCGTTTTAGGCGTTCTGGCTTACCAAATCAATCGCACCAATTGTCCAGAATGCTCAAGACAATCGCGAGCAATTGTGGCCTGGTAAAATGCGCTAGTATTATTTTTGAGTGGTCCATTACACTTTACTTCAACTGTAATAACTCTCCTCTCAAAAAATTGAAGGATTTCTCTGACAGTGATAGCGTTCACAATGATAGCTAGTAGTGTTGCTAGGTATTTAAAATACACATTTTCGTAGTGTTAATAATGTGTAACAGAGAATGATTAACCGACAACAATGATATAAAATAGGAACCCACCAAAAAAAGTGAGGAAATTGATTGAACGAGTGAAACACGTAGGAAAGTGTCGAAAATTGAGTTCAAGATGGGAACTAGAAGAAGATACGCGAGTATTTTAGGGTTCTTGCAGGGATTAAGAGAAACATATAGACGTACATGAAGGGAAAAAAATATTAAAAATTATGAATCGAAAATAAAACGGAAACGAGAAGTACAAAAGACCTACTAGTACATTTGAAAAATGGGTTTGAATAATGAACAATAATAAGTAAAATACAAGAAGAAGAGAGAAAGGTAAATACAGGTTGGGTCAAACATTAAGGGCGGTGATGTTGAGTGCGCCGGAAAACGGACGAAACAAAAATCGGAAGCAGTTGAGGAGGGAAGCTGCTGGACCGGCGCTGCTGCTGTCTGCTAGGGGGGCGTCAGCGGGGCGGGGCGCGGAAGCCGGCGCGACAGCACAGCGCAGCGAGAGCTCGCTGTGGGATGGAGGGGGGGGGGGGGCGGGCGACGCGGGGCGAACGGGGGCGGGACCAGCAGGCGGGAGCGGGACTGAGTACACACGACCGTAGCGCCGTCCCCGCCCCCGCTCCGCGCCCGCCCCGCCCCCCGCGCCGGCGAAAAGCAATTCTTCGGTGTTGGCGTGTTTGGATTTCGCGAGTTTGATATTTTTTCGCCGCTTCCGCCTCGCCCGACCCTCGCGCTGAGTAGCGCTTGGGCGCGTTTATTGAATGTATTCCATGTATTCCGGGGGCGGGCTTCCAGGCCCCGGCCAATAGCTCCCGACTTCATTGGGGGCGGCGTCCGCGACGGGGGGGGGGCGGGGGCGGGGGCGGGCGGCTTTGAAAAGCGGCGGCAGGGGACTCGTCTCCCGGCCCGACAGCGCGAACCGGCGCAAACTTCCCCCTCCAGCACCGGCGCGCCGGGGGCGGGGCTTGGCACTTCGCATAGCGCCGACGAACACCTTCGTGTTGTCGCCCCTCGTGCGGTCGCACCCCGCGAGGCGGTGCATCCCAGCGCGGTCGTCCTTGCGTTCTGGAAACTTCTGTGCCCCCGTGTAAAGTGATTCACCGATCTTTGGACCGCGCATGGGCACTCCTTATAAATCGTGTAATAGGCTCCTTGTTATTAACTCTCCAACGCTTCCCACATATTTGGAATCTTCTCTTATGATTCCAGCAAATTGCCACTCAGGTTAGATCTACATTGATGTTAGTGTTCTTTAGAGCTTAATTTTTTTTTAAATGATTATAAGTAAAACATTTTGTCTGTGAACTAATTTTTTTTAAATTTGTCTTGAAATGTTCGTTAACTGTTTTGAATATGTGTTGGATTGAAAGTTTATTCCAAATCAAGCGTTCTTTATATTATATCCTAATATCTACTTATAATTACAATTATATTTTATTTAAACTAATGTTTGTTTTGTTTTAGGTGAAGTACTCAGATATGAGCAGAAACTCTGTATGCCTACTATAGTGAAGTATACGAATTTTTGATTAAATAATAGTTTTATCACTGCTATTACCAATATTTAAAGTTAAATAGGATTAAAGGTGATAGCCGTTCCAAATGATAATAATTTCAGTAAATTCATTGCATTTCGACACTCTGTATCATTACATTGTTGCTTGTTTTTTATTTCCTGTGAGACTCCATTATTGTAATTTGACAATACATGATTTTGTTCTTTTCCATTTAAATCTTTCACATTGACTTTTATGGTTGATTTTAATCAGATGAAAGACATTTTCCTCCAAACTGATTTTGAATAGAATAGAGTCACAACGTGATAAAATAGTCCCGAAGGCAAAAGTTGTTTGGTCGTTACTCTAATTGACAATTCATTTCAATGACTCGTAATACCGTAGTCTCTTGTGTTGTCCAGTCATTCACATATTAGTTAAGTATAACTCCATCCATCTCTGAAGACAAGTCGAGCTCCCACAGTGAGGAATTTCCTTATCTGCTGAACTCCCACCAATTGCCTC
>BOPP01000051.1:1611800-1644908 GCA_017312745.1 Gryllus bimaculatus | reverse complement strand
AGGCTCCTTGTTATTAACTCTCCAACGCTCCTCACATATTTGGGAATCTTCTTCTTATGATTCCAGCAAATTGCCACTTCAGGTTAGATCTACATTGATTTAGTGTTCTTTAGAGCTTAAATTTTTTTTTAAATGTTATAAGTAAAACATTTTGTCGTGAACTAATTTTTTTTTAAATTTGTCTTGAAATGTTCGTTAACTGTTTTGGATATGTGTTGGATTGAAAGTTTATTCCAAATCAAGCGTTCTTATATATTATATCTAATTCTACTTATATTAACAATTATATTTTATTTAAACTATGTTCTGTTTTGTTTAGGTGAGTACTCAGATATGAGCAGAAACTCTGTATGCCTACTATGAGTGAAGTATACGAAATTTTTGATTAAATAATAAGTTTTATCACTGCTAATTACAATATTTAAGTTAAATAGGATTAAGGTGATAGCCGTTCAAATGATATAATTTCATAAATTCATTGCATTTCGACACTCTGTATCATTACTTTGGTTGCTTTGTTTTTTATTTCCTTTGTGAGACTCATTATTCGTAATTTGACAATACATGATTTTGTTCTTTTCCATTTAAATCTTTCACATTGACTTTTATGTTGAATATTATCAGATGAAGACATTTTCCTCCAAACTGATTTTGAATAGAATAGAGTCACAAACTGATAAAATAGTCCCAAGGCAAAAGCTTGTTTGGTCGTTACTCTAATGACAATTCAGTTTCAATGGACTCGTAATACCGTAGTCTCTTGTGTTGTCCAGTCATTCACATATTAGTAAGTATAACCCATCCATCTCTGAAGACAAGTCGAGCTCCCACAGCTGAGGAATTCTTATCTGCTGACTCCCACCAATTGCCTCCTCACGCAGACTCTTCTCTAGGATGGCTCTCTCCTGCACCCTTTACATACAGCCACACGTGCCGAGTGCATCCATTTTTACCATCTCTGACTTCTCCTCTCGATGTGTTCCCAACACGTGTTCTTCGCTCACGCCCATTTCCGTTCCGCGGTCACCTCACCGCAGTCCCGCATGTCGGCCCTACCCGCGTTCCTGCCCGTCCCCGACCTCGTCCCGCACTCCCTCCTGTCCCACTCACCCTTCCCTCCCCATCCTCCGATCTTCCCGCCGCCATAGACCCCTTTCTCACCCATTCCCCGTTTCGTCCCGTTCTATCCCCTTAAAATTTCCCGTCCTTGCCGTTCCCGCCCCCCACCCGTCTTCTTCAGGCCCGTCTCGTCCCCCTCCGTTCTGCGTTACCCCAATTCCCGTTCCGGCCTTCCCATACGCACCAACCTTCCGTACCACCATCTATCGTCGGTGAAGCTCCCTTCCCGTCCTGCTTCAAGGATGTTTCGCTCTGTTCTGGCTACCCGCCTTCCATTGTGTTTGCCCCTTTTCCCAGCCGGTCCCCGTTATGTTCAGCTTCGCTCGTCTCCGATTCCTCACCACTGTTTTCTTGGGCCCCGCAAACGCGCCGCTACCGCACGCGCCATTCACCGCTGCCGCGCCCCGCCTCGCTCACCCGCTGTTTCTTACAGACGCGCGCCGCGGCCCGGCCGGCGACACGCTGTTTAAAGTGGCTGGCGGCGGCGGCCGGTTCGGGATCGAAGCAGCTTCGTGCGGAGAAAGGGGAGGTCACACTTTGCATTCCCGTCGTCGCGCGCCCCCGCCCCGCCCCCGCAAGCGTCTGCGCTTCCAGCCACCGCCCCGCGCCGCGGCAGTGGCTGTCCTCCGTCCCGGGAAAGCAGGTCGCTTCGGAGGGCGAAAGCGCGTCGGCGGCGCCGCCAGCGGCAGACGCGCGCGCGCCGCCGGGCCCACCCGCCGGCGACGGGAAGGTCGGTGCGGCCGCAGCCGTGCCTGTGACGCCGCGCGGGGGGGGCAGTGGCTGGGGGCGCGCGGGGGCGGCTTTCGTCGCATCTGCGGGCGAGGGTGGAAGGCTTCGGCTCGGTATGAGGAGGCAGAACGAGAATTCGTGGCAGGGGGCGGGGCAGCGAGTGGGGGGTTGGAAGGTCTTGAGACGATGGGCCACCACGCGGCAGAAAGCAGGGGCACGGAGTCAGCAGTTAGCAGCGCGGAGCGAGTAATGGCGGGTGACCATCTTGGCGATCGGTTTTTATTTCAGGAGATTGAGACGTCTGCACACTAGATAAGCGTATGTATGTGGGAGAATAATGGATTCTGGCACCCGATGTTTTGAAAAGTTGCATGCGAACTTCTTGCTGCCTTGCTATTTAATTTGCACTAGGAGGCAAGGGTGCTGAGTGGTGAATGTAGACCAAGGGCGGCGTTGAAAGCTGCTAAGAAAGCGCCGACACCACGCAGAATATCCTCCAGAGAGGGCTTCGGCACTAGACACAACGAAAAAGAAGCGGGTGTTTACAGTGTGCCGGATGAAGGGAAGCGGTGGAGCGTGAACCGGAGACAGGAGGGAGAAGAGGTGACCCTGGTCAGGGTAGTGGAATGCCAACGAAAATGGGTGGCTGGAATGGGCGGGTAGGAGGCGGGGATGAGACGCAAAGCTGGAAGGCAGGGCAGACATAGGGGCGCGGGGCGGGGCGCGGAGCGGAGGCGCGCGAGCGGGGCGCGGAGGCGGGGGCGCGGAGGCGCGGGCGCGGAGGCTGTGGGGCGCGGAGCGGGGCGCGGAGGCGGGGCGCGGAGGCGGGGCGCGGAGGCTGGGGCCGGAGGCGTGGGCGCGGAGGCGGGGCGCGGAGGCAGGGCGCGGGCCCTCTGCCAGCGCCGTATTAACGCGGACAGGAACAAAAGAGCGGGCTCGTGCGCCGCCCTGCAGCGGTCGCAGCGTGCGTTCTGTAATTAGAGTTTTATGCGCTTGAATTTCGCCCCTGTGCGCCGCCACGCCCTCCTGTACCCACGCTCCCTTCCCCTCTCCTCCCGTGTTTCCGCCCTCGTACTCATCGCGCACCCTATACCGTGGGACGCTGTGGAGACACGCTAGGACCTCTGTTGGCCACTTTTAATATGCGCGCTTTTCACGTTGCTGTTAAAAATGTATTATATAAAATAATTAGACCGACAATTAAACACAACCTATTTTTGCGGGTAACCTTCAGCAATGAGAATTTGTATTATTAAAAGCATTTGTGCTAATTAAATTTCGTTACTTAAAAATGATAAAATATTTGATACTTTTTAATATTTTTAAATAAATGAACATTTTAAAGAAAACTATTGAATTGGTTTTGTGTTAAATAATTACAATTTAATTTTTTACTTTTCCTTCCTCCACTATAGTATTCAGAGGAAAAGTATTGTAATCACCTGAATATGATATTCTTTATTACTGGTTTGTAAATCAGGTTTAAGGTTCTTTTCAGATGTAACGTCGAACATGTCAAGAATAAAGTCTATTAGTGATATTTCAAAGGTGGTTAAAATTGACGGACATGGAGAGAAGATAGTATATGCAATTTTTTTTCCGGGAATCGACTTGTATTTACGGATGAATGTGTAGGTGTGTCACGCATAACCTTGTAGATTAGAAGAATTACATCTGAAACTTGGTAAATACGTGAGGAGTAAGCTCTTGTGTTGACATTTCGAAAATCATCACGATATTTTAATGTTTGTGAATACTTTTCATGAAGTCCCTATTACATTTTCAAATTTCCTAGAAAATGGCTGAAAATGTTTCTTAAAATGTTTTTCTCTTATTGAAGAAAATATGTATGTGAATGATATGGTAAGTGTTTAATACAATTCCAATTGTTTAAAGACCTCTGACGTTCACAGAATTGCAAAAATCTTTTTTAAAACACCAAGTATTTGCATTTAGAAAGAATATTTAATTCCTTTCCACCAAATTTCATGACTTTTGTTTCAAATGTAGTTCAAATGTATTATCGCTTCCTACGATAAACTATTTAATTTTAGGAATGCATCCTTGCTTTTGAAATTTTACGATAGGGCATACATTTCTATGGCATATTTCAAACATACTGATTGCTGTGGCTTGGATAATTTCTGCATAAATTCATTTAATCATATATTTTGAAATTATGTCATACATTTTTGAAAAAAAAACACTGAGTAATTGTTGAGTAATAACACTAGGAGGAGAAAACATTTTGCCAGACAGCCCACTAGTTTACTTTCAAAAAACCTTTCCCGCACGGTTTGGAAAAATGTGATATTTTACTTCGAATTGCATTTACGAAGTGCTTGATGGCAGTAAGCCCCAGAGTCACGGTATAAGCAATGTTCCCTACTGCTAAATCTTACCATAAAACACGAAAGTTCGATGATGCAAAACTGCAAAATTAATGCTGAACGGAATGGTATGTAGTGAATTCTTGCTTACTAGTTAGATTTTTTACATTTTGAACTTAAACGTATAAGGTCTACTTACACTGCCAAAATAAATAGGCTGGTATTGAACGTGTAAAATGCTAATTCATTTCATTGTCCTCGTTTCATTTACTTTCGGGTTTGCCTTATTATTTCAATTTACATTCAACCTGACATACGCATCTGAGGTCTGTTGTATGCATTTAAACGTAACTTTATTACCAAGTGTAATCTGGTAGTATTGAATAATTTTTCGCAAAATACATTTTGAAAATAAGAGATTTTCTTCTTTACTTATATGAAAATAAAACCTCATTCTAATGGTAGCAAGGAAACAAATAATATCACAATATAGTATGATATGCGAAGGGTTCTTCAATTAATCCGGAAATAACAAGCATTAGACTTTCGGATCCTCCCCTTCTGTAGGGAGCGGGAGGGTTTAGCAGAGGCAGAAGGAAAATAATATGTCTGGGCGGAGTATGAGGATCATTCTCGTGGTGCAGTGTCTGGTGTGTGGGGAAGGGTATTCGAAACAGGTTCATCTTACATCTCCAACCTTCAGTCGTTCCCCCAAAGGGGAAGTTCCCAGCCAGCTCTCCTCGCACCTTCCGTGTCTCCTCATGGGCACCTCTTTGTCCGATCCTGCGGTAATTCTCCTGCACCGTCGTTGTCATCGTTGTCTTTACAGACAACCCCGACCGACGTTTGCGTATCTCCCTGCAGCAGGCTGTCTCCGCTGTCAGCCAAGTCTAACCGTCCCCGTAACTCTCACAGACCTCGCAACATTTTAGACAGAATGGAAGATTAGATAATTAAAAAGAAGAAGAATAGATTCTTTGAGTAAACTATGTTTACAATTTATTAAAATGTAGTAAAGTGCGAAAATTGGTTTGTGTGTTCTGCTATCTATGGGTATTGTGAGTACGTCAACTATCCCTTTCGTCAGTATGTGATTCTGTTCTGGTAAGGTATTATGATAGAACAAGAAATACATGTGTAACGTGACTATATATTTTTTTCTTGATCCTCTTGAATGGAGAACCTACTTATTTATAGATAATCTAGTAAATATTGTCAATATATTGCTTTCTACTGCTTCTAACTGCAATTAATAACATCAGAATTGACTTCGTACATAATTATTGTTGTTGTTTTATTTATTATACATAATGACACAAATATTAACATACGATAATATCAAAGAAATCACGAAAATAGGGGTGACCAAAAAGTTAAATGCGTTTCCGGTTAAGTAACCATCAAAGTGGATTTTCAGAACCTCCGATATTCATTGTAAAAAGCTAAATTTATCATTTAGTTTGAATAGTAAGTTCCCTGTTGCTTACACTACATATTCTGTCCATTCAGATTGGCTATAAATAATGAATAATGTCTGAAATATTGCGTTCGGAAACTGGGAAGAACAGCTTCATGGTACGCCTAATAAACACAATAACATTTCTAATTCACAAAATAAAATATGTTTTAAAAATAATTTGTATATGAGTTATAAATAATAACTAAAAGTACGTGAACGAAGTGCGAATATTTCAATTGTGACGTTTTATTAATATACAGTCGCGGTGACATGATTTCCAAAATAATTTTAAAAATTAAATGTACGAAAATTCCTATAACTGGATGTAACATGTAGAAATGGAATCTTTAATTTTGAAATGTATAAGGTGCTTTTGAAAATAATAGGATTGTATTCTATTTCGGGTTTTTGTTACAATAATATTGTCCTCATTTTCCTCTCCCACGAACAAGCCATTTTTTCCGTACTCTCTTCTGCCACTGTCGTCGTTTCCCACCGCTCTGGACAGCCCTTCACCCCACACCCCGGTCTCTCCAGCGTGGATCCATATTCGATCCACAGGCTCCCGGAAGAAGAGATGGAGTTGCGCCGCGGAGTTTACCTCTGCGGCCGATGACGAACCCAGAGAATTGTCCTGAAAGAAGTTGTTTGACGACGAAATGGAAGGAGAGGGCGGAATCCAAGAGTCGAATTTCTCGTTCTTGATTTGCGAATCTCCATCTTGCTGTTTGCGAACTCCGTCTTGTGAACTAATTTTATTTCAATGCAAGAAATTGAGATCGGATACCTAGATGTTATCATTTACTCTGACTTTTCTTTGTTGTGAATAAAGATGAATACATAGTGTTACTGTTGTAGTTTTAGCAAAGTTTGATATTTCCGTAAGTGAAGAATTATTAGTATTTAGGCGAGTAGAGCATTTTCAAAAAAAAAAAACACACAAAAAAAATTAATCGCAAGAAAATAATTGCTTTTATGAATGCAAATTACTTGGATAAAAGTTCGTGGTTAACACCAATTACATTTAATGAAATATTGCATTAATCTTCCACTACTGAATGGAGTAGGATTAATATTTATGACATGTTTCATGCTAATAAGAACGGTTGTAATGCAAATTGAAGTAATGATTTAATGTTGGGTTGCAGTTTAAACTAAGGTTTACTCGTTGAATTAATTAAAATAACTGCTTGATAGTTGTAACTTTTAAATTTTATTGAAAAGCACTTCCAGATAATGATATATTTTATTTAAAGATTGTTACTTTAAATCTACAAGCATATATTTTATTTGTGAAAAACATATTCATCCTTACGTGCGATCCCATTCATAAAGGCCAGGTGTCTCTGCTATAGAGCTGCTGAAGCTTTCAACTTTTTTTCAGGAATTGCTGACCTAGTTTCAGATTTTTTAACTATCTAGATACACCGTTCTCTCTTTTATTGTTCTATGAAAAGAGTTTTTCTCAAAAGCCAGCCACCCGTTAGTGTTCACATGAAAAATTCACTGAAATCCAATATCTCAGCTTTTTTATTCTACTTTTTCGTTGGAAGCATACAATTTGTATGATACGGACGCAAGAAACGTTTTTAATCTAATATCAAAATTATCTCGATGTTTTGGGAATTAGTCATGAAAAATACTTTTTCGGTTACTTTTTACCACCTTATTTATTAATCTCATTATTAATAATTTCATTCAATATTTCAATGATATATATTCACTATTTCAATGATAAAGAACCACATCTTACAAAAATTGAGAGGAAAAGAGTTAGTACTAAAGGAGAATGACGTACGGATTTTTATGATAGAGCGTATTTGATAATTTTTATTCACAAAATGGGAAATTGCATCTACAGTATGTTATATTTTGTAAGTATTGGTGCACTATAAAGTAGGCGAATTCATTAAAGTAGGTGCAGTTCTTTGTAAATTCAAGCAAATTAAGATTTTAAATATTTTCTGAACTTAAATATGCTTCATTGCTAAGAATGTTATCGATTTGATATATTGGATTTTCAGAAAAAATAATGGGTATTCCTAAAGAAAAACGCACATAAATATCTTCAGTAATGAAAAGAGAACGTGATGATCATTCAAAATTACATAGAACATACATTATATAGAAGATACAAAATATTAACATCGTCCAAGATCGATATAGGAGAGTCAAATACATCAAAATGATTTATTATTATTATTATTATTATTATTATTATTATTATTATTATTATTATTATTATTATTATAAACGCGACATAAGTTCCTCCTCAACATAACTAGGTAACTTTGCCCCACCACGTTTTCCTGTTAGTGGGCTTAGCTTAAACCATGGAACATTTTATAATTATTTTAATTGTGTCATTTTAAGGTATTGGTTTTATATTTGTTTTATTTAAGATGGGTTTGTTGAAGCAGAAAAATGTCCTAAAGTTAATATGATTCTTTCGGTTCGTTGAATTCATCTTTTCAGAAGAATAAATTAATCTCTTCTCTATGTCTCACGCCAAACACATTCTATCTATATAAACTGCTTGTGGTTCATGTATAACCCATACTATCCTGAACTAAGAATGGTATGTCTCAGAGCAAGTTTTCTATGTATTTTCAGAAGAAAATATTTTCAGCAGGCATTTTCACTAAGCTTTCATCAGTACTTACTTTCATAGGAATTTCGTATTGTATACCTTTTCCGTGTCTTTTTACTTTGTCATCTCTACTTTTTAAGAAGAGAAAGTATTGTAATCGAGCATGGGAACACAGTTGAGTTCCGACAGAAAAAAATGTAATTTTCGGGCCTTGGTAACAAAAAAGTGAATAAATCTTGTTCCTGTGTAAATTAAATTACTTCCTCCGACACATATAGTCAAAATCTGTTTTTTGGGTCCTTGATATCGAAAAATCGATTGATAGTAATACGTCTGTAGGTTTGTCTGTCTGTCAACGCTGGCGCCTAAACAGTTCAGCCGATTTTCTCCAAAATTTAAATCATTATGTAAATTTATACGAACACGAGTCCCACTGAGTTGAAACAGATATTTTCATCGTAGAGGGTACTATTTATGAAGCTTGAACATTTTCAAAATTTCCTCAATACGGATTCAAACTTCTTTTATTAAACTTTGTTTTTGGATAGCCAAACGAATGGTTATGCCAATGGTACAATTCTCATTCCCATCGAAATCATTGATTCGAAAACTGAAAAAGGTTAAAATCTTTTTGGCATTTTTTTTCTCCTGAGTGAAATATGTTCTTTAAAGACATATCTAGAAAAAAAGGTAATGTACATATTTCGAAAATATCAGTTGTTTTCACGTAATTTTTGTGAAGTAGGGAAATGTATACTTTTTTAAACAATTATTTTCCCAACAATGACTCCTAATTTTTACTACACTTTTCTCTTCGTCTGTATGACGGTTAAAAAATGGTGCTAGTCTCATTTCTGGCAAACATTATGTATTTTGAAAAATTGGAAATTTTTAAAAATTACAAACTTGAAAATATAGGCTTTTGCTCTTAACAAAATCTGTTCTAAAAACTCAGCTCTTTTGAAAACTCATATACATTTTTAAGACAAGAGTATTTCTGCAGAATTTGTGCTTAACTCAATAAAATGTTGTGAATTAACACAATTAAAGAAAGCGTTTTCTCAAAATCGCTGGACATTTTTATTTCGGTTTTCTTCAACGGACTGAACAACGAACGCTTAAAAGAATGGGGCAGGTCTAATTATCGTTGAACGCTCTTAATTTTCAATTTCTCAATAATTAGCGTACTTATGGTTAGATGCAAGGGAGTCGCGGCGCAGTGCGTGCTTTCGTGGTTGGGGTGCTGGGCCTGCCCCGCGCGCGCGTGCATCCGTCTCCCCTCCCCCCGCGCTGTTGTTGACATCGTCGGCGCTGAAGGCCCCGCTAGGGGAGGTGGCCCCCCAGGCGGAAAGCCGCAGCGCGGCCCCGGGGCCTGGCGCGCGCGAGACGAGACGAGACGAGAGGCGCCCAAGACGCAGGGAGGCGGGCCGGATGCTTCCCGCCCAACGGAGCGTGAACGATCAAAGAGCCCTGCGTAACCGCGAACGGGTGCCCGGCCGGCCCGCCGCCACCTCCCACCTCCACCTCCTACCCCGCACCCGCCGGCACTCACCTTTCTCTCTCTCTCTCAACCACGAACGGGCGCCCCTTCACCACCACACGCCCTCCTGCCCCCTCTCTCTTTCTCTCTCTCTCCATCCCCTCCTCTCTCTCCCTCTCTCTCCCACTCTCTCTCCCTTCTCTCTCCCTCTCTCTCCCTTCTCTCTCCCTCCTCTCTCCCTCTCTCTCCCTCTCTCTCCCACTCTTCTCTTCCCTCTCCTCCCACTCTCTCTCTCCCTCTCTCTCCCTCTCTCCCTCTCTCTCTCCCCCCTTCTCCCTCCTCTCTTCCCTCACTCTCCCACTCTCTCCCCCTCTCTCTCCCACTCTCCCTCCCCTCTCTCCCACTCTCTCTCCCACTCTCTCTCCCACTCTCTCTCCCACTCTCTCTCCCTCTCTCTCTCTCCCTCCCTCTCTCCCTCTCTCTCTCCCTCTCTTTCTGTCACACACACACACATACACACAGCCCACATACCCGCGGGCGCCGTCTCACCCGCGTCCACAAGTTCTCGCTCCTTCCCTTCTCTAGCCGGGAGATCCTAGGGGTTTACACGCTGGCGCATTTTCAACACTGGCTACAGAGCTACGTCAAATTCGGCTGATATATGGAGAATAATTCCAACTCCTTCAACTGGACTACGCTCGACCTACCATTTACCCCTCCCACCTCTTGCACACACACACACACACACACACACACACAAACATGCACCCACATACATTTGTGCACTACATTACCGCACATGTCGAGATCTTAGATCTTCACCCGCCTGAAACGGTGCCCCACTAGCGAGCATAACAGAAGGGGGAATCCCGGCAAGTCGACATGCACAACTGCGACGGATCTCGCGTTTTTCTGGTGAGGGAACACTGTCGTCTCGAACAGTCAACGCGCACTAGAATTATGGGAGTAATGGCCACAGCCGTTTACCACCTTTCTCCGTACGGTGTGATGTGGCTGGATCTGGGGGTGTGGGGTTCGGAGTGTGGTAGTTAGAGCATATCCACCTTTCAGAACAGAGGTTCAAGCCCTATACTATGGGGAATTTGTCAAAATTGGCCAAAGCGGGTACGGAGCAAATTTTCCCCAGTTATTCCGTTTCCTCTCTCTCTCTCACTTTCTCTCTCTCTCTCTCTCTCTCTCTCTCACTCCACAATTTCCTAATCATGGAATTCTTATGGTTATTACCAATCCCTCCCCAGTTATCTGCTTCGTTAGTGTATCCGCTTTCGTTTCCATTCACTCACGTTCCCTCCCTCGCCTCACCTTGCTTCTAACTACCACACATGTCTGGTATCCCCGTCCCTTTCCTTGCACTTTCTATCCCGCTCAGCATGTCTCGCTCCCTCCACCTCGAATACCTCTGCTCTCGCCTCCGCCTCCACTCCCGCCCCCTCCCTCGTGCCGGCCACCCCTCTGAGCCGGCGCGCGATGCACGCGAGACAAAGTGCGGCGCGACGCGGGGCTGAGACTGAGGCTGAGGAGGGCGGCAAGATAGGGTTCGGAGGCTGGGGCCGCAACGAGGTGACAGAGTGGTAGGGACGGCTGCGCGTTCGACAGCCAGGGGGAGAGAGATACGGGGAATGGTGAGATGTTGACGTGTGGTGTCAGTCCAGAGGAGAGAAATCGGTGGATGGATGCAAAAGCCCGACTGGAAGGGTTGGTTGGACGAGAGGTGATATTGACCCCAATATAGGAACGTTGAGGTCGATGTAATTACTGTGAATGGAGAAAAATCGGCAGGCAGTGGGTGCGAGTTCTTGTGGGGATTAATGTTTCAGTGTGTTTGAAAGTGGTTGAGTCAATGCGTTGGGGGGAATAGATGACGAAGGCGGCGGTACTGGGTAGAGAGTTGTCAAAGCAACAACGTGACAGAGAGTGCTAGGTTCTGAAAATGCGCCTCCTAATGTAAATGATTGAATTCAATGTGGGATGGGAGTGCAGAGACAATTGAGAATTTTCAGCGGCATGGCAAAGGAGCAGTGCCAAGGCAAAATAAAGTGTTAGTGGTGATTCGAAGAGTGATATATATCCAATACCACCGCTCATGTTTCAATATTGGAGATGAAGAAAATATAGCGCTGTGATTTTTGCGTGAGGGCTCGTAAGTAAGTGCGTAAATCCAGAAGTAAAAAGTAGGTCGAGTGCACTCTTGTCGGAACAGGATGCATCGGACTACGGAGGGTCGCAGCAGGTTCGGTGCGAATATGATCCAGTCGGGTGGTGTCGAATTCCACCGGCTGGAGTCGGGACGGGTTTGAGTGGTTCGGGACGGAACGGGTGGGGTCCCGTCCGATGGGGACAACCCCGGGTCCGGTTGTGTCGTGCCAATTCGAGTCTAGTCCAGTCAAGACCATCTCAATTCAGGCGAATCCTGTGTCTGCGGGGATTGCGCACGACCGCGGCGGTGGTAGATGGGATACACGATGATCAACTGATGATACGTAAATTCTCGGCTGTCCGGGAGACGCAGCGTCGTTGGCTGTGAGGCCGACGTTTCGCCATATATGTCGCAGGCTTCCTCAGGGCAGTGAGGAAGGTCCCTGCTCTGAGGAAGACTGCGACATATCAGGCGAAACGTCGGCCTCTCAGCCAACGACGCGGCATCTACCGAATAGCCAAGAATTGATGGATTCGAGCCACGGAAGCTTACTGTACAACTGATGATACTGTCCTACGGTTGGCAACGATGTAGGGCCAGGTGTGGTGAAAGAGAGGGGAAGGACGTTTGATCACAGCAAGAGACTCTGAGCCTCAAGGAAAGTATTTCGCGCCATTAGCAACCGGCACTTCACCGCCCTAACAGCCGTTTTCGCTCTCCGATCCAGCTGCTTCTTACCCAGCACCCCTTCCCCTTCCTCACCACATAACACCCCGCCGCTCGCCCCAAACGAACGTGCAGATACCGCAACGCCTGCTACCGCCATTGCGCTTGCCTTCCCATCCGCGACGGCGGTGCCTACTATTTCTGTCACCCTCATTCCGCAGCCGCACCTCCGTATCAACCTTGAGCCTATTTCCGTCGAGGATCAATTTCTTGTGACGCGGCGAAGCTGAAGTGAGATAGCGCAATCAGAGCAGAATGACTGGTGAGGAACTGCGTCCCGTACACCGCAATAATAGTGAAATTGAAGGTTGGAAGTTAGTTTACTCGAAATGAGGAAAGCGGAATGAAAATTGAAAAAGAGACGCAAAATTAATAATATGCTTGCCTAGAAAGAAATATTACCTCTGAGAAAAAGTGTTGTACAAGATATGAAAATGTACTTAGATTTTGAATGTATTTTGAAGTGGAAGATCTTTGATTATTCAAAAACTATATTAAATTTAGTATTATAATGGGTGTCAAGTAAATATGATAATTGAGAACCTTTTTGATAACCTTTTGTTGTCAGCGCACGTGTTGGCACCTGCAGGTGTTCTTCCCTTGCAAAAGGAACTCTTTGTAGTCCTCCTGTTTTAAACTGTATCGATTCGGGAGCTTAGTAGCGAGATTTTGCAGTGTTTATAGATATTCGACGTCAGTTGGTTGATTCATTCATTGGTTGGTGTTTTCGGGCAGGTCATCTCCTACAGCTATTAGTCCCGTTAGTGTAGTAAATATTTTAACTTAGGATTTAGCGGTGTTCGTCCGCTATGGGAAGGTGGGATCGGGTACCGACATATACGTCGGCTTGAGACAGATTTCCCTAAGTTACCGAACGGATTCGTCGTGCATGTAAGAGTGAGAGAGAGAGAGACAGAGAGACAGAGAGAGAAGGAGAGAGAAAGAGAAGGAGAGAGAAAGAGAAGGAGAGAGAAAGAGAAGGAGAGAGAAAGAGAAGGAGAGAGACAGAGAAGGAGAGAGACAGAGAAGGAGAGAGACAGAGAAGGAGAGAGAGAGTATGTGTAAGTAGAGAGGAAGAAACAAGAATGAGCGAAGAAAGATCACGTCTAGTCCGTAGATCAAACGTTAGGGTACTCGCACATTCGCCTGGTGTTGATCGCGGAAACCACGGAAAAGTATCGCTAGAGCAGCCGGCCACTAGAATTCACCTCCAAACAACGAGTGAATTCGATCTATATATGCAGCTAGAGTCCATCCTCCATTGTCGGGACTGGAACCCTATGGTTTCCCGCTCGAGTTGCTGCAGAGAGAGAGAGAGAGCGAGAGAGAGAGAGCAATGCTGGCTGCACACCCTCTCAGCCGGTTGCCGAAGAAGCCCGGGCGGCTGCGAGGAGAATCGTGGCCGCAGCGGCGGCGGGCGGCTAATGGTGCAAGCGCTGCCTGCGGCGCGGCCCAGGAATGCCGCCGATATTGAGGAGGCCCCCGTCTGCGGTCACGCCCTCCCCGCCCCGCCCCGGAGAAGGACGGCCCACCCCCGCCGACGCTGATTCACGCACCGCCGCGCCACCCCGGACGGACCCCTCGGCCCTCCTCCTCCTTCGCTGCCGCCCACGCGCACGCCCTTAATACTCCCCGCCGTCAGCCCTCACCACCGCCTCAGCTCGTCCTCATCCGGCTCGTCCTCGTCTCCCTCAACCATCACTCTCACCCCGTCCGCAGACTGCCTCCCTTACCGTTGCCTCTCCGCCCGTGTCCCTCCGTCACGTGCCATGGAAAAATGTGTCCTCGTCGTCCCTACTTCGTACTTGGTCACCGCACAGCGCCTCCGCTCTGCTACACAAACCACCTCTGCCCATCCTGCCTTCCACACAATTCTGCCGAACGATCCGAGCTTTGAGCTTGTCCCGGATCGGTCGGTGCCCAGCTGCTGGGGGATACCTGGATGGGGAAAACCCCGCTAGCCGACGGCAGGTCGGCGCCGCATCTCGTAATACCACCGCCACCTCCCGAGTCAAAATATCACAACACTTACGTGGCTAATGACCCTAGTAGTTGACATGCCCGGTTTCACTAACAATCAATCAATCAACTCATCCCCATTTTCCCCTTCTGTCTCATCCACCTCTACCACGACCCTCTCTATCACTCCGTCTCCTATCAGACTTCCAAACTTGCCATTCTCTCTACTCGGCTTGCTCCTGCCTCACAAGTCCTTCCTTCGACCTTGTTGTTCCATTTCCCACGTTTTTCCCCTGCACATCTCCTCCTCTGTGCTACTCAAACCACAACCACCGATCCTGCCATTAACCATATTCTTCCGCGCAATCCTCCCACTAAATTTCCGAACCTGCTGGCTCTCCCGCTGTACATACTGCCACTCCCCGTCCACAATGCTCATATCGTCATCCATTCACACGTGCCCATCACCATCGCAGTCCGACGTTTCGCCCTCACTCACGGCTCCACCGTCGACAGACAGCTTCCGGCCTCCCCGATGCCTCTGCCTCGGGCGGTGATTCACACCTCAACTCAGTCGGCGCTTCTCCGCCCCCTGCCCCCCCCCCGCCCACTCGACATGCCTCGTGCTCCCACCTCCGCCGCCCCCACGGCGGGAGTGGCTGTCGGAAGCCCGAATTGACCAGAGAATAAATAGCAGGAGCGTTACTCACCATTGTGCTTAACTTATGTCCCCCGATATTGATTCGCATTCTCTGAGCTGTTATTGAGACGAGCGCTTAATGTCGACTTTCCGAGACTGCGGGTCTTTGGGAGATGCGATTATTTCATCGTCGGCGATGTATCATTCTATGAATCAGATAAGATGACATTGAGAGTAGAAATGTCATGAAATATTTATACTTCGTAGGTATTCCTCATCTTTTGATCTTTATTGTTTTATTTAAGAAATGATTTTCATTTTGACTTACAGATACGTGCGGCTTAAAGACTTGTTCATTGTCTGTTGCCCTCACAGATAAAAGGCGGAAAGGCGTTGTTACATTTAAAATAGATTTTTGTAACGAGTGATGAAAGTAAAAGTGCGGTGTTTTATTGCCATGCGCCTTATTGTACTATTTTTATCCTCTGCTAAACTTCAAAATTTGATATGTTTTACACTCCTAAGTTCTCAAAAATAGAGCACAAAACATGATAAAACATCATAATGTAGTATGCTAAAACCCTGAATGAATGAAATAAATATGTTCCACTTTTGTTGTCGAAAGATATTTGAGATTATAAACACATATTGAATAGGTAAGTAGGAAACTATAAAAAAGTATAAATAAATAAATGTACTTCTAATATGGAGTCGAACCGTTGTTTATTAGTTGAATGCTTGTAAAATTATTGTGAATTCGAATAATTAAGATAAAAAAATCAATTTTACCTATCAATGAACAACTTTTGATTCCAGATTCGGAAAACATTTTGTAATTTAAACTTGATGGCGCCAGTAATTTAAACTTGATGGATATCCACCAGTCCATTTATATTATGTTTTTTCAGCATCATGTTCAACATATATGCATAACCTCAAATAGTTTGTAACCGTGAGAGGGGACTTCAAATTGGCAGTCGGTACGTTTTTCGCGACCAAGCGTGTACTGAAACATATGTGTTAATGTGCATATGACTTCTGACAGTTCTTGTTGTAACGTAACAATTCAAAAACGTAATAAAAAGTAAAATACGAAATTAATACTTTTATCGAAATGCTTTGTTTCATCATTATTCCAACATTTAATTGATCTGACTCCGTTAGAAATCACGCAAAAGACAATCATCCGCCTTCCACGAGTATCAGCTCCAGTTCGCAAATCACACGTCCTATTACCGCGCAATGTGATTAACGCCCCAGCGCCACCTGTCGCGGCGGCCAGCTCAGCTCCCCCCCCCCCTTCCCCAGCGGCGTCAGCGCGGTGTCCGCTTAATAAGCCTTGGGAGACGCCCGCCTTGCGGCTGACGTCAGGCGCGCGTCGCGTCGCGTCGCCTCGCGTTGACCCTTGAGATTTATGGGCGAGCGAGCGCGGGGCGAAATGCAAGCGCACGCCTCCGCCCCTCCCCGCCCCTCCCCGCCACGCCCCCGCCACGCCGGTGAAGCGGCTTCGACGGGGCTGGGCGCGGTGGGCAGTCTGTCCCTCGCAGTGATGAACGCGCGTCCGCGACCCCTTGCAGTAGCTGCTGGATGGGGAGGTCTCCTGAACGGCGTGACAAATCAGTATCGGCTGTTTTGGAATAAATGGTACAAACTTCTCGGTTGTACAGAGAAGTTGATAATGATAACCTTTTGCCAACAAACATTTTCTGCTGTAAATTTCTTACAAAATAGTTACACATGTGACATTTCCCCTTTACATAAAGAGTTATCTAAAATAAGGGGCATATTACACTACATAACTTGTCATATATGTAACTTCGTTACATGAAGTTCCCCATCAAGTGTTCCTTGTCAAAAAATATTATTTTTTACCCCTATATCTCCCTAAGAATGTAACATTTATTCTGAAACGCGTGCATTTCTAGAGCAAACATTTAGATCAACTCTGTTGAATGCTACATCAAAATAATACTTCAAAAGAGTATTTTTTTCTACAGCAGAATGAGATACTGCCTTACGTTGAGCGAAGATAATTAACAACCAATCGGAATTAAATGATTATACTTTTATTAAATTTATTTATTTGATTAAATTACCGTCACTGTTAGAAAGAGATCAAAGAGAAGCAGATTTAAATTCACTGAGTGATGGGTGAATTGACAATGTGTACAGTTGTGTTGAGAGGTAAACAAGAAGTAAGTCAGAAATATTAAAATAACATATTTAATGCGACAGCGCAAAGAAATGAAGATTGTGTGATTTTCTTCCCACCGTCATAACTTTCAAAGCTCACAGACTTGCCTCAGATTGTCTTAATGTCTATCTTAAGTTTTGAACACTCAATATACTAAAATGTTTACGACGTATTTTTACACTGATCATTAACATTCTTTGGTGTTAAGTATCACTTGTAAATTGATGACTCATAATTTTCTAATTAAGTAAAATGTTGATAAAACTTTCCATTGATTGTTTATGACTTTCATTGTTTCTGGGAAGATAGATACTGCTCTCAAGGATTTACATTAATGATGCCTCTGTAGAAGCCGCTATACTAGTCAGTGGCGACGTCAGTTTTAGACATTTCGTTTTTATTGAATTATCTCAGAAATCAAACCTTTCACGTCCCAATTTATCACATACTTTACACTGATTTTTCTAACAACGAACGTGTTTTTCATGTTACTATTATTTTCTGTAAGTTTTCCACTTTAGCTTTATGAGCCAAAGGGGTCACACAGAAGTATACATCCTGTAATTCCTCCTCTGTTCGTGCGTCATGGAAAAGGAAAATCCTAGCAACTGAAACCATGTGAAGGATGAAAATGCCACAGGGCGACTCACGTTCAGACTATGTATGTTGATATTTTTATTACGGGAAGTTGCTTTCGCAATCTCCAGCTGTTTTTGAATAGTGAAAAATGAACGTTCGCAGACACGAAAATCAAATGCATGAAAATGCGTTTTTCAAATGCTTTCTTTTTGCTGAAAAATGCAGATTTTTTGTGTTAGCGTGCTATTTTCTCGTTCTGCACGTTCTTTGTACTACTTACAATTCTTTTTTTCTTCCACTACATATTGGATTTTTACAGCAGCTCTTTTTCAAAAGTTAATTCTTAAAGAACTTCTATCAATAGATTTTTCAATACTCATTACCACCCATTTGTATTTTCAATTTCGTCGGAAATATTATCTGTAGTTTGAATTTCATCAACGAAGTGAACTTGTTACAATGTAATTGATATTTGAAATAATACTTCAGATTGTTGAAAGCATTATATACCTTAATTGGGAATAGAACATGTAAATGTACATAAGGGGGCTCATATTTGTTTCTCAGCAGCGTAATTTCGACAGTTTGAAACCTTTTTATTTGTTCTCACGCCTTTGTAAAATTTTCGATGTTGCTTTATACTAATTGAATAATTAGTACGATATTATTGCTTTCATTTTTTATGAACTCTAGTTGCTTCACATTGTGTATTCGGAATCTGTTGAGATGATTACATTTTGTATTTATTATTTAGGTACGCCAAAATGCTGAGTAGATGAAACATTGCAATGTCAAAGTGCGTTCTCATTGAATTTTAACTTTTCGCGTTTCACTGAGGAATACAATTCTTCCCCGTTATTCTCGTACCTTTCCCTTGTCAATTACGTTATCCATTCGCCGAAGGGTGACTTGTACTTCAGTGTACCAATGGTAAGTGGCGACGCCGAGGACAGAAATTCCCGCGGGGGCGCGCCCGCATTCCTCGTGAGTGTGTGAAGGGGCGTGTGTGGCCGCGGCGGGGGCGGAGGCGGGGGCGGGGACTTGGCGGAGGGCGAGCGGTGAACAGTGCAGTAGCAGCGGAAGGCAGGAACGACCAGGGACGAGGCCGAAGACGGGCGAGGGGAGCCTTGAGGCGTGGGTCTAGCGAGGCAGCGGTGGGGCAGCAGTCGGCAGGGGTGGGGCGGGGTTGGGGCGGGGCGAGGCGAAAGACGTTCGAGCCAGGCGTGAGAAGGACAGGGACGAGAGAGATGAGGTGTGTTGGCAGGGAGAGGTTTTAGAGCCATGGGGAAGGAAGAAGTGAGTGGAAGTGGAGGTGATGCAGGTGGAGTGAACAGGGAGGAGAGAAGTGTAGCAGAGTGGGAAGGCGAGATGAGCGGAGCGCCGATGCGGAAGCGGGCCCGGATTGGGAGCGAGAGAGGCGCGGAGGCCAAAGAGGACAGGGCGAGCGTGGGCTGGAAGTGGTGATGTGCGGCGGGGAGGGCGGGAGGCGTGGCGGGCCGGGAGTGCGTGGCGAGTGCGTGACAGGGAGAGGAAGAGTGGCAGAGGCACTATGGAGGTAGGGAGAGAGAGAAGAGAGAGAGAGAGAGAGAGAGAGAGAGAGAGAGAGAGGAGAGAACGGAGTGTGGGAGCAAAGGTGGAGTGGGCGTGGCAGATGCGCGTCGCGGGCGGATCGCAGACTGAGGTGAGGGCGGTGCGGTGCGGTGGGGTGGGGCGGGGGCGAGGGGGACGGTAGGCTTGTCGGGCCGCGCTACAGGGGCCGGGCTGTCAATACGGACCCGTTGGCTTCCGTTGGCTCAGCGATGGAACGCAGCGGAGGGCGGTCGTCTCTTGTCCTCGCTGCGGCTCACAGCCCCTCCCATCGACCCTCCCCCGCTGATGGTTGCGTCTTTGCTCATCGACAGAGCTGCAAGACCTACTCTTCTCTGTGTCCCTTTCTCGAAATGTCATCTTGATGGGCGCAATGTGCTAAATCTCTTCCATTTGTGATCCTTTATACTTGGAGTAAAAAAGTTTCGAAAGTTTCGTTCTCCGAAAAGAACCACATGCAAATCATTGAACCTGTCGGGATAAAACTCTCACTATACTATCGGGACTAATAACTAGAACATTTTACGAGTCCAGAAACATTGTCAATCAGGGTTTTCCCTCAATTGCAGCACAGTATTGATTGCAAAATTGACAATCTTTGAGATAAGGAACGAACGAAATATTTATGTGGGTGAAAACCTCAAATATTCTGAATCAGATCTGTTCATGATTCAGGATCATATTATCTTTTGCATAACTTCTAATGATGCTATTGGTTAATAATATAGCCCATAATGCAAATATTGAAGCAAGGCACTTGTGTTTTGGTTAGAAATATTTTAAATGATATACCGGTTTTAATCAGAGACTAAGCAAAGCAATTGAAATTAGCCACATTCGGTAAAATGAAAAAGAAATTGAAATACAAATATTAAAAAAATCATTATTTATGAAATGAGTTTGTACAATCGGATTTGTGGTTTCGAAATGTTAAGAATTTTGAGAGGTTCAAGTCTTTGAATTTTTGTTTCAGAAGAACAAATTGAGTACTCTCTACACCTAATAGATAGTGCCAAACTTTATAACGGAACAGATCTTTGCTTAATATAGACATATGTGAAACACATTTACTGTATGCAACCAAGCTTTATGTTGCGTTTCTGAAATCAGACAGTACATTTTATTCCTTATCTGCAGGTTCAGTATAAAAGAAAAAAATGTGATCTCGATGCATTTGAATCTTTGTGTCTGAGTAGTTATTTTTTAGTCATCAGCAGAAGCAGCATGGATTAGGCTGATGTAGCATATTCCGGAAAAGTTGTCTAGAGGTGACCATCTCTTCTTTGACCTTCCTCCTTCTATTTTTTTACTTTTGGGAGATTGTAATAGGCCTGCTCGGGCTATCTCTCATTCTTCATTCAATGTAATTGGTCATTACAGTCTTTTTTCTATACGTACTTATATTTTCTTGTAAGCTGGTAATTCACAATTCCTATTCCATAACCTCATTTCCATGACATGGTCCATTAATGTGTCCTTCACATACATCAGGAATGGAATTTCTACTGCGTTAATTCTTCAGTTAGTTATTTTTATTTTGCACATAAGCCATAAATAAGTAGCTTTCAAATAGTTTTATTTTGATTTTATAGAACACTTATACAGTTCATGAGGTTCGTTTCATGATATGTTATAAATAGGATTTTCTGTATATAACGAGAAAAGAGAGAAGGGGTGTAAAAAAGCTGTTTAAATCGCAAATTGGGAACGTTGACGGGTAAAAAGAAAGAGCGAGTGACTGCACCTAATTCTCGATGTTTTGAGTAGACTGCATTGATACGATCGGTAGAGCACAGCTGTCCCGAAACCCTTTGAGAGCTCACGGAGGATTTATGTAGGAGATCTGGAATGACAGAAAAGAAGTTCTTGCATAACTGCATTTAATAATCACTGCACTCAAGCATTTGATTACATGACACAGTTATAACATCACAGTACATGGTAGCTGGAGCACAGTACTAGTAAATTTCCTGGTGCGAGTGGTCAAGTTCAAATAACTTGCATTACACAGACAGCAGAGGTGGAATTGGTTGCAGAGCACGAATTGGGTGGAGCCCTACTTCGCACGAATATATTACTACTTTACGAGTGATAACCGGGAGTAGCCCGAGATTGCACTAGAATTGTATGTCCAAGTGGTCCGATGCAGATGACCTACACTATACAGAAGGTGCACTTGAAAATTGCACTACCAGCTGGGAACAGCCCGAGGTTGGACAGTAAAACGTGGCGTGGGCCGGATCCGGTGGCGTGATCTTTTGATGCAACGGTCTGGCGTTGTGCCGGTTACAAATCAACTGTTCTGCCTTGCGTCGTATGAAATAAAATTATATTTATTCTGATTTGCTGTGGACCCGAACAGTGAGAGTGAGAGTGAGAGTGAGAGTGAGAGTGAAATGGCGCGTGAGAGTGAGAGTGAAAGGGCGCGTGAGAATGAAAGGGAGTGTGACAGTGAAAGTACGTGATTGTACCATGGAATAAAATAAAAGTATTTGAGAGCTTCTTATTTATGGTTTGTGTTCAAAATAAAAAATAACGAAGAGAAGAATTATCGCAGAACATGAGAGTTGGAGTGAAAGAGAAAGAGAGAGTGAGTGAGTGAGTGAGTGTGTGTGTGAGAGAGAGAAGCTGAGGGAGATAGAGAGGGAAAGAGAAAGGGAGGGAGGGAGGGAAAAGAGAGAGGGAGAGGAGAGGAGAGGGAGAGGAGAAGAGAGGGGGAGCGAGAGCAAAGAGGGAGAGAGAGGGGGAGAGGGAGAGAGAGAGGGAGAGGGAGAGAGAGAGGGAGAGGGAGAGAGATACAAAAATTATCTCAGAACAAACTATTGCGTAAAATGTTTTCATGCTCATGCTTAGAAATTCGAGACATTCTTATACAATTTTATACATCATTAGAACATTTGCGAGTCCGTCTGTCGCGAGGCGGCACGTGCGAGGCGCGCGCGGTCACGCCGCCTCTGACCTCGCGATCCGACCGCCTCCTCCGGGGCCGCGACCCGCATGCTCCGCTGCGCTGTCAGCTTACCCGGCCGCGCGAGGCGGGGCGGGGCGGGGCGGGGACATCTGTGTGCGACGCCGCCGTCGCCGGCAGGAGCCAGCGCCAGGCACCAGGCCCCGCCCCCTCAGGGCCCTCAGAGCGCCCTCGCGCACGAGACCCATGTGCCCGCGAGGAATCGGCGCTGGGCGATCTGCGGGCGGTGGGCTCCCAGGGGCGTCAGTCGGGCAAATATTAGCATCAACATCAGTTCCAACTGAACATAACATTAGCATTAAAAATGAAGATGAATTTAACAGCTTCTAAATGGTTAAAGACAGAGCCGGCGCTGGACATGGACAGCCCGGACGATCGCCCAGCAACCCGCAAGTCAACGGACATGATGGGAAAAGATTTGATAAAAAATTGAAAAACAATAACTCGAGAAAATCTTTATCGTAATTTTATAAGTCCCTGTACAGTAGCCTGATTGTGCTCCAAATTTCCAATTTATTTTTTTACTTTTCGTTCTAGGCATTACTTATAAGGTAGGACTCTATGAAATTAATCAAATGACGCTAACATTAAAATAGATTCTATTGAAATTCATATGTATAATTACATGTAGAAAAAAGAGTGGTTGTATTAAACACCAAGTAAAAACAACATTTTTTAGAATTTAATACTCACGTAGGAAATTGTATTATTTGATAACTAAGTACATTTACTTAAAACTATTATTTCAAATATATTTATCAACATGTTTCTAGCTTAAACCTCGTTTTCACTTGTTTTTTTACTTGTTGAAATAAAATAACTCACTTTAAAAACAATATGTAAGAGACCGAGCTGATAATGCTCCAGTGGCGTTAATGAGACGTTATAACGACGTAGATGAGAAGGGAAGCAACTTCATTGAAAAGCCGAAACGACCGCGATGATTATTTTGGGGTCTTGCAACGTGCGAAAAGAGATGGCGTGGAGATGTTGGCGAGAGAGGTGCAGTGACGTAGGTGAGCAACCCTTGAGAAGTCGATGATATTGTGACCGAAATGTCAGGAACTAGCTCTGGGACACGGTGTCGCCTCGGCAGCCGAGAGTTCACGAAAGGACGCTTACGTCCGAGCAGCCCAGAAGAATGGCCGAACCGTTGTCTGATCAGCCTTCGGACTGGTTGTATTGAATTGCTTAAAACGCAATGTGCACAAACGCTCAGGACGACCTCTCTCAATTTAATTGTTAAAACACTGAACAAGAAGTGTAGTCAGTTAGTTTGAAACAAAATACTCTCATATTTTACATGTATGAACGAATTATTAAATGTACACCACGTTGCCAAAACTACCGAAGGCAAATTCTTAATTGAAATACCCTTTTGATGTCTGCAATAACTAATTTTATATGATCTGATCCCTGTGGCAGAGGCGTTCGTATCCATGGTCTGGGGAACTGCAATTCTCCACAAGGGAATTTGCTTTTAGCGTCCGAACAGCCGAGTGCTAACGCGCACCTCCGGCCGCGCAATCTTAGAAGAGGGTGGGTGGAGGGGGCGAACGTTTAGCGGTGGGTGGTGTTCCTTTTATCAAACAGCTCGAGTGTATGAATAAATGCATCACCTGTGGAATGCGCGTATTTAATCAAGTACTAGAACTCCTAAAGTTGTAGTTGTGCATGAAAGAAGTAGGGAAAGGTAACTTCTTACTGTAATGTAGTGTAAATGCCAGGAAATTTTGCATTTGGTTCGAGTTGACAGATAGACATTACGGACAGGCAGACGGACGGACAGACAAACGGAGTGACAAACGGACAGACAAACGGGACGGACAAACGGGACGGGACCGACATACGGGACGGGACGGACAAACGGGACGGGACGGACAAACGGGACGGGACGGACAAACGGGACGGGACGGACAAACGGGACGGGACGAACAAACGGGACGGGACGAACAAACGGGACGGACATACGGAAGTTTTGAAAAATCATACACTTCTTCAGTATCGGCGGACCCCGAAACTTGTATTTTCGTTGAAATCTAGAAATCAATTTTCCGCGTCATTACATACTATTTGTACACTACCTGTATTATTTGGGGTGAATACCAGAATTCGAAAGATTAGAACGCGAAAGGATGTAGGTATTGTAATGGCTTAAAGGCCTTCGGCCTAGCCACATAGGATCAAGTAAGCTAATTTGTCTGTAATAATTACCTATTGAATAATAAATAATAAATATTATTTTGAAAACATGTATGCACGAGAAAGTAAAAAGTAAATTAATTATGTTTTCTACTTTCTTTTCGTATATTTTTTCGAATAAAAATGACGGCTGCTGTTTCTGGTACTATATATACCAGGGGTATTTTAGTACTTTAGACGCGTGTCGGCGCGCTCACACCACATGCAGTGCAAGGAGAAATTTCGGTGGAAACTGCTGCGGAACTATGAGCAACTCAGAACCCCAAATCCAAGAAATACAGTTGCCAAACCAGCGGCTCGCTTACCCTAGAGTGAGTCTTTGTATTACTATTTCGTTGCGTCTATCAATTACATTTTTGGCCCTATCTCCCTAAGCAGTCTGAAATGTTCGACTTCTCTTATAAATTGTATGTATTTGTATCCTTACTCATAAAGTTTATCCAAGCATATACTACTGTGTAAGGTGTGATATAAACGAGATTAATTTATTTGTTGTACACTCTGCCAACCGTACTTTGGTTATTCGCATTTTTGAATCTAACTTTCCTCGAATCAAAAATGTGTCTTGTGATGAGCGCCTTCTGAATTAAACGTCGTCGTTGTGACTGTTACTTAGGCTACGGAAAAAGAGCTCTTTGCTCTTGTAGCCGATTTCCGATGAACCCTGACTAATATCAGAATTTGCAGAAACCGAAGGAATGAATGGTCAGAGTGACGTTGGGAAACTCTAATCTTGGCTAGAGCATAATTTAAACCATAGGTGTAACTGGTTTCGAATTCTAGACAAGCGCTGGACTTCGTAGACCAGCTTTAAAGACCTGCCGATCGACCAAAAAAGTGTTGCATTTCAGTTCATTGAAGACAACTTTTTTTCTCGCTTTCGCCCTTATCCAATCCTTATTGAGTTGATATGGATACGGATTCGGCTCTCCCGGAGTCTAATAAAGGATGACAGTTTGAACGCGGTCATCTCCTACCCTGATGTCCTGAACACGGAGGACTGCAAGAGAAAGAAATTAAAACGATATGCGGTACAGAGACAGTCGCCGTCTTTTCTCAGATTGGATTTTTTTATTCATTCATCTTCTGGGCGTCTTTATTTTTGCTTGTTTTTACGAAATCTTTTTGGTCGTGCACTGTACGAATATGTAATACTTTCCTCTGGTCTGTAGGTGGTCTCAACTTTCTGGGCTGAACAAAGATATGTTTACGAGTCGTTGTTAAAATATGTTTTCCTGCATCTCGCTCGTTCCTGGTACTGCATTATAATTTATCGTAACTTGTTTAATTGCAGCAAGAAAGCTGAATACTCCACTCGTACCATAGATCTTTCCGTCCACGCTATAAAATGTAGGTAATTATGTTTTCATACAATGCAAATTGCAGCATGCAGACTGCTGCATGCAGAGTGATGGAGATCCGTTTCTGTTAATTTAATGTTTGGAAAAATCCGTATTTCTGTTTGGAGAATCATGAATCATTCAAGCAAGGCGATTGAAAAATTAATTTATGCGCTTCTCCGACAAGTGTTTTATAGCCATGTTTTTGCATTTTCAAACAAATTCTACATGCTCTGCGTTGCGTGTGATGAATCACTACCGAGCGTCATGACCTCGTGTAACAGCGTCATTACTAATGCATGATGCAATTTTGTTTGAATGAAGCGAAGCTTTAAGTGCATAGCTAATACAGATTTAATTATTTATGACAGTCAATATTTAACGACTTTTAATTATGTAATAGATACCAAAGTTTATTTATTGGGCTATGTTAGTAACTCTGTGCCAGAACCTAGAAAAACAGATGGAAGTTAGAGCTGAATCATCAATATTTGATGAAGAACTGGTTCGCTTGCCTTTATTGTGCCTTACACATCCGTTAATTGTATGACAAGCATTGTGTACTTCTGAACTAATATTATATTCTAGTTATGAATTACTTTGCCCACATCTGAATTAATATTTTGTTGAATATTCATCATCATCATCTCCAAGTGCGTTTTGAGATGGAACACTTAATTACGTATTTATTGTAGAAGCGTACCACTAATTAACATGTAAATTGTGATGATGTTAATGAGAATGAAATGAAAACGAAGCTGGAATAAAAATAACAAAAAGCGTTTTAAGTAGCTGCTCTTATAGATTTTCTGCAAACATATCACATATATGACATTGCGTTTTTCTTCTCTGTTGAATTAGATCATTTGTCAATCGATATTGTTTTCTTATTTATGTTTTATCTAATGAGGGTAGCATTGTTAAGTTTGTCGCCTTGAATCTCGTTAAGAAAGCTGGCGAAATTAATTGACAGATCATTGTGAACTGATTCTCTGTGAAGAAGAATCTTCTCTCATATACAATTAATTACTGCAGTGCAGGCTCAGTACAAACTACTGCGAATTTATTTTTGCAAAAACTTCCCAATGCAACCGTCAGCCCGGGAGCATTAGCAGTACCCAACAGCTCGCCGCTCGTAGCCTGCAGGGACTCCCCTTAGGTCAACATGAGTCTCGGGACCAGTTTGCCAAAGGCAGAAAAAGCTCTCGACGCTCTTTTAGCCCATTATCCGTTACGTGCTTTGTGGGCACCCGCTTTGAACTTTCATCGACGACCTAATGGATCTTACGGCGCTTGCCGGCACGTGATGCGCAGAACCGAATTGAGGAAGGCCTCTGTAGAAGACGTAGGGCAGCGCAAGAACGCGAGGTAGCAATTGAGCGTGTGATTGACGCGGAACGAGCGTGGGGCGATTGCAAGGCGAACGCGACGTGCGTGTGACAATCAGCTCTTTGTTCAAGGCACGCAGCTGTTTACTTTGAGAGAAGAAAGTACAGCGGTTTTCCTTAACGGTCTTACCTCCGTGTGCGCTTTTGAGGAGCGATCAATGATCGTTATTCTCCTGAATTTCTATTGAGTTTAAGTTATTGAAATACTCAATGTATCAGAAAAGTCAATACAGTGTATGCCGTTTGCTCCAAGGCAATATTTCGGGATGAATGTGAGTTTACGACTGTGAACTGCAACCATAAGGGATTCGCAGGAATCGAATATAGTTAGTTCAGGCTCCAGCAATATCTCAGTATATAGATAGGATGTTTTTTGTGGAAAATGGCATTTTCTGAAGCACAATTACAATATTTTACCTCTTACGAAGTAAGGCAAGAAAGTAAAAGTAAAACGAAAGGCTTGAGTTCAAACATTGAAATGTGAACACGTTTTCCAAACCTAATCTTCTCAAATTTCATTCTACTGAAAAAATGTAGTATTTAAATTTATGAGTTCTCCTTGTTTCAATTCCGACCTCTCTCTGCTGATGTTATTCCTTCCCCATCCCATTACTACGTAACTTCGGCTTGTCCAAGAAATGTTTTACCTGTAACTACTGTGTGTTTTCCTTTAAAAATGTGTGAAATGGAATAAACAAATATTCTCTAATGTGAGTAATAACATACGAGATTAAAAAATACCCGGTATACATTCTTATAGAATCATTATCTGAAGAGACCGTCGTATCTTTCGACATCATCACGATTGTTCGAACGTAATCTGCATGCGTAGTGATGGTGGTTATTACAAAAGTATTTTATGACAGTACAATTTTCTTTTCTTTCTCATATTTTTGGCCATTTATTGGATAATAAACGAAGGAAAAGAATAAACGAAAAAAACATAACAAACCCTGACACTGGTTTGGGCTATATAACTAGGTTTTCCGACCGTACGAGAACCAAGTGGAATTGATTAAGCGAAAAGTAACCTGATGAAACTTAAACTGATGGAAAGTAACCAGACTAGAACCAGATAGAAAGTAATCAAGTGGAACATGACCAGGTATATATAAAATGGTCGGATAATAACTAGAGCGAAAAAGACTAGGCTCGTATAGTACGTAACCAAGAGGAAAGCAGCCTCTGCGAAGCCCAGCGTTTTCCAGACGCTCCCGAGTGCAGCCTCTTCCCTGGTGGCTCTGCATTGTCGCGATTTGCAGCGGCAGATAAGGCAAGCGGGGGAGGGGGGCGGAGCGGGAGGCGAGCTTAGTGGGGCGAGGCGGGGCGGGCGGGCTGGTGCGGCTGTGCATGATAAAACTGGGGCCCCGAGTTTGAACTGGGAGCCTCTGGCCGCGTCCGGTGCGCTGCGGCCGCCTCCCCCCTTCCCCCCATCTCCCCTCCCCGTCCCCAGCACAACGCCTCCGCCCCCGTCCTTGCCACCGCCCCGCGTACTTCGTCTTCTGCGGGTATTGTGGGTATTTAAAGGGGAGGCGGCGATGGTGGCGGTCTAATGGTAGATGAGCCCCCGAAGAGGCGTCTTGTTTATTTTTTGAAAAAGAGGGCGTGCCACAAGGTTTAGCGGTCGGTTGGGTTTTCGAAGGAGCGGCGGATGAGTTATGCGATGGTGATTATCCAATGTAGTATATCTCGCGTAATGTTACCTATTATGTAACGTTTCCTGTGGACTCCTAGCTAGAGCAGGTATACCAATATATACATCACGAAGCGTCAGTTGGATGGCGCAGTTATAGGCAATAAGTTGGCGAGGTTGCCGGAAACTACACGATACACTGATTTACCAATAGCCGACGTGTAATGCATGGTGGTAGCGGTCTATCAGGTGCAATGTGTGGAGGGAGCAACTTCATGATAACGCTTCAAAAGACGAAGGTGAAAACAAATTAGTCACCGTTGATGGCACAATGTTAAGTAATTCAAGAATATCCACTCAAGTCCATTACCGATAATCAGATGGTTTTAAAAGGAATAGTCCATGGTTTCAGAGATCATTATTTAAATTATGTGCGTACAGAATTTGATATGAAAATATCTTAGTATAAGACTAAAGCAATGGCTTTCACACATAAATATTAACTCGTGGTACATTAGGTAGACAATAAAAACATAAATCGAATTTCTTATTTTAGATATGTTGGCTATAGGATCCATATATTTAACGAGCACGAGTATATTATACTCCACCAGTTCCAAAGTATATGTGATGCTAAATGTATTATGCTATAAAATATCTAAGACCGCTGTGATAAACTTTTGTAAAGTAATTATTGCAGTACCATATTTTGATATATGGATCAGTAACTTGGACAACTAGAAAGAAAGATCAAAGATTAGAAATAAAAAAGTCCAAAATGTCAGAAGGCAAATTAAAGCCGACCAAATTTCAAAATGATTTAGTACGATTAATTTTTTGAAATCTAAATGAAAATAAATGATGACTCCAACACGTGAAAAGATATATCCACAAGAAAATGCCCAAACAGATGCTTAAAAGACGGACAGACCTGCAAAAACCAGTGAAGAGATCAGAAGACTTTGATACCCAAACAAGCAGTGATTCTTTATCCTGGAAAAAAAGAAATTAATTACTATACTTATTATATTATTAATCTTGTGTTACCTCAAGCTGTCAGCATCCTTAGTTTCTAATACGAGGCACTGAATTTTCTAAGAACTATTTAAAACGATATTATATATAACGGGACTAATCAACACATTTTGAAGGAGAACAATTTTGATGGACTTTGTTCTGGTTGTAATCTTTGATCCATTTGTGCTTAATGCATTTAATTGTTTGATTCTGTTTAATTTCTATCGACGTAAAAATAATAGTTGGGTTGATGAACGTACCTTCGTGTCCAAACTGTAAGAACTGTCTACGTTTGTGAGACTTATAATTATTAATTAAGTACATTTATATTTTAAAATCATATCTAAAAGAAAAAAATGATTACTCGAGTATCACATTTGTCCATTATTTTATTAAATCTCGTCGGTATTTCAGCCTTATTCATGATTTTATTTATATATGTAAGGAACGTTTTATAGTGTTCTTTGTTATTTATTTATGTCTGCCTAAAATGGAATCCGTGTAGTTTTCATTTCCATTTCCACATTTCTTCTCATTTACCAAGTCTCGACGAAAAACAGTGTTTCTCCTCACTGCTCTAAAGGACACAGATATTTCGTGTAAGTACCGTACAAGAACGTTTTTTTCAAAAACCATAAAACACTAAACAAACGTAATGTGCCATCTGCCATCGTCTTGTAACGTGCATCAGACGTTTCAAGCACATAGGAATCAATTTCTTTCTCCCGTCCATTATTCGTGATTTATTGTGATTACGTTCTCAATATGTGTTTACTGCGTCATTCCTCGAGTGTTGTGTCACCCAAGCGTAAATCCTGCCTATGCATATTAAGTACGACACTAATAGAAAAGTCACGGGAGTAAGTAATGGCGAAAGCATGATGCCCCCGGCGCCACCGCCCGAAACTCATAAAAGCCTGAGCAGGCGCCCCTCGCCCGTAATCCTCCTTCCTTCATCGCCCCGCACACAGCGCCTCTCGCTACAAGCCACCCGCCCGCCGCCGCCCTCGGCCCCCCTCTGATCCCACGCGCCCCGCACGGGAAGGCCGTTACCGCGGACCCGCCCCGCCTCCTCCGCCTTCTGAGCTGTCCCCACCGCCGCCTCCTTCACCCCCCCCCCGCCGCCTCCTCGCCATCCCCACTGGCGTTGCCATCATGGCGTCAATGCCGCCCGAGCCCTTCCCTACATCTCTGCAGTGGCCTCATCCACGGTTTCTCAGCGTTCTCTTCCCACCCCGCCGCTCCCCATCGTGCCCCCGTCCACGGATTCCTTTGCCGTCGCTGTCCTCGCCGCAACCATCGATCTCGCGGACTTCCCGTGCCCTTCTCTTCCGTTCTGAGCCCGCCTTGTCCTGAGCTTCCTTTGCTACATTGTCCGCTCGGTCCTCCCTTCTCGTCCATTCCTCCATTGCCCATTTCTCCACCGTTGGCCAGCGCCCTCCTGCTCGTTGACTTGCAATTCCTTGGTGCCTCATCGCTCTTTGCCTACACATCTTGAGAATCCACGGCCGTGTGTACACCCCGCGCTGCGCCCCGCCTCGCGCCCCGCCTCGCGTTTCATTCCTTTCCAGTCATTCCCTTCTATGCCTCCTCTTCCCTTCTTTCTTCTCCAAACTAACCTCCCTTGTCCTGCGAGTTTATCAAACCATCGCATGCTTTATCATCGTGCCTGTGTAATACTTTGCCACTCTAATCTTGTCACCCTCAAGTCAATTTCACTACATTAAGTACTTCCATATATTGGCGTTCGATGTGAAAATACTTATATACGTCATCTACCGATTCCAACAATCTCTTTTCCAACTTTTTTTCGAAATAAATCGGCGCTATTTGTCACAGCAAAACTTTCATCTACCTACCACATCTATCATATTTTCAAATAATTCGACAACACCCGGACAACCTCCAGAGCGCCGCTGCTTTGATTCAATCCTGCGAGCCGCTCAAATCCCCCGGTCTGTCGTCGGCCCTCCAAGAGAGAGATGGCGATTAAGTAGGCGCTGAGCCTGGACTGTCGGACTGCGCGCCAGCGATTCAATCTCGCCGAGGAGCTGCGTACGCCGTGGCGCGCCAAGCGTGGGGGCAGGCGGGGGGCGGGACGCAAGGCGGGCGGGGCGGGACGCAAGGCGGGCGGGGCGGGACGCAGGCGGGCGGGGCGGGACCAAGGCGGCGGGGGAGCAAGGCGCGGCGGGGGCGCGAGGCGGGGGCGGGGCGCGAGGCGGGGGGGGGCGCGAGGGCGGGGCTGGGCGCGAGGCCGGGGCGGGGGTCGCAGAGGCGGGGCGGGGCGCAGAGGCGGGCGGGGCGCGAGGGCGGGCGTGGGCGCGGAGGTCGGGGCGGGGTCAGCGAGGCGAGACCGTGCGGGAGGGGTGCCGGCGGTGGTGCGGTCGCGGAGCGCAAGGTGGAGAACGAGCAAGAGGCAGGGAGGGAATGATTGATGGTTGCCGGGCAGGGAACTGAGGCGCGGCGGGGGGGAACTGATAGGCGTGGCGGGGAACGAAGCAGTGGCGGGGAACGAGGCGTGGCGGGGAACAGACGTGGCGGGGAAACGAAGGCGTGGCGGGAAACGTAGGCAGTGGCGGGGAAACGAGGCGTGCGGGGACGAGGCGTGGCGGGGAACGAGGCGGGGCGGGGAAGAAGGCGGGGCGGGGAACGAGGGCGGGCGGGGACCGAGAAGGGCGGCGGGAACGAGACGTGGCGGGGAACGATGAGGAGTCGGGGAACCGAGACGGGTGCGGGGAAACCGAGACCGGGGCGGGGATACGAAAGACCGGGGGTCTGCCGGAGGCGGGGGCGCGAGGCGGGGGCGCGATGTGGGGGGCCGATGCGGGGTCGCAACTGGGACCTGGCAGAGGAGGCCGAGGGGGGAGGGCCAAGTGCAATCCCGGTGCGGAGAACGTCGTCCGGCGCGTCTCATCAGAGGCGGGCCGTTATGAGGATGAACGGCCCGTCCCGCCCGGCCGCTCGCGGCGGGGCGCCCCGACGCCAGGCGTCGCGACGATGCCGACGGGGT
>BOPP01000051.1:1561710-1596825 GCA_017312745.1 Gryllus bimaculatus | reverse complement strand
CTCCCTCCCCCCCCCTCGTTCGGCATTTGCTCTTCTGCATTCCGACGCCTACTACTACCACCCGGGCCAGGTTTTTTCTCTTTTACTTTCTCGCCTTCGAAGTACTTCGTAGGAAGAGAAAGTTATATAATCGTGCGCTGGTAAACGGCGATTTTTTTTTCAAGATAGCTCGATGGCGCGGGCTAATTCTAATATTAAGCGGTCGATGTAAGAGTGTACTTGGGAGAGGAGACTAGCAGAGGAAGTAATTGGGAGTAGAATTAGTGCGAATGCGGTGCTAGAGCGGATTAAGTGCATTTGGCGAGTGGCTGGGAGCTGGAGGAATTGCTTCAGCGGGAAAGTCCTCTTGCTGCTCTAAAAGAGTGTAGACGTAAAAGAACATTCAAATTGTTCAAAAGTACTTGTATATAATATGTGATAGTTCTTCTCGAATTCAAGCAATGAAGGTAAAATTTAGATTCTCGTGCAGATGTTCAAATAAATATATTGATGTTTTGGATTCAAGTTTGTTTCGAATGTTTGAAAAACAATATAAGCGCACTATACTGTGTGCAGTTGTTAAGAAGTACTGTTATGCTACATACACATTTAAAGATGTTCGTTCGTTCGTTCGTTCGTTCCTTCGTTACAAACGTTACAGCGGCTTCTTTCCTGTAATTTCTATACATGCGTTTACGGTTTCATAATGTCTATTACGGTATTTTAACATACTACACGTACTCTAAACAAATATCTACTTTGTGAGGTATTTTTCTGCATCACTATTATTGGAAATAATGAATGCAAAAACTGAATATTATTTTCTGAGTGATGGGAAATAGTTTATTTTACAGGCATGTACTATGAACTGTTCTCGTAGCACATCTGCCAAAATATCATCTATTGCATTTCTTCTAAAAAGTTACATTATTGTTCTTTAGCCACAAAAAAATTTAAAATTCGTTTATAATACACAATTTGTTAAAAACCTTTTATCGGTCAAATACAACGAATTATAATGAAACAATCATGACGAATAGATGTCTACAAAACAAAATAATAAATTGATTAAAAAATACAATCGGTCAAAGGTGTTGAAAGGGAACAGACGCTGTGGTAGAACGTAAAATAAGTGTGTGACTATTTGTTAATCATCGTTCTTATGTCAAAAGAAACATAGTATTCAATTTCTCATAGTGACTTAGAAGATGAAGGGTTATTTTTTAATATATATTATAGTAACTGAGATAAAACAATGTAGCTCACAGCGAGGATATTCTGACAACAAACGTTTGACAACAAGCGATGAACAGCGAGATATAAAATATCCACGTTTACTCACACGGGAAAAAACTCTGAGATTTAAAGGGTTTCTTCGGTTTCAATTTACGTTCAAAGTAACATTTCATTATCTTTATCTCAATATCTGATTTCTTAATTGAAGGTTATTTTTTTCGTTTCGATTTGAAACTATTTCTGAATGGAGGAATTCGTTAGTCGGTCCAGAAAGAGGGGGAATACGTACTTGTTTCTGATTTCGGTTTTACGTGTGAATGTCGGCGCCGGTAGCCGTTAGTTCGAGACATTGAAGGTTCCTGTAGGGGTGACTGTCTAGGAACCTTGGATACTAACGGCGCCGTGCCCATGACCGATAGAGATAAAAGATTTTGACGCGGCAGAAACATCCCACGACATTTGAGGAAAATTTCGCCACGTAATTTATTATTGGCTACATTAAAGGAGAATTTTTTAATGTCAAACGCCTAATAAAGTTGAGAAATATTGTTACAAAAACGAACACAATTTTAAGAACTGCATGACCCTGTATTTGTATTACAGTACTTCACTTAATTTACGTTTTCACATTAGAATTAATGCATTCTATTCTTTAAGATCCAGTACGACGACTATATTTCTGCCACGTTTCTTTACAGGGAATAAGGGTTTGGTAAATCCGTTATTTGATTGTTCAGTAAAAAAAGCGATTGCTTACTCTCATTTCTTTAGCAAGTTTACTCAGAACTAATTTCATTCCTAGGTTTTAACAATCTACAAATTATAGTTTGGAGGTGAATGTTAATTTATATTAACTATTGTAGATTCAGAACCATGAGGTAGAATGGGAAATGTATATCACGAGATTTTGTTGGGGTAAATTAAGACATTAAATCTTTATATTGCCTATGTTTCGCAATATATTTATACAATTCTTAGGGCTGGTGGTAAAACAAAAGAACACTATTTATACAATTGACAAATACAACAGAAGCACATAAAATATTTAATGATCGCAAACTGTACTAATCGTGATAAAAGATACACAGTTGGTTATAACCTGCCAAAAACATTGAGGCAAGACTCCAACACAACTCCGCATGAAGTTGTTACAGTGCGAGGGTCCACCCCGCACACAGCCACCTCAGACCAAGGCATCATAGCAAGTGAATGAAAATTCTCCTGCGGTTCAGTTGTGCGATAAGGACCTCGTTACACAGATCATGTGCATCCAGCCAAACAAGCGTTTAATTAAGTAACGAATAAGAAGAAAATAAAGATTATTGGTTTTTTGACCCGTTAGCTTGCGTATGTTTTTCTTACAGCATTATTGTTTTGAATAACACCATAGAATAGTACTGGTATACGTGAGAAAACTCTAAGGATAGAGGCAAAAGAATAAAAAACGTTCTGAGGCCTATTACGCTGCTCTTTAGTAGATAGAAAAAAAGAAGAAAAATTAGCGAAGGAAATTCAAGAGAACTGACCTACGATGCAAGAACCAGCAAACGTCTTTGTAGAGCGTATAAGATTCACGTTTCACAAATTGTGGCGCGTTCAGACACGGGCCATGAATTGCAGGTAGGCACGCCATGACCAACAAGGACATCCAGCAATCCTGGTCGCATAAGAGCGGATCGCCTACGCCCCGCTCGACTTCGTCCGATCGCCTTCGGCGAACATCGCCGGCCACGGCAATCAAAGGAAAGCTGCATTAAAGCCTTTCGATCGCATCCTTTTACCTCGGGCATTCAACGAAATTACTCTATTCGATAGGGTTTCAGAAGATACAAAGCGAGCGCGCTGACCTCCTCGCCGCGATTCACATTCGAGGATCGAATGATCGATCCTTCCCCGTGCATTACTTTCGACTCGGAGTGGTAACATCGAGCAACAACCAACGGACACAGCGGGTACGCATATTAGCAGTAAATGTCACATTTTAAAACAACATTTTTTTATTGGTTAATCATTCATTAACCCACAATAGACGACATAAATCTCACAGTATAAATCATTTATCCATGGAAATAAAAAAAGAAAGATTGTATTTAAGTTCTTTGATGGCAACGGTCACTGTAACAAAATAAAATTACTAACTATTCATGACATATTTTTGGTTAGCTTTGTTATATCAGTTACTCGGTTATAATATTTTTGAGTTACTTGAAATAATTTTCGACAGATATATTATAGAATTCATGACAAGCCTATTAAAAATTGTATAAAAAGTGTTTGAATATATTAATTATATTACGTTTTTAAGTTTAAAGTTGGAAACGTAAATTTAAATGCTGAAGATAATGATATGTATAATTCTAATGATGACGTATTCGTAATCACTGTAGTACCGAACGTGGTGCATTGTGAGACGCCGGTGAGCCGGTGTCGACGCGTGTCTGGGCGAACGCGGTGAGTCAAGCGACTTCTCACCCACTGCGCTGCGTGTCTCCTCGCGAACACGGGGGATTAACTCGGCCGCAGCAGCCGAGGCGGCGGGAGCGGGGCGACACGGGCGCGACCTGGCGGCTACCGGCGACGGCGGCGCCTGAGCAAACGCCGCGCCGCGCAGCCTTCTAATTACTCCAGGAAGTCACCGCGCGGGGCGGGGCAGGGCGGGCGAGGTGGAAGCGGAGCGGGGGCAGGGCGGTGTGGAGTGGGGCGGGGCGGGGCGGGGCGATGCGGAGCGGGGTGAGCGGGGCTGGTGGGGGGCGGGCGGTTTCGGAGCGGGGTGGAGCGGGCTGTGGGGGGCGGGGCGGCGGCGGGGCGGCGCGGGGCTGGGCCTTTGCGGGTCGGAGCGGGGATGTGAGCGGGTGCTGTGGCGTGGCGGAGCGGCGCGGGGGGGCGGGAGCCGGCGGGGAGCAGGGTGGGAGCTACTGTGGGGTGGGCGGGGAGGGGCAAGGAAAGGGGGTGGCCGGGGCGGGGCGAGACAGCTGCGTGTCTCCCAACGTCGGGGTCGCCGAGCGGCTGAAAACGTGAGTGACGGGGAGGTGTAGCGAAGCGACGGGCAGAGGAGATACCTGTCGCCCGGCGACGTCGGCCGCCGCCTGGGAGCTGCGCGCTGATAGGGCGAGCCGTTCTGCTGGAAAGGAGAGCCGCGGGGGCAGGAATTTGATGAGATAGAGTAGGAGTAGGGAGACCGCAGATTGGTAGATGGATTTATGTGTTTGAACACCTTGTACTTTGAAAGAAACTTCAACAAATATTTTTTGCAATATTCTACTATTCTTAATTCCAAAGTATTTAAATATATTTACTTAGGCTAGTGTATCTGATAGCGATTAATATCTTTGTTATTGTCCTCATAGGGAATGATAGCATGATTCTACAGGGCATCACTATTTCAAATGAACCGTTCATGCATACAAGTTTCTTCAACCTATTTAATCGCGCGTTAATCGAAAGTATGAAACCGTATTTTTTTAATCGTGCCTTCTCGTGACGCTTTTCTAGAACTTAAAATTTAGCATTATTATATTACTTTTAAAAAATCATTATTATTTCAGGAGATCAATGTCTATGTTTGAACGTGTTGTGAAAGTGCGAGCGGTTTTGTTTGAACGGGAGACGCAGCCTCGGAGGTTGTGGTTGCCAGCGTTCTGCCATCTTATCTGAGTTTTTCCAGTTTCTAAAACCATTATTTTCTTGCGCTTGACTTATTCCGTTCGACACTCGAGAATACTTTCATAATACTTTTATTACCTGAGGGAATGGATTCTTGCGTTGAAAGTTGATCGTTGCTCTTTGTGAGCAAATTAGTAAACGAGCTCTACTGTACTTCCCCGTCTTCAGAGAGCGGACTGAGTCACATTGGGTAGATGGAATTTTGGTTCAGTAGTTTGAAGTGGGCAATATCTATCTCAAATGCAAATTGTTGAATTTTCGCGTTTAATAAAATCTTCCATCACCAACCTCACTCCGACATTTCGACCCGACCGGACACGAACAGTTGTAATCACATCCGATCGGATCTGACCGGATCCGAGCCGCTCTTATCCGATTCCATCGAATCTGACCGACCCGATCTAATGTATATCGTCCAGAACCACTGTGGCCAGCTGGTCTCGCACTGCCCTGTATCTACCTGACCCTACCACCGCAACATAGTCGTACTTAAGGAGTTCCTGTTCGAAGTGATCTGACTGGACTCATTACGGTTGCCTTCTGTTACGCTTACGTCGACGCGTAACTCCGATCGTCATAAAGAACCACAGTACTTTCTCACCAGTATACATCTAATTTTTAATTCGCTTCGACCCCATTCATCTCTTATGGGCACGATAGACATCCTATCACTCTCGTTCCCCGTCCAACGCACCAGTCCAACGCCTGGATTTCACACTGAAGAGACGCCTTCAGCAGGGCACCGCCAACACCGGGACCATCCAAGCTCCCACATGGCCTTCTGGTGTGTGTTGGGGAATGTAATGCTTATAAATGTTGCTGTGTGCTAAGAAGTGATGATGGGGTAAGAAAAACGAGAGAAAAATCGCGAGCGATCCGTTGCCCCAAGTCCAGCTCCAGCATTGAATTGAATTGAATTGAATTGAATTTGCCTTATTTTACGTGGCGAGACTCGGGCCATCAGGCCAGCTCTTCCGTCTAACCACGCAAATTTCGATACGCTCCTTTCATCAACTAGCAGAGAAAGGAGGTATTTCTAGGGCGAGAAACAGGCGATTTGAATTTAGCTCAGAGGCGTCATTTAGGCTTGAGGATCTTTTACATGCAAGTAAATCTACTAACATGGGACAGGCGGCTTTACTTCCCCTCCGAAGGAAGGCGTACGAAGGATTTTTTCGCCCTGAAAAATCCACGGCTTCGATCGGGATTGAACCCGCAAACTTGGGTACAACAGTTCGGTACGCTAACCGTTACACCAACGCCGCCGCATTGGCCTGGTTTGGATCGGAATCACCACCGAAAACTACCGATCAGAGCAGTCAGCCATTCGAATTGCGCTCGAACGGCGGCGGCTATATTCGACGTAGCTCTGAAGCTGCTGCAGAAAATCCGTCTCTGCCGGGAGTGGAAGCCCAGGCCCTCCGGGTGAGAGTGGCTGCGCATTCGGCTGCAGCTTCCGCCGCCCCGCCCCCCTTCCAAAGCCGACAACTCTGCCACCGCCCCGCCTATTCGCCCCGCCCCCGCCCGCGCTTCGTCTCCCGCCTGCTACTTCTCCTCCGCTGCCGCCTCACCACGCCCACTCCGCTTCTGGCCTTCCGCCCCGCCCCACACCAGACTCCGCCCGCCTTCGCGCACAAACCTTCGCCGCGCCTCGCCCGCCCCGCTCGGCTTTCATCCCTTCCGTCTCGCTTCCGCCCCGCTCCCACTCCGCCTCCGACCCGCCTCCACTCTCGCCACGCCGCCCCGCTACCTACGTCACCCGCCAGTTCCGCCGCCGCCGCTAACCCATCAGCCCCCCGCCTCCGCCCACGCCCCGGCCGGTCCGCTGTCGTGGCCCACTGCGCACCGCAGCCTGGCTGCGGCACCCGCCGCTCCGCCTCCTCCTCCACCTCCTCCTCGCGCCTACCGCCTCGCGCCTATCCGCCTCCGCCTCCGCCTCCGCCTCCGCCTCCGCCTCCGCTGCCGCCTCGCCTCCGCTCCCCGCCCCCCCCTCCGTCTCCGCGGCTCGCCCTCCGCCTTCCGCCTTCGGCCTCTGCCTCACGCCACCGCCCTCGCCCGCCACCTGCCTCCGCCTCCCGCAAGCGCACGCCACCCGCACCGCCGCCGCCGCCGCCGCCGCCGCCACCGCCACCGCCGCCCTAATCTGCGAGGCGGGGCGCGTGCGCGGGTGCGTGCGATCTGCCGCTCCATTATTTAGAAGGCGCGCAGGCGGCGGCAGCGCAGGCGGAGCGACGTGGCCTTAACGCAGGGCTGTCCAACTGGCGGTTTAAGGTGCCATTTATTGGGCCTTGAAAGAGGTGGTTGGTCAAAATGGAAATCCTTTTCAATAATGTCGGGTGAGAACGTTGTGCGCCCTGCTGGTGTCACTGCACGCGCCCTGCTGGAGTCAACACCTCGTTAATATAAAAATAGTTTAAGTTTAGATTTAAGATTTTTTTTAACAAGTTCAAATTTTTAAAATCATTCGTCTCCAAAACATCAGTATTTTCATGCGTCATGATAAAGCCGAATGGTTCCATTCCTTCCCCCTCTCCACACGTTTCAGAGCAGCCGGGAAAACTGTCGAGATCAACAATACGGGGATCTCAGGTGTGGGTACAGGAGTATTGTAAAGATGACACTCAACCATAATAAACATTTTAGTTGTGGCCTTTGAAGCCTTTCAAGTGGGACGCCCCTGCCTTAAAGGGACGCTGCCCGCCAAACGTGTGGTTGCCGCGCTGCCTTGGATTTCCGTTCCTGAACGATAGCGCTGCTCGATAGGCTCGAAAGCGGGAGCTATGTTGTCTACGTTACTAATATCCCATGCGCTTGCAAAATTCAAACAAAACTATGCAGACTTCACCCACGTGAGAGATGAATATGGCGCGGCATCGTGAGAACGATCGCATAACACCGACACGAGCTTTATTTACAATCGGTTTATTTACATGATATTACATTATGTGCAGCTCTGGGGTTCTAATCGCTAGCTACCTCGTTACTCCCACGCACACTGCTTCTCGTTCCCTGACTAGTGCATCCACCATCCACGCACTTTACCGCGCCTGTGCCCAGGTACCAGTGCTACGCACTCGCAATGTCATCAGGATTACAGTTCCCCCTTCCGGGCCAGCAGTTTGCGTCCGCACGCGTGGCACTCTAAAAGCGAAGCCCCTGCCGGCCTTGTTACGCGCCGCCTTTTGGTCGGTCCTATGTAGCAATCGGCCTTCCAACGCGCGCTAGCCGTTCGAAAGTCTGGCTGCCATATGGTGACGTTACAATGGTTTCGTTAGATACCCAGACCTTCGGAGAAAATCCAGAAACAATTGAGCAGTTTTTTTTTATTTTGACAGAAAAAGTTCAAATGTTTCCACTGCCTTTATTTTAAATGTCAGTGCGTCAGTGGTTATGAAAGCTGACTTGTTGTAGCAAATCTCCAAGGAGGAGCTCAACGAGGCCACCTGCCATTGAATATCTGCTTTACGCGTATTACTTTATATAACAAGTTTTTTTTCTTAAATTTTGTTCTGAAAAATACTAAACTGTGTTATTGCGAAACCTCACACATTCACGAAAACTATTTTTGTAAAATATTTCAATTATTATAGTGCTATACGAGAGTTTTCTACTCGTTTTTCTTGTGCAATGAATGGGCTATGTTCTAAACTTGAAGGGGGTGTGACGTGCTGAAGACCATTTTCTTTGCCAGGGACTAATAGTTATACATACAACTCACTCTTGAAATTTATGATACAACGTATTGTTTTATAAATGTGACTAAAAATTCTAAAATCAAAGCCGTCTTGTACTACTTCTTTGCAAATTTTGACATTATTATTACTATTATTATTATTATTATTATTATTATTATTATTATTATTATTATTATATTTAAAATTATTTCACTTCTCGGAAGGTTCTGGTCGCTGAAAGTATCTACGGAAATTCTAACACCAAAAACTACTTAACTTTGCTCCATCTCATTATCCTTCTTATTCTCCCTCAGCGTTATAAGCTCATTCCTAGTTCCACATCTCTCATCCTGTCCAAACTTCACTGGCCAACTTTACTGCTCTACTTGTTCTGATTATCTGCGTTCTTTGTCTCTGTCGCTGCAGTGTGCTTTCCTTGCTCACGAACAAACAGCGCGTCCGACAGCTGCGATCGCTCACATCACGAGATGCGGGTCAGCGGCCCAGGCGAATGCCCGCCGACGAACCTCGTTTGTCTGTGTGCACACGTCAATCCCCACGAGCAGGAAGGTGCGCGTTAATGAGATGGGTGATAACACTTTCATTTAGCACTACCGTAAATCAATTTTTTCTCCTAGTTTTCATTCATCTCTCGTTTGCTCTCGGCTGTCCGGGTGACACTAGGCTGAAGGTGAGCTTGTCAACATTTCGGTCCTTTTATTGTGGCTTACTCCAGGTCGGAAATATACTACGCTGGTCTGCATTTAATGTAATATTAATCTGTATGATCGGTTGTGTTTGAGTTGTCCGTCAGAGGTGACGTGGCTTAAGAAGCAGCTTCTTGTAAATTCATTGATAAGTGACTTCATCATTTCGTTCTTGTCAATAATGTTTACTTAATATCTTTCATTTTTCGACACACTTCCGCACGCTTTCTTGGATTATATCAGAAAAACACGGGAAGTAAATGAAAAAAAGATGGAACATTAATATTAAACATATTATGATAATACCTATAAAAATAAATAACCAGAAGTTTAAAAGTCCAGTCCAGTTTTAAAAATTCAGAATTTATTTTAAAAGTCCTATTGTATGTAAATTGCATATTGATTTATAAAATTCTTCAAAGGAATAGTAATTTTCGTAAAGAGAATTGAACTTGAAATAAAACATGTGAAGAGTCAGTCTCCAGTTTTCGCAGTAAACTTCGAAATATTCTGGGTTTCCATGTAAAGCCACAAAAATGATTCGAATATTTTGCGTCGGGTATTTACACTACGTAACATTCAGTTCTAAAAATCAATGTTTTCGCATTCAGTATCAGTCAGGAGCAAACAGTCATTTTAATTTCTACAAATTCTAATCCTATGAAATGGATCCATTTCTCATTGATATGACAAAAGTTATCTAACAACAGCTTCACCGTTTCACACATATGTACATTGGACTGTCATTAATCCTACTGTTAGAGAGTTATAATTATTGTTCTTCACATTCGTCAGTAAGTTGTAAAGATGATTAATAGGTAATTTCGTAAACAGCAAATGTGATGGAGGTAATGCCTGGGACATATGACATGACCTAAAATTTGCGTACCCCGACCTGAAATTGAACTCAAAATCCACAACCATCACATTGAAGGGAGGGTTTCCGTACCCCTATTGTGATACATCCACGCTCCCGCTCATAATCGGTGAAACGTGTGAAAGTATCCACAAATGTCCACAAACGCTCGTGTACAGGTTGCTATTGCGCGAATCGTGTGCAATCCAACAGTGGCACGCCCAGCCTCTCCCCGCCCCGCCCCTCGCTCGGCGACCGACTCCCGCCCAGCAGACAGCGGCCATCCGCCGCAGCCCGCGACTGTCCCGGGCGGCGTCGGGCCCACGACCGCGCTCGTCCCTCGAAAGGCGCCGCGCCGGCCCACCCCGCCCGGCCCGACCCTTTGAGGGCGCTCGGCTCGCAGGCGGAATCACACCAATCAGGTCCGCGAAGCGGCTCGCCTCCGCCTTTGCCGTCATCGAGACTTGGCACGAAAGCGGCGCGCGGGGGCGGACGCCTGTCGACAGGGGCAGTCGGCGGCGGCGGCGATCTGTTCCCGGTCGCACCGCCGAGCTCCGCCCCGGTCTACTCGCTGTCACTCTGGTCCTAGGTTCTATACGTACCGCTAAGCGCTCTCCTTCACGCAGTCATCATTCGCCTTCAACTCGCCACACTCTAATCGCTCGCCTTTCGCACTCGCCGTCTCCCTCGCCCGCCCCTCGCCCGTCCCCCCTCGCCCGTCCCCTCGCCGTCCCCCCTTGCCCGTCACCCCTCGCCCGTCACCCCTCGCCCGTCACCCCCTCGCGCCCGTCACCCCTTCGCCCGTCAACCCCTGCCCGTCACCCCTCGCCCGTCACCCTCGCCCGTCACCCTCGCCCGTCACCCTCGCCGTCACCCTCGCCCGTCCCCCTCGCCCGTCACCCTGCCCGTCACCCCTCGCCCGTCACCCCTCGCCCGTCACCCCTCGCCCGTCACCCCTCGCCCGTCACCCCTCGCCCGTCACCCCTCGCCCGTCACCCCTCGCCCTTCCCCTCTCGCCCGTCCCCATTCGCTCTTTCTTACTTGCATGTCCTACTTTTTCGCAGTTGCTCTTACCTCTCCTCTATTTCTCTCACCCACACAACCTATTTCTCTACCACTCAGTCGGATCAAGTAGTAACTTCATATACATCCTACATTTCCTATTTCCTCTACATTCGTGGCTCGACGCTCCCAACGTCTATGAATGCGCTGTCGCCTTCTCGCTCAACCTCATCTGAACCCTCGCGCCCAATCGTTGCGTCTACTTGGCGTCCAAAGCCGCCCTCTGAAGGGAGCTAGGTGCAGCTTCAGCAAACATGTTGTGGAGCGGCGTCGCCGCTTATTGCAGTTCACTGCCGAAGTTAAACAGCAAAGCTGCTAATGACTAATTGAGTATGAGTCTGAAGCGGCTTGCGCCACGTGTGGGTCAACATGGCCTGCTTTCGCGAAGGATCGTTATTAACACAGGCGAAATTTCATTCTCTAATTGACTGCTACGTAAATGAACATCGTGAAGTTACAAGTTATTCCGCATATTTCTCGTTTGATCATATAAAATTTTTCGGTGACAATTTTTTTTTTACATAGAACCTTTATTCTATGTTTTCTTGTGGATGAATACAGAATTTGTTAATTACTATATTATTTATAAGATGAACACTAGCGATGTAATCGTAATTACAAATACATTGTACATACGGAAGAATTGTGGAAATATATTAGAGAAAAAAGGAATATTTGTACTACATGGGAAAGAGACACTCTACAAAAATATTATTTCGTGTCATTCAAATCTTATTTTCTAAAACTAACGAAAAGAGGGAGGTTTTTCGATTCTGAAAAAATACAATCACTATTCACTGTGGAGCTAAACACGTTTCTAGAAATGTTATAAAAATATTTTATTTTTACCAAGATTGGTCATGTACGAGTATAGTATAGTGAAGTGAACTACAGCAGGAAATCCTATTATCCACCTTTATTTAGAAACGAAATGCATGATATTTCATTATTACCACTGGATTTATTGTAATGGGACGCATGTTTCAAACAATTGATACATACTGCGTTTATATACGACCACTAATGTTTATATTAAGAAAACACCATTTCTAAAATGGAAGAACTTTCTGTCATCGCTTCACTAACTGCAACATAACTTCTCATTCTCTCTCTCTCACACTCACACACGCACACACACACACACGCACACTCACACACACACGCACACTCACACACACACATACACACAAACACACACAGGCAGGCTTGTCCGAGCTAATCGACTGCTTTCGACCAAGCCATTGCAGCTGACTCAAGAAAATGGCCGATTGAACAAATGGCGGATTAGCGTTCATTCTATTAATTTTAAAATGCTATTAAGATTTAAGATTTACCGTAACGAACAAAAGAGAGCGTGATCATTTCTCTATTACGCCCTATCTCTAGTACACACTATTCACTCCTAGATCCGTTTTCTGGATCCCAATGCAGAGAAAGAACACTTCGACTAGTGTGATTTCAAGAAATGTACCATTTTAAATTTCAGAGTCTGCAAGCCCTCTTGAAAAAAAACAAACTATTTTTGGGGGGTTGATTGATCATTAATAAGTCATGACAGAACAGCCTCGGTTGTACGTCAATACCAAAATTAATGAGGTGAGAAGAGAAAAGATATCAAGGGGAAACGCGAGACTTTTAAGTGTATGATGAGTAAATGTACACTAATTTACTAAGGAGGGAAAGTTTCTCTTTCTTAAATGTTGCTAACCTTACGTGGTTGATACTTTAACCGTATATTGTAAAAGAGTGGAATAAAGATTCTGGAATTCAAGAAATATTGTTTAGATTACACATTCTCCTGTACGACACATTTTTTTTATAAAATGAATCAAATTAAATTAAATCTAAAAGTAAATTAATGTTTGGAACTTTTTTTATTGTTAATAGATATTCATTATGACATTCCTCTGCATTGCTAATTTTAATATTGTGCTATGCGTTTCAATAATACTCATATTTTTTTGTTTCAGGTGAGTACCCTGTTAATTCGAGCAGAAACGGCGTTTCCTCTTGTAAGTAAACAAAACAGTTTTTTCTGTAATTGAGGAACACTTAATTGAATTTTGTGAATAGTTACGAAACTGCGAGATTTTGTTACTGACGACATATTTTAAAATAATGATAATAATTTATTTCTAACTAGTTTGTTATTTTCAACAAGGTTGACATAGTTTTGTTTCCATAATGCTTTGAATGTAAAACTTACTGTTGTCAACTTTCTTATAATTGTATAAAATGTGAATCAATTTTTCCGTCTCGAACCACGAAAAAACAAGTAGAATAATTCAGAGGTTCTATTTCAAATGAACATGCTACCATCTGCATCCAAATATATTCAAAGAGCGTGTAGTGTATATTCTTTAACATATTTTCAAAGAAATAAACTGTTACATTTTTCTACCGCATTAATATCTATAGCAATAAATGCATTTTCTCTTTCTAGTATTTTCTCGTTTTTAATATTAATATTCCTATAACGCTTTGAATTTCTGATCACGATCTCTGGACATTGAAATAATAGGAATATTTTGTTACATTGATGTATTGGATGTATTGCTCTAATTTCATCATGATGAATTCTTTGTACAATCTCTGCGTACGCGTTTGATTGTTCGACTCTTGAAACTAAGCAAGATGTCAAACTCGGACGAAAATATGTTAGACAGCCCCCGAGAGAAACCAGTGCTACTGATTCCTGGATGGAATCCAATGAAGCTAATTATTTTTATTACAATTAAAATATGTATTTTATTCATTTAATGATCATCGCACTGTGTGTTTTTCAGTTTTCCTAGTTAATATATTTTACAAATTCGAAGTCAGGCGGGGGTCTCATTGAGTGTTACGACTGTATCCTGAAACACGGCACTACGTGACGCTGCGAATACTTGAGGACCGAGTCTTTTGTAAGTCCTATCTAACTGTATTACTATAATCGATAGTAAGTAGTGCTAATACAGATGCGTATAGAGCATTTTCTTAGCGCCCACACCCCGTGGGCTGCGGCGGGCTGGTTCCTTCGGACGCAGCTAGCGCGGGTGTGGGAGAGCGGCGCGAGGGCAGAGGTGGTCCGGGAGGGAAGTGAGGGTCGCCGACCCGCGCGTTCCACCACTTTCGCCCCTCGCAGTCGCCCTCTTCGCCCACGCACTCCGCCGCACACGCGCCGCGCCCGACGGTTCGGAGGGGCGGCGCCGGATGGGACGAACGTCGATGGAAGGGGGCGATGGGGAGAGGAATTCACTGGTGCAGTGGACAGTAGTGAAGGGAATGGAATATCTGGCAGGGACAGGGTAGATAGAACGTGGTGGGATGGGACTGTAAGAGTAGAAGTGAATCTGGTCGGGGCAGGGTGGGGTTGGATGGGGTTAAGTGAGGTTTGGTGAGGTTTGGTGAGGTTGGGTGAGGTTTGGTAAGGTTTGGTGAGGTTTGGTGGGGTTGGTGAGGTTTGGTGAGGTTTAGTGAGGTTTAGTGAGGTTTGGTGAAGTTGGGTGGGGTTGGTGAGGTTGGTGAAGTTTGGTGAAGTTTGGTGAAGTTTGGTGAAGTTTGGTGAAGTTGGTGAAGTTATGTAAGTATGTAAGTATGGAAATGTGAAGTATGGTGAAAGTATAGTGAGTTTGGTGGAGTTTGTGAGTTTGTGCAAGTTTCGTGAGGGTCGTGAGGTTTGGGTAATTTGCGTAATTTGGGTAGGGTTTGTGAAGTTGGTGAGTTTGGGGTGAGTTTTATTGTATTGTAGTTGGTACGTCGAGGGTTTAGTTTGGTAGTTGTGAGTTGGTAGTTTGGGAATGCGGCGCGCTGGGGACGCGTTGTGGAGAGCGGGTTTGTCGGTTTAACAGGTGCGGTTGGCGCCATGGCGCGGCTGGGCTGGGCTGGCGAGGATGGCCGAGGATGGCCGGGCTGGGTGACCGAGTACGGAGGGTTAGGCATTGTGCTGGGCGCAGAGAAGGGGTAGAGCTGAAAGCTGGGCCGAGCGCAGGCCGCCGCCCTTGCCGCGCGGGGGCGGGTAGCAGCGCGCGCGGGGGAGGGGGTGCTGGTTGAAGAGGCGTGTGGTGCGACGCGAGACCGCGGCTCCACGACGCCACGAGGCGATATCCGCTCCACAGACCTCCATCAGAGAGGGGTAAATATTTTGAGAGCGAAATGGGACGGGCGATTGCCCGGGCAGGGGAGGTCTCTTGGGAAGGGAGGATAGGATGCAGGGGTGATTGGGGGTTGAAGGGTGCCTGCCTGCCTGCCTCGCCCGTCCCCGCCGCCCACGCCCTGCCTTCGGCACCGCCGCCGTCGTCTTTCGGGCCGCTCGCGGTGTGAAAATCGCATTAAACTATTTCTGGGAGGGGCACTTTTCAATTTAAGTTTGAGGGAGGCGCTGGAGATGAACCTCGGCAGCCGCGGAGGAATTGCTGTCTAAAGTTGTCGGTTCGGACTTGCCCTCCGGGGGATTCCTTTCTTTCTTTTCATTTTTTTCGTGTGTGTGACACTTCTCTAAATTAATTATTTAACTTTATCGTTAGACTTGGAGCGGAGTGTAATTACGATATGATTAGTTTTCGGCAGTGGCACCTTGGAAAGGTTATTTCATGTTTCAGTCTCACGATGAGGATTTTTATATCCATGTTTTAGTTTAGAAATGATTTTATTCTTAAGTTGCAGAAAATAAGACATTTTGAACATTTTTATAACGTAGGTAAACAAAGAAAAATTCCATATACGTTTTCATGTCAATGTCTCATGCACATCAAAATTAGTGTCAAAGATATTTTATGAAATTAGTTTCGTACTTTTAGAGTTTAGTTGCTAACACTGTCAAATACATTTAGTTATAGTAAAATAAATCTTAAACGTCAAAACGTAGGGGCATCACTAAAATACGTCATTTCATTGATGTTAGTTCACTGTTATATCACGTGATAAGTTATCTGTTAACTAAATTTAATAGAAGTATTTTCCAAATTCTTGTTAAACGGAAGGAGAGAATAAGTGACTCGCTAACACCTTTACAATAAATAGATTGTTTGATTAAATCGTAGAAAATTGCAACGGACTCATAATAATTTAAAATAAGATTGAAACATTAATATTATATTTTAAATGCTAACGAACATTATCAGAAATTTTAAAGAATATGATAACGTTAATGTTGAATGTTTGACTCTGTAATTCTTCCCTTGAGATATAATAGAATTCTAAAATATTTTATACAAAAGATAATGACATCCATTAGCTTTAGAAATATCATGAATGTTTAACCAAGTAAGAGTACTGAGATAAAATCTCGCACTAGCGCCCACTATGCATTGAATGTAGAAACGAAGTTATGGACTTAGTAATTTGTCGTCAATGAGTGACATTTTCAACTAATTTCTATTCCATTCTAATAATAATAATAATAATTATTATTATTATTATTATTATTATTATTATTATTATTATTATTATAATTATTATTATAATAATAATTCTGACATTTCGGTAAAGAAATCTACGTCCGTACATCTCTCCACGAATCCGTCAGTTTCTTCCCCAATCGAGACAAATTGACATTCGTCGAGTCTCCGTGTTCTGGTGGGGAACTGATCATTTTTAAGAATCTAAGAATTTTGAAAAAACTGTTTTTGTTTTTAAAACAACTGAAACGAAGGTATTTTCAATTATATTTACATATTTAATATTTTTTGGCAATTTTTCACCGCTTTTACCGAGATAATTCTGGATTATTTTTATTAAAATTAGAAATATTTTTAAATGAATGAAAGTATTTTTCTATTAATGTTTATTTGCTATGTTATTTGTGAGAAGTTAAAGACACAATTTTTAGCCAATTTCCTCTAGAATATTTTGGAAGATTCTAGAAAAAAAACGTATTTTTGATGTATTTACTGCAAATACGAAACTATGGATTAAACGCTGAGAAATTGTATACTTTTTCCGGCATTGAATCCGGCGTAGATGGCTCAAAGAATCGACAGATGACACTGCAGTGCTTCTGACCGAGAGGTGCCGGGATTCGAGTCCTGTTGGGGACAGGATTTTCGACTAGATACCTAGTGTCGAAAGAAGGTGTCCAGACAGCTCAGCCACCGTTTATAGGAGTATTCTATTGACCGTCGTCCCTGATACGTAGTTTTACTAGGTTTTTCTGATCTACACCAGGTGAATGAAGGAGTATCGAACCACGGACTGCGTGAGATCATGCCTTGTTTATTCCTTACCCATAATACCCACCTTACACACAATTACCTTGACTTAAATACAATACACGCCCGCATATGTCGGGAGAACTGTCGGGAGCTCAAAGTCTGTCCCAGCTGGGGCGGTGCCACGCTGGTTGGAAGAAACCGCCACTTCTTGTAATAAAAAGATGCACTATTACAGAACTAATGACCTTAGCAGTTGACGCACTCAAAAACTCGAGTCAGTCAATCCTACATTTACACATGAAAATATTGGAGACATCATAGCACGTCTAAAGCGCGTTTTGGATGTATTCAAGCCACTTACTGAGGTGATCACATTTGATTGCTCCCGACAAGAGAAATATATCTATATCTAGCCGCATACTTGGTGTCCGCTGTAGATTACTATTATGCCTTTCAACTTAACGGAAATCCTTAGGATGTGATTCATTACATTTACAATGTTTTTGTTATACTGATGATTAAACCAACTAATGTAATGACACACGACTTTTTTTAAAAAAGTAGCTCTGTTCACTTTTTCATATAATTCTCTGTTTCTGAGGACAAGCGACCCAAGCAATTTTATTATTTTTAAATTATGTGGATAGGATTAATGTGGATTTGTATAACACAAATAAAAATTGCTAACACGAAAATTCGCCGGAAACAGCAAGTCCATGTCCAACTAATATTTGCGAATTTTCAACTACGTGTTTGGATTTGTCCTTTCAAATCAATAGCACAAAAATAAATTTACTTTTCCCTATCATAATTATTTTCTACTCTACAAACATACATACATTATTTGCTAACATGTAGAAGGCTGTTAAATTATATCAAAAATAGTATTTTCTTATTCTAGCGTTATGAATCTTTAAGTGAACAGACGCCAGATTTAAATCCTGTGTGCTCACTGAGAACCGCATCCGTTCGATAGCAGTATCGGAGCGGCCACGCGCAACCGCCCTTAGGCCGGAAAAAGGGCTTCTGCCCAGTGGCTGCGGGAGGGCGGACTCTTGTCCTCGGCTGGGGGCAAGAGAGAGAGCGGAAGTCGTGTCTCCCTCACCCGCCCCCCCTACCCTGTCCCCCTGGCTCCACGACTTCGAACCCCGATCAATCTCGCGGGCGCAGGCGACGTGAATGCGTTTAATTCTGGGCGCCAGCCAGGCCAGGCCAGGCGTCGGCGTCGGTGGGGGCGGAGGCGAGGGCGGGGGCGCGCGCCTGAAGCACGAGGCAAACGGGGAGGGCGCTCTCCCACGCAGTGGGCTAAAATGAACTAGTGGTGCTACGCCAGCGGGTACTTTCTCGCATTATTTGTAACGGTCACGTAAATTTTAGTGTTACTTGAATAATCGTTTGTGCATTTTCAGAAATATTAAATCGTTACATTAAAAACACGTTTTGCCAATGTTTTGTATGAAGGAATCAGCATTATGATTGTACAACACGATAAAGGAAGTAATTATCTGTATATTGGAACAAGAATTATTCACTTTTTGGGCATCATGGATCTGCAATACTAGTTTTCTTCGCCTAAAAATGGCAGTTTTTCGCCAAAGCCTAATGTGAATTTTTTGTCGCAACGTAACGGCTCTACACTACTTAGGTCTTATAATAGATTCTCTTATTTTATATAAAGTAAAAGGAATAAAAGATACGTTTCAAAGTAGCAGCGTCTCAAGTTGAGCCAGAAAGATAAAATAATATTTATTTCGGTAAACATTCTTTGTACCGTTTTGAAACGGTTTTTGTTCAGAGACAGACATATACACTTCCAGACGGACAAAGACACATTTTCAGATCGAGAGACAACTGGTAAGGAGGCAGGCTGATAAAGGAGAGAAACATTTTTGGAAAAGTGGTTTTTGAACAGCAATACCCAAACGTTTCCCCTTTACTGTCAATATCTCGATGTATTTTATTTGCTTTCTGCTGTAATACGTTATTATTTTCATGAAAAAAGGCTGTTGTTCAAAATCTGTATAATGGTTCTTGTTTTCAAAAGAATTTCCATGTCAGGAACACACCACTCCCTTCACCATGTTCTACTCGCAAAATCATATTTCTCCCGTGCTCCTGAAGTCCTTCGTAATTTGCGTCAAAATATTGCAGGTGTACAAAAACGAATTACTCAAAGAATTTTTATTTTAGTGAATGCGGGGTCAAGACGACGTGTCAACCACGTCGGTAAAAAGTATAACCCACACGATTCATAAACTACAGCAGGACTATATTTTTAAGTAGTAGCAAAAATAGTGAATGCGACAAACACAAAATAAAAATTAAAATCTATAAATTAGCTTCAATAAATTACTGGTTTCTTGGGTTTCTTGTGGCTAGTGCTAAACCCATCGTTATGATTCCGATTTTTGAATTTTGTAATTTGTGAGCCTAATTAATATTAATCGGATTTGTGAAATCTATATTTTATCATTAAGTCTTAAAATTGCACTGGCAGTGGTAGTAAAATCAATAAGTAAACAGATGGTAATATTTACTGCGTTTTTTTCCGTACTTCTTCCATTTTGAGCCACTGCGCGGCGTGGATGTTGGGGCTCGGGGCCGGGCCACGTAACCCAATTCGATGGGATTTGCATTTTAAAGCGCGAAGGGGGCGAGGGAAACTTCCCCACGCGCGCGCCGTCCGCGCCCCGCAGCGGCTCCGTCCTTGCGTGTAAATACAGCTCAGCGTCCGGCTGCGCGCGACCGCTCGTCGCAGGGAGCGGTGGCCGAGGCGCGAGGGGGCTCTTTGTGGGAAGTGGAGGGAAGACTGTCGAGACGGACCGGAAGTGTTGGTGAGGTTACTGAAGTAAAACCGTGGAATCTATGTGAGCCGAAATATTTTTTCAATTAACTAGTTTTTCGCAAATGCAATGTATTACACTTCACACGCTACTGGTCACTTTATTGTTAATCACTCTGCAAAAACTTTAACAGATGAAAGACTTTCTCGAAAGAGTTTGTTCTATGCCCTGGTTTGGACATGGTTGTCAAGTGTTTTTGTCAAACGTTCTCTCTCAACGGGCGTGCATTCGTTGTGGCATTATCTTGGAGATTTTTTTTATTTACTTGTCCGAGATGACGTTCGATTTCGGCCGATATTTCAGAATCGCAGGGGCAGAATATGCAGTGAAGACGCGCTTAATACGTGAATGTGCGGCGGGTTGCGTCGAGCGTCTGTTCAGGGCTTGAGTCAGCATAATTGCATAAAACCGACGCGCGACCATGTGCGACAGGCACATTGGCATTGCATTATGCCTATATTCTTAATGCAAGTGCAAGCTATAAGGTGGCAAGGTTTTATCGCAATTGGATGAACGGGGCTGCAGCGCATAAATACGAAAGAACAAACAAACATTGATTTTCATATATCACATTTACGCAATACATTGTTGGATTATTAATATAGGAAGTGATAATAATGTGAATGGTAATGCAGGAAGGAGAGACATTAATACAAGAGAAAAACTATAGTAGAATAATTTCTGAATCTAGCAGTAACTCGCGTAATTGCAAACAAATCGTTGTTTTTTCTGTACCTGAAGGTCTTGAGAATGTCGATGATTGTAGTTCACTGATTTCTTCCAAGTGGTCGTATTTGTCTTCATTGACATTACAATGCTCCATATTTTCACATAATGTATTGTCATACCTGGCACATAATATCACGGCAGTAGAAGGTGATGATTAAACAAATTCAGAAAATATAGCTACTCTTAGTATGACAAACAAGAAAGGGCAGCGGTTAATGATCACTGACTTTTACTATAACTGAGAAAACCTACGCGAGAAGATGTAGAACCGTTCATATCATACGACGGGTTTGGTAGAGAAGGAACGAAAGGCAAAGGAAAACGGAGTTTCGGAGTATGTCAGTGCTGTGAATGATGGTAGCGGTAGAAGTCAGTGCTGTGAATGATGGTTTGTTGGTGGTAGCGGTAGAGAACCGGTTTTAGGAATACAAAGGCTCATTAAGGAGTATGTTGAGTATAATAATTGGGTCGGAAGATGTAGAAATGTATCTTACTCGTTTGTAGGTACTATCTGGTTGCTGTTTAGAGATGATCATGTTCTTTCGCGGAGGCTCAGTGGGTGGGCATCTTATTTCTGTGTGCATAACTATAAGCAAGGAACAGAGTTTCAGCATTAGCGTTCATGTACGCCAAGAAGCTTTCGACCAAATAGGTGCATAGTGGTTAGCTTCATTCTGCTTTATAATACTCATTTGATAATATCTGTAGAAGGCGTCTGCAATAACTTTTACAGATTTCAAAATAGAAAAAAATCGAAGGTTGGACTGATGCACACAATCACATTAAATAATAATAATAATAATAATAATAATAATAATAATAATAATTTTTTTCCATACTACATGAACTAATTGTTATATTCATGAAGATTTTCATTCCAAATAACACTGTGTTAAACACTTCTTCGATAAAAAATTGACATTGTATATTTCAGTATGTAAGAGAGTAATTATAGTAAAAATAATTAATGTCTCTGGAAAAGAGAGAATTTAATTACAACTTCGAAAATATTATTATACGCAAATGGCTGCACCTAGTCACTCACTTTGTGTAAATTTGGACTTCTGTGCTGTTGAGGCTTCTTCATAATTGCCTGCAACCCCCTTGAAATCGTAGCACGAGCCAGAGGTGACAACGGAAATGAATGTAGGACAGCGTTGCGCCAGCGTCGTTTGATGGTCGCGCGGGGGAGGGGGGAGGGTAGTTGCCACCGCAGCCGGTGGAGGCGCCTGCAACGAGGAAATCGCGACAGTGGGCTCAAACCAGGAGACACGGAGTCAAAATAACAAGCACGAAACTGGTAGAGGAAATCATTTTTTATGGTAGTTACGTTTTCTGTGGAATCTTAAAAACTTTATTTCACGTAAATTCAGGATGATTAGGGAGTGCTAACATTGTCGTGTACATGTAATGTCTATTCTTCTTTTATAAATGAGTTTAATTAAATTGTTAGTAGTTTTTCAAACCTCGAGACGTTACATAGTGAGTTATCTGAATAGAGATGTCGATGCTTAACGAATGAGAGGTAATGAATACTATTATGTCATGCACTTATAATAATAATTGGCTTAATTTTTGTAATAATTGTTGTCTTTTCTCTGTTATTTGAAAGTAGTTTCTGTGGAAAATGTATCCAAATCTTAATTCTTCATTACCAAATTATTTTGTCGGGCAATATCTCAATTGCAAAACGCGAAGGATGTAGCATTTGTGTGATATCCGTACGAAAGTTTTTTTTCGTCTTTAATTTATTATTCTCGTCAAAAGCGTATAAATAAAACCAAACAAGTATTACAAAAATACGAGCTATCAGAAAATTGTGAATTGCCTTTCTATTAAAAACACTACGGAATGCTGTGAAACATTCGATCGAAACTCTCTCCCTACGTATGCAAGACACATTATTTGAACTGTATAGATTTCTAGTTTATCGAGTTCCCAAGTTTCTCAGTTGAAAGTGTACGCAGTAACAAAGTAATCGGAGCCAAAGTGTACGCAGTTAGGAGATCGGCTGGTGATCTTTGTATTAGCTTTTATTTCCAGTAGAGAGAGTCTCGTTTTCGAATGGTAGTGTCATGGAAAAGTGAGAGGGGACTTTACTCGCATCATTCGTTTCATTTTCACTCCTACTCTGATCTGGAGAGACGCCGGAGAATATTCTCTTTCCCCGAGGAAATGGTAGATGGTCTCATAGAGCCGTACATTCGTCGTATTCCGATCAGTCTGACGGTGCATCTTCATACATACAGCGGGGATGAGGCTTAGGCCCATAGGCTTCGAACATTACCCTGAGGTCTGAGAGCCTTCTCATTCAAGCAAGAAAGAGTAGTAATCTGTAGGCATACAGAATAAACCCTTGCGTTCGTAATATACACCACATTTTTGTTTGTACTTGGCGTGTCGGCCCGTATAAGTGCCATTGGCTACCAGCGACCTCCCGGTCTTGCAGCCATGGGTTAAGAGGTTGGCCCGAAGATATTCCACGCCGTACTCTGTACTTCTCAACCTGAGAAGTGAGTTTTCTCATCGTCACACTGCAACGTATACTAGGATATTGCTAGGAAAACGCACACTAAAATCTTTCCTATCCGGGAATCGATTCAGGGGGAGCATCATGGATAGCGAGCACGCTGACCAATTAGTTAAGCCACCATATTAGGGGAAATAAATTTCGACGACTCAAGATCATTTTCGTGGCCACTCACTACTCACTTCCGCGTCGATCTGCCTCTCTCTTTTCTTCAAACTATTACCAATCGTCATACGTGCTTGTTTGCGTTTTGGAAGGTGAATATTACGTAGTTGTTACAAATAGAAAGAGATGGGAAGGGACCCGCCTAAACAGTTTCTCATATACGTATCGCAAATGCTTCGAATCGTCCTTCTAGGACTTCGAGGACCTTCCAAGTTGCTTTGTACGCTTTTTGTCGCCATTTGGGCCACCGTGCGCCGGCTCCCGCGTGCACTCAGCGGGGGCAAATGAGTGTGCGGCGCCGAACGGGCCAGCGCTCGTAACGCGGAGCCACAGACGCGGTGGTGGTGCGGTGGTGGTGGTGGAGTCGGGAGAAGCGGCGTCGGCCAGGGCGTCGACGGCTGCAACAGGAGCTGTGCTTCTGGAGAGACGGTGATGGTGAAAACACGCGGTAAACTCGGAGATAGAGAGGAGCAGCTAATTGGCTACCAAGAATAATTTGCATGCTAATGTGTTTGAGCCAAAATTGTTACAGTTTGTGAACACTGTCCAATATTGAGTTTGAAGACGTTTCGGATAGCATGCCAGTGAAGGAGGAGCAAATTACGCAGTATTGTCATTAACCTCAATACCAATTTTTTACGGTCATGTATGTGATCGTTTGAACAATTAGTGATAGTTGGTGATATACTCTGCGTAATGGCTCACTGTTTACACCGCAAATTCCACATGAATCAACTCCATTTTCTACCCCAAAACCAAACGTAGAAAAAAAACAATTTGACCCGAACCACAGACCGTACCAGAGAACAGGAGAGCCGAAATGGCGTCGAAAGAGGGGGCCAAGAGGTCAGGGGTGAGTGGAGAGAGGGGCGAAGCGGCGCACGGCGAACGGCCAGGTGAAGGCGGTGCAGAGGTTGGGGATCGCGATGGAACCGTGGGGATGGTTCACGCCTGACACGAATGAATCTGAGTGTAGTACGAAAATGCAGGGAAGTGGCGTGACTGCACGCCAGAGGGTTGCGTCAGTCGGCGAGATGGAATAGGGCGCGGTAGGAAGTGCGGCATAGGTGAAGTTTCGAATGGGGGGGGGGCGGGATTAATTGAGAAGGAACTGGGTGGGTGGGGAAGGAAGAACGTGAGTGAAGAAATGAAACGGAAATTGAAAATGAAAATGAAACGTGAGTGAAGAAATGGGTGGAAATTTGAGGAGGTGGATGAAGATGAGGGATGAGAATTGGTTAGCGGGTATAGACAGAGAGTCGTTAATTGATTAGTGATTCAGGGCGCGTCAACTGATCCCGTAAATGTAGTGCATGTTTTGTTCCTCGGGGGGGGGGTGGCAATCTTTCCCCGCTGGATGGTGAGATCCAACTATAGGTTAATGAGGCATCCCCCAATTAGGTATTTCCCACCAGCGGAGGCATCATCCCAGCCGGGGCAACGGACAGTCTTGGCGACAGGCCCAATTTGGACGGAGAGGGAACGGATGTGGGAAACAGCGAATAGAGTCAGACGGAGCGGAATGAGAAAGGGGAACAGCGAACACATACCGAGAGAAAGAGTGAGAGGGAGACGAGAAAGGCAGAGGGTTGATGCAGGTGGGGTGGGGTTTAAGTGGAGGGAGGCTGCAGAAAAGAGCGGAATGGAACCGAGTGGTTCGCGAAAGAAATAACCGCGGTTCCGATGCCAGGGCGAGGGCGGGAGGCGCTCGGTGATGCGAAAGCGCCACGCGGTAGGAGGGCGAGCAAAAGTGCCGGCCTGGCTATATCCGTGGCGTGCGCACCGCCCAGCTAGGCGAGGCGACGCGGGGTGACGCCGCGGCCAACAGGCGAGCGGCGGTTTGCTCGTTCGGCTGCCTCATCTGCGCTCCGGGATAATTCCGTCGCGGCACTTTACAGGTCCCTCCCCCGCCCGCGCCCCCCCGCCCCCCGCCCCCCCTCACCTGCGTATTACCTCCCCTCCGTCTCGCTAGAGTTTGGCGTGGCGCAGTTGCTCGCTGCGATGCAACAAGAATTTCCTTGCGGAGACCGGAATGGACCTAAAGTGTGCGGTTTAAGCTGTGTGCATTACTGTGTATCATCCGTCTCTAGTGGTAACGTCTTAATTTGTAGCATTTAATTGGCTTGTTCCGTAATTTCAATTTACAAAATGTTGAATAATGAAAATTTAATACTTTTTTAATTTCCTCTGAAACGATAATCACGATCATTTATATAATGAACAGTCATCATTCCATTAGAAGAAACACTAACCTGAGCTTTTTAAAACAGTCATTAATCCATGAGATGTTGTGATAAGTGACTTTTTGATTGAAAGTAACAGAGGGAAAGTTCAAATTATTTATTAAGTTATTGTACGAACGAGCAATCTAGTATATTTCGCGTTCAACAATAGTTTAAAAAAATATTCGTTAAGAAGTTGCTGTTGAATTCCCTTATGACGCTATTGTATATTTCCGGGGGGAAATGTGAATGTCGAGAATAAAATAAAACGAGTAATACACAAGCATTTAAAAGTTGTCATATAATTTTATTTCTGTTGCAAATCTATCATGAATGGGAAAAGTTTTTCAAAAAATAATACAAATGGCAAGCAAACTAAACACAAAAATTGGTAATCTGTCTTGTTGAACAATAATTAATACAATATTTAAAAAATACTTTGTCCAAAGCCAGTATTAATGTTGTTTTTAAAATGTAAAAATCCTGTTTACAAATTGTGAATAACCTTTTTCAGATTGTTGACGCTACACTGCTGACATAACCTTACTAACAGAACATCGTTCACGTTGTTTTGTGAGCCAATATTAATGATAGTTAACGCTCCTGATAGAAGTATTTTTTCAATGTTGATTTTTGACCTTTTTTATTTACAGTTTTCACAACAATTACATTCATTTACAAAAGTACAAAACATGGAATATATAAAATGTCTATGGAAATATTAAAACAAATGTCTTTGTAGTTATGAATAAAATACACTCTTCGCTGAAATAAAATACTGTGAAAATCTTAGTTGCACTTATCGTTGAAAATTTTCGACTCGAAGACCACGGGTTCATTTCCCACTTCGGACACGGATGTTTGCAAGTGTATTATGGAGAGGTGAAACTCTTCACACCGTCTCGTAAGACGCTCCAGCTCTTCCTTCTATTCCTGTCAGATATTCAATTGGATAGGGGTTACATTCAACCGAAATATCCGTGACGACAGCGAATGTAAATTAAAGAAAATTAAAAAATCAACTTTAGGTCAATACAGCATGGCATTTCCTTTCACTTTGAGTAACTTACTACATAAGCCGGATATTATTGTATACGTATTCAGTAAGAATTGTCAGGATAGTAGTATTATCTATTTAATTATTTAGAATTGATACGATAACTAAATTCATGAATTAATTTACTTATTTATTTGTTTATTTAATAGTTAAAACTACTTTATGTGTGGAAAGAAGTACAGTTTTTCAACAACTACACAATTACTAGGTACAAAACGATACATTTTGCAAACATTTAATTAATCACAGTTTAAATCTGCATCTACTCAGATAATTACAAAACCATTTAACGAGTTTATTGTATCCACAAGTCTAGAGTTGTATGCTAATCTACAGATATCTCAGAATATATGTTTCAAAAATCTAAGGAATGGAAAAGGGTTGAGGGTAATCGGTGTTTGCCTATGAACATGGGAGGAAAACGTTTTCAACCGAAGTTTTATATTTGTGACATTTGAAATAATTCGGTATGAAACTCATAATGAACTGGACTTAAGCGGACAAATGAAATATCTTTGATTTCGACAGAACGCGACCTGTCAAACACCAAATCAAAATGTTGCCTGTCAATGTAGGGCAACAAATGTTCATCTTCGACCCCAGCATGTCCCACAAGTCTATAAAACTTATTATTAGACATTCTGTGTACATAGAAAATAGAGTAATTACGAGACTGACTACTGCCTGTGACAAGGTGTGGCTAATTGTGGTGGGGTAGTAACAATAACATCTAAGAAACGTAAATAAAATGAGAATTGACCACGGCTTCATCGCCTTGTTTAATAATTCTCCAATCTCATATTGTAATAAAATGTTACGAAATACGCATGTCTAACTAAACTATAATTTTTGTTTTATTTTGACTATTCATCCTGCGGAAGGTGACTTACTGATATTGATGAGAATTAATAAAAGACGATGAATTTATTCAAAATTATTCAAGTCCGACGAGAAATAATTTTCATAACCAAAATTGTTGTAGCTGTAGTAGGTCATGATTTATTAGAATACTTGTGCAATGATGCTAAAATTTGCCTTTAGACTTCATAAATGTATGAACATTTTAATAAGGTAGTTTATACATAATTATCGATTATATTCATATTAGTCGGTGTTACAAGTCTGTCAAAAGTATAAATCAATGCAGTATTATGTTAAACATAAGTCATAACAGCCATTTTCATTTCGCTCACACTTCTGGGAATATCCCCCAGAACCCACAGCGCACCACGCAGAGCGCAGCGAGAGCTCGCCTTGCGCTTTGGATCCAATCGGTCCGTAAAGCACAGTCTCAAAGCGCGTCCTCGTACGCGTTATCCTTTGGGAGGGGCGCGCGCAAATTTGTAGCCGGCGGCGGCCATTGGCGCGCGCAGTTTGCTTCGCGAGGGTATTTCGCGGACGTGTTGTCTTTGCCGCTCGCGTATCCGCTCGGCACACGCCGTCTCTGGGAACAGCTTGGATGATCTCCGCCCAGCCGCCTCTGCCGCTCTACCGTCACCACCCTCCACGCCACACCCCTCCTTCGCACCGCCCCACCACCGCCACTGCTGAACCGCATGCGCACGCTCGACCATCCACCGATTCCCGAGTCTCCCTCCGTCCGCCTTGTATCGCTTCTGTATCCGCCGCCGTACCAGCCACCTTCACCACCACCGCCGTCACCGACCACCGGCGTCACACGCACCATCTCGCCATCTTCCCAACCGCCGCCACCACAATTTACAGTCCACCGCTACTACCTCATCACTTCCGCCACCACCACCGCGCCATCGCCTCCACCGGTGCCGCCCCGCCTCCTCCCTAGCCAACCGCAGCGCACCGCCGCGCCACGCGCACGGCACCGCCACCGCCCACGCCACCGCCACCGCCACGCCACCGCCAACCGCCACGCCACGCCACGCCACCGCCACGCAGCGCCACAGCCACCGCCACGCACAGGCGCGCCACCGCCAGCGCCACGCCACCGCCACCGCCACCGCCAGCGCCACCGCCACCGCCAGCGCCACCGCCACCGCACCGCACCGCCACCGCCACCGCACCGCACCAGCACAGCCAGCGCCACCCGCCACCGCCACCGCCAGCGCACGCCAGCGCCACCGCACCTCGCACCGCCGACGCCCCGCCCGCCGCACCGCACGCCATCCGCCACCGCACCGCAGGCCACGCCAGCGCCAACCGCCCCGCCACCGCCACGAGCGCCACACCGCCGCCGCGCCGGCCGCCGCCGCCGCCGCCGCGCGGCGCCGCCGCGCGGCACGCCACCTCCCCCATCGCCACCGCCTCCGCCGCCGTCGGGGCCACCGCCACTAGCTAAATACGCCGCTTATTAACGGGGTTTGCGCGGGTGCCCACCGGGCTCGAGAGCATTAGTGGATCCGAGTTCGTGGGGATTCGCGTTCGGGAAGACTGGGTCGTTTACGTTCGGATATTTCAAACACTCGCTGGAGCCAAGATGCGGCTACTCTGCGTCCGATGTGCTCTGGCAAAAACGATGTGTAGTGAATTTGAATTACTCGGTGAATAGGGGCATTAGCCCATAGCCACTCAGCGTCATGTGACGGCGCACATTTTCGGTCAATTCCGATTTGATTCTTGTTTTACGCTAATTCGAATAGATTATTTCTTCAATAGATTGATACTACCTAAACGAAACAAACAAGAAAGTTTCCGAATTCCTCAGTGTTAGATGTCAATATAGCCGAGATTGCTCAATTCTGCCCAGCATGTATTCATGACTTCGTTCGTCGGTTCGTTGAGACGAGCGTGCGGCGATCAGCGGCTGTGACCTGTCTTCGTGTGTCTGCAGCGGCACTGTTACAGCTTCATTCGAGATGACGTGGCTAATGGATTAGAAATAAAATATTTGTAAACATCATGAAATATCCACTGAGGTATCCTCGCTGAAAATACAGTTATAAATATAATTGTTGGGTGTGCATATGTAATACTTTGTTTTGTTTGGGATTGACCACTCTTCTTACGTAACATCGATCTCTCAAATATAACAGATATCCTCAAGACGTTTTATTATTTGACAACATATTTTATACTAAACACGCGCCTGGTAAGAACACACGACCGGGTTGTTGATAAGAAGTACGTTTTGGTCAAAATCTGTAAATAAGTATTAATTTTAATTTATGTATTAAATTATTCAGTTAACATTCAACCTCTCTTCAATATAAAGTCGTACGTGTTTTTTCTTCTGACAGTCTTTTAAAACTATAATAATCATCTCTTACTTCTGAATGCAAAATTGGCATGCATTAGTTACATAATTAATGAAATGGGGCAGTAGTGGAATGATAGGCATATGAAATAGGAGAACCCTAACAAAAATTGTCATATAAACTCGCTTTGTCTGCCAACATCGACCATCAAGAAATTTAACCTCCGACTCAGCTGATAAAACGTCTGCTCTCTCGCTGCTAGATTTAGCCCAGGCGACACTAGAATTTTTATAGAGAGTGTGTGAGTGTATAATTATATGTGTTACGAGCTCATTCTGAAATTCAATAACAAATTTATTCTCTCGTAAATCTTATTTTTCTGATAAAATATTTTGGAAGCTCGGTATCCGAGAGTAGTTTGATTATTAATGACGAAAAGTCCAAATTTAATCGGCACACATTTATTAAATACTCATGATATCTAGATGAAAAGAAATATCAAGTGTGTTTCCAGATATGTTCTTTTAATACGTCTATATACCGAATTAAATTTTTAGTTTGTAATATTGTACAAAATTTCTAACTATTCAATATTACTTTATAAAAATCGTGAAGAGTTCAATGGCAAGAGTTAATTTGGTTTGATTGTTTTGAAAATGTTTAACCCTCCGTCATGTCCCCTGAACTATTTTAAATCAACAATTTAAAAGATATTTCATTTAATGCATTAATGAGATAAATTTGCAAATAACCCACGTAAGCTAAATGTGTTGCTGTGTTGATCATTTTGTTGACAGAATAATATTTCATGAAATGAAAAAAATCTGGAATTCATCGAATTAGACTGAAAAATATTTTCTTTTGATCAAATTTGAAGGCGAAACTAGTTATCGAGTTGAAAAATTACTGTTTTAATTTTTTTAAATTTTCTGCCGAAATTGAACATTTCATTGTTTTTGATTTTTCGAGAGTTCCTGGATATCAAACTAAACCACAGACCCACCTAAATGCTGCATGCGCTAGAAAAGTTTCATTTCAATTTCTACGCAAATTGTCGATCAGTGATTACCAACGAATCTGACACATCCGTATTACACAGCTCACTTTACTTTAATTAGAGAAAGACGCATCTTGACTTTTATTATTAGAGTGCTGATGTCACAGCGGTGACTCTAGGGGAGCGAGTGTCACCCCCCAACGACACATTTTCTATCACAGTCGCCGACTGGAGTGGGGGAAAGCAGTAGTCATTGCGTGGGCAGAGGCGGCGATCAGCGCCGCAGTCGGCCGTGGGGTTGCTCCGGTGATTGCGAATGCGGCGTCCTGGGCTTTCGCTTACACCCCATAGCACCGCACGCATCTCGCCCAAACGCTGCGGACCAAAAAGCCTTGCCCGCGGAGTGTCCCATTGCATTTTTAGCGGCGCGCGCCCAATGGAATTTGCATAATTCCATCCCGCCGCTAATGCGCGCGCAAATGCGAGAATCGATCTGGAGGCCATGGGCTTCTCTCGCCGCTGCAGCCTTGTTTTATCGAGTGGCCCGGTTTTCTACGAATAGTGTTAAATGTAAAAGTATTGGTTATGATTTGCGTAGTGCTTATTCGTGTAGAGAGAGACGCTCTTGAGTGTTTGTTGCGTAATGGTTTTTGGTAATGAGCTGCAACGAATCGGATAAGTGACGCTCATTCAGAAAATGTATTGATATGGCGGTGTCGTGTGTTTTAGGTTGTGTAGACTTTTTAAGGATGATTTGTACGTATTTAACCTGGAAAATTCCACAATACGTAGTCTCACGATGTATCTCTCAGATACAGCTACTTTTTGTGAAAGCGAATGATCTGAAGCTCTAATAAGTGAAACATGTACTTTATTTAGTTTGTACATGCCCCCCCCAATGCAGTTGTTAATGAATCCTACACTGTAGAAACCTTGTCTGAATATTTATGGCGAGAAAGGTAAAAATTGACAAAGTGTACACAAAAACATGAAACATCTAATTATCTTATTAAATAATATTAAACTCCATGTTCACAAATGATTTTCGCATTGTTCTAAATAAAGATATATTTTACATTTGTTCACACAAATAATTAGCAAGTGAACATTTTTTCCATTTTGCAAGGTTTGCATTTTTTCATTTACGTCCAGACGTCTCCTGCATGTCTTCTTTCTCTTTGGTAATAAAGCGTGACCTTAGATACATATTACTACATTTTCTGAATATGCACTACTCATAGACATGTCTAAAAAAATGTCATGATGCGTACTGCTCACACCAAGAGCTCACAATGCACTGGAGCTGGTGAAGACAAGAGCACAGTCTGACAGACATTGCACACCACAGAGATCAAGTTTCGATATGCACCCCGAAAATGATTCATCAAAAGGATAAAAATAAAAGGTAAAGCAATTTTGAAATTTTGTTTCCCTAAGAGTGGACATTTTTGTTAGTGAGTTATTTTTCTTACAATCGTTTTTGTCGTAACCTTTTTCTATTTGATTAAAATTGCGAAGAGTTATCTGCGAAAGTGGTTGAGCATAGAGTTGAATTTTAAAAATAACAGTTTAACTAATCATCTGTCAGAAAAGTTGTCTCGAATCATGTACATTCTTGCTTTTTGGAGGATTAACTGAAACCGAGATTTTTAATTTCCTCTACCAGATTTAGAAACGATAATAATAATAATAATAATAATAATAATAATAATAATAATAATAATAATATTAATCATACACCTTGTTGCATAATATATTTATCATTAAAATTCAGCAAAACGAACCTTCTAATTAAACCTATTTTATATTTAAAGAAGCATAAAAAGGAAAGATATAAATTGAGGATGCTTGCTTCTGAAATGCAAAAATAATTATATTAGCATATCTCCTCGTGTCTGAAAGACAATGTATCTCAAACGTAAATATTATTAACGTCGAAATCTACCTTGTTTCTTTTGAGTAATGATTAGAGTCACATATGTTTAATATCCGATGTTTTAGCTACAGAAACAAACTGGAAGTTACCCAAAACAATAAATGATGTACAAAATTTTTCACGGATTTTTTGTGATTGAAACTAGCGTTTGTAGATCCTTGGCCTGTCGTCAGATACGATAAGCACATTTCGGTCTCACAAACTTGTGGTGGGATAGGGTTCGTTCTGAGGACTCTTCAATTCTTCACAGTAAGCGCCACTCGAATGATTGTAATGTTTTACAGAAACTTTCACTTAGTTTCGGTAACTAGAATATTGCATGTGAAGCACGTGTGATGCTAACTGAAAAATGAAGGTGAATGTAGACATGAAACGATAGTTTGCTTCCTCTTGATAACAAGGCATAGCCTAACGAAAACGGATGGTTTTAGTACTGACGACTAGTGTACACGCTATCCACCGTGCAGGAATGCGTCGTAAGCATAGCAGGTGAAGGGGTCGCTGGAGTAGAGTTGAGGCTTAAGCGACCGCCCCCCCCCTCCCCACGAGCGCGAGGGTGAGACCGCAACTGCCCTTTGGCCGCGCCGCCCCGCGCCGCTCAAGTTACATTCAGCCCACGTTCGTCTCCGCTGAGCGTAATTCTCCGGTTGTATCCAATTACCAGCGGCACTCGCCCCCGCGCGTCCGATGCGGTGCGCGGGAAAACTCCAGTTTCTGCTTCGGAGGCAGTCGACCCCTCCCACGCCCCCAACAACGCGACCACACATCCGCACACATGCTCACCAGTCCAACACGTCTCCTCCTCAGGGACCGGGAGAGGTGGCTCAGGGGATCAACAGATCTCGCTGCAGTGCCTCTGACCGGGAGGTCCTAGGTTCGAGTCCCGACAGTGGCAGGATTTGTGACACTAGTTTGTCAGTTAGGTCGAATACAGTCGTGGACTGTAAAATAATTCTAGCGGCCGGCTGCTTTGATCGGTTGCTTCCGTTGCGACAACGCCAGGCGAATACCGGGGTAGTAACCCAACAAACGGGCCACGGTCAGTGTGCGATCTTTCTTACCTCTCTCACACACACACTAACATGCACTACACTACCACACATACCGGGAGACCAATCGGGAGCTTTGAGCTTGTTGCGGCCGGGGCGGTGCCCCGCTGGTGAAAGACAACTGGTTGGGGAAAATCTTGTTAGCTGACGGTAGGTCGCCGAATCTAGCCATTCAGTGGGGCAATGTCACCGCTGCCGCCGCCTGAAAAAATGCACTACATGTGTGGGACTAATGATCCTAGAAGTTGACGCGCCCAGAATCGCGAACAATCAATCAATTAAATTCATTTTCCTCTGGAACTCTCCTCGTCACTGCCTATCAACACCAATCACCAACTAATTAACTTTCTAACCAAACAACCACACAACCTAACAAGTAACCTTCTCAGCTACCTAAATCTGAGACCACCAAGAAACGCTTCCCAGAGCTGCAAACCGATCAGGAGTAATATGACAGCAGAGAAGGTCATGGCGCTGTGCGTGTCGTATTTCAATCTCCTCGTGGAGACATTTAAATGCCCGACACAAAACTATATAGTGGCGTGACTCATAGAGTTTCGGGAGTACATTGAGACCAGAAATAAAACATCGATATATTGACCTGAAACATTTACTGGTACCACTATCCATTGCACCTACCCATTCCCTCACCAATAAAGAAGTTCACCGACACACCAAATTAGATATTCTCAAACTCATAAAACTTAAAAACCACAAATGTAACATATTCACATACCTAACCTTCCCTTCCACTCGCAGATTTTCCGCAAGCCATCTCGAGCAATTTCCTCCCTGTCATCCACCCTTCTACTCAACTTTCTGTCCATCTACTAGTCAGATTATTCAGTTAGCCTTGTATTGAATCTGAAACCTTCTCTCTGAGCTACCCGCTGTTTCTATTAGTTCACCTCCCTCTCCATTCCGTGCACCCACCAACAAACTCCACACCTGGCTCCTGCACACCCACCAGCTATCCAACCCCCATCTTCTGATTGTTACACTGACCCTCCCACCACGCCCGCCCACTCGTTCACTCACACACGAACGCACACCTCCATCTCTTTCTCCCTCTGTCATACATACACACACAAGCACCGCCCGCTTCG
>BOPP01000051.1:1542793-1561548 GCA_017312745.1 Gryllus bimaculatus | reverse complement strand
TTAGTCTCGCCGGCCCGCGGCGCGGCGCCGCGCCCGCTCGCCCCAGGCGCTAACGGCCGCTATAACGACTTGCGACGCCCTCCCCACCCACAGCTCCCGCCCACCCTCCGCCCCTGGCTAGCTTTTCTCTGGGCGCCGGCGGTCCGATGGGGAATTAGCGCGGTTGGATTTAAAAAGCGATTCGCTTACCTTGCATTGCCGGCTAGCAAATAGTATATTAAAGAATACTACATTGTTTTCAACAAAATAGGTAAGATATTTTCTGCTACAAAAGTGTTTTTACCGATTAGAGACTGATTCTGCCTCGGTAATATGACAACAGTAGATAAATTTGGTTTCAAAATTAAACAGTGCAAACAACCCTTTAAATTGAAAATCGTTGGCTATTTAAAAGAATTAAGTTCTCTGTGTAATAAGTATTCACCATTTTGGTAAATGGTAACCATTCACCATTTTGGTAACCATCTTTATTAGAATGTTCGTTCAGAGACCAGAAATCCATCGAGTAAATGCGGATATAATACCATGACTTGTTGAATAGCTAATTAACTTCACGTTTTCTTGAAATTTCATTTTCCATGCAAATAAAATTTGAAGCTAGTTATTACATGGCTGAAGTATTATCAAATACAATTTGTTGCTTGTTTACCGCCGTACCTAGTTTTCTGTTTCGCAAGAATGATATATTTTTGTTATAAAATATCGCCAAACATCTTTGATAATTTTATCCACATAACCGTACTTTTTGCATCGGGCTTATCATATTCTATGTATTTTATACTAGCACGCAGTGTGTATTACAACATGAGGTTATTTTACCCCTTTTCAAACCTAGTGATCTATTGATTCATGAAAGCTTAGTAGATTCAGTAAAGTCAATTTTTCCTTTAACGTTCAGGAAAGTTAAAGGTAGTAATATTGTACGCATGATGTTTAATACCTACATGTGTGTATTTATGTGTGAAATAACGGTTTGATTATTGCGTTTTTGATCATTACTTTTTTTTGTTTACTCTCAATTTTCAGAGAGGGTTTTAAAGGCGATTATTAAGGTAAAGGAAAGTAGATCTCGTATGATGAAACGAGTAAGGCTTATAGTATTTTTTTAATATCAGGCAAGAACCTTCTACCTTTCGCACCCTTATTACATTACACATTCTCCAATACACCATCCTCTTTGGCTAGATCACTATCCATTCAATGAGTCTTATCTTTCATCCTTGAAGGTTCTTCAACATCAAAGCGGGTGTCGAGAATTGGACCCCCCTTGTTTGTTGTAACCAAACTGTTAGGTCATTGAGAGCTGTTAGTTTTATCATTCAAAGTAAGTTATCCTTTCGAAACACCTTGAAGAGCATTTCTGAGTATCAAAGAGTCCTCTTCAATATATTAAATATTTAATGCAGTTTTTGTATATCGTGCCTGTAGGGTGGTTTATGGGCAGCGTACTAGCTTTCCATGGTGTGATCTTGGGTTCCATTCCGATCGAGGCAAAGGTAGAGTTATTGCTTTCCTTTTGAAAAATAGTCACAGTTTCTGTAACTATAAGGCAGGCGGAGTTTAAATAGCTAGTTATGAAGAAGGAAATTGGTCATGATGGCCACATGTCTCTCTTACACTTAACCATGGGAATTAAACTAGGCCTTGGCATGGGAGTTGCCGTTAGCTTGCCAGAAAGTCGGACAGCCGACTCCAAATGCCAAATTCATGCATTTGTTTATCAGGAATAGATTATATTTTCTTCATCGATACAACTGATGGTTACTACTGGTTAGTATTAAATTATCGACTGTGTTTTCCATTTCTAAACAGATGATGAAGCATCAACTCCTTTGGACTATTTCTTGTTCACAATAAGTCACGTGTCGTCACAACATTTACAAATCACATTCCATCATTTTGATAGTAATAACTCATTGTCGTAATAATCGCTCATAATAATTGTAGCCGTATCACAATCTATTCAATGAAATATATTATTCTGTTGGCTATTAGGGAAGAGATATAACTTCTTTCATATACCTGAAGCTTAGAAACTTTAAAACTACAGTATTTATGTAAAACAGCAGAAATATAGTGAAAGTTTCCAATACTTATAATAATATGCGTAAACATGTAAAATGATTCAAATATTTTATTGTGGCGTGGAAGTCCTAAAAGGAGTTTAACTTTGAAATATAGTACTACAACCCTACAATAATATTTTCAAGCTGTTTTCGTCACTGAAGTTCTAAAACTTGTTACTATTCTAATGTCAAAAGTATTGCTTTGTTTTTTAATAACAATTGTTGCTTATTATTAAACATGTGCTGAGTCATTTGTCATAATATTTAAGCCTTACTGAGAAATCAGCCGTAATCGTTCATTTACTTTACATAAAAGCATTATGTAGAGTGATCTTCTGTTCCATAATCTTAGCAACAATCTATACTTCAAGTTATTTCCGAATTGAAAGGCAACTATATTGAAAAAATCGATCTCCACATATTTAAATCTCGTTTATGACAGGAGACACCGTGGTGTTCGAATGATTAAATTTTATTTCGTATTTTAAAAATATAATTATGTCAGACGTAGTTTTTTGGTTTGTCGATAACAACGATAACGAGAAATATCTCGCTAGATCCAATTCAGTTCTGATCATTTTTAATTAGAATCAGGAAGGAGTACTTCCCCTTTATTTCCCGCGCCACAAACTTTAATTTCTACTTTCCATATAATTAATTTTGTTTCCCAACAGCCTTCCATTCAATAAAACAAATCGTGGATCTCTCTCTTAACGCAGAGACAAAATGGTCTGGAGGAAATAAAAAAGCGCGTATCTGAAACAAGATCAAAACCTCAGCCGCCGCAGCGGGGCGAGCCGCGTGGCTCGGATTCGCTGCGCTGTGACATGCACGGTGCAAACAAAGTGGGCAAAATTCTGGATTTCAAACCAACTTATATCATGCAATGTGGAAAAGAAAAATGGCAAGGATTCAGGATACAAAGTATTTTCCAATGATTTGAAGGTTGAACATTGGGCAATTTTAAGAAGTGGGACGATTATAAATTCAGACACTTTTGGATAACTAAACTGTTCAAGATTATAATTTTTTTCTCTTTACTTCTCACGTTTTCTACAGGTACTTTTATTTGCATTAAAAATATAATAATTTTAATACAACCTACAAGAAACAAAATTATATCTACACCCTTATTTACACACACTTACACTAACATGCATTCTACCAGACATGACAAGAGTCAAGCTGAGAGCTTAGAACTTGTCCCGGCTGGTGGGCTGTCCTGCTGATGAGAGAGACCTGGCTGGGAAAAATTTGCTCGCCTCCGGTAGGACGTCGCGGAATCTCGCCATCCAGCGGAGGAAGACCCCCGCCACCTCCAGAGGAAAAGAAACGTGCACAACGGCACTAATGACTGTGCTAGTTGACGCGCCCAGAAACACTAACAATCAAATAATCAAAGAACGTTTTGTCCGCTGCGTTCACGCGTCGGCCCACTGTGCGCCTGACGAGGGGCCCGTGCGGTGGCGCCCTCTCGGCGCCGAGGCTTCGTATGCGCCACACAAATGCACTCCCCGTGTTATCTTGCTCACGGCTTAATGAACTCGCGACTTCGCGGCGAGCTGAACACCAACGGGGAGCGACGCGGCGGTCGGCTCGTCCCGTGCCACGCCCCCTCCCCGCCCCGTCCCGCTCACGAAACGCGCGCGTGCACGCGCGTGAGCGAGCGCGCGGCGGCGTTAGCACCCACGCGCGCGGAGGGTGGCTGCGTTGGAATCTATTTCACACCCGATAGTGCGTTGCTTGCGTTGGGTTTTGAGCCCGGCGGTAACGCTCCCTCGTCGCGCCCTCCAGTCGACCTAACGTATTCGTTGCTCGTTTGTTTGGTGTCCTATTTGTGTTCGTTTAGCTGTCTTTATTGGCCTGACTGCTCATTGGTTCTAACTTTCCTCTCTTCACCTACCTGACCTCGCATACCCCTTCTGTTACAATTGGCATCACTTTGCTGGCCTCGCCTGCTTGGTCTCGCTTATGGTCAGCTTCCTGTTTCTTTCTCTTGTTAGAATATAGTGACTCGTTCATGAGAACCTTCGTTGAAAATGTACCTTGAAAGAAGCTCTCAAGGCTACCTATGAGTTACGCATATTTTATTTTATAGACCGAAGCCACTACAAATATGGAGAAATTAGATGTACCTTGCATTTTCATTAAATCATTAGTTTAAATATTGAACAAATCCTACGCACAGAGATATTGGCACTGACATTTCCTGCAATAGTCTGCTTGAATTTCTACAGCTACAATTTCAAGCGAAAATGCACAACAATGTATCAAATTCACTTTATCTGTGCGGCTATGTTTGCGGATATTTTGTACTGATAAGATCTTGTTCTGATAGTCTTCTTTTTGAATAATTGAATAAAATAGCTCTTTACTTGGCCCGAATTTTTTCACGTTGTTGAACATCTATCTGCACTCTCTCAATAGCTTCTCATATTTCTAGAAGAATTGCTTTTAAAAACTTGCTTCATTCCGTTCTAACGATGTTATGAAATCACTATTTCAAAGCTTTATGCTCTTTCTGTGAGTCATTAACAATTAAAGCTGCCTAGGTTGAATTATTTCGGAGGTCTATCCTTTCATAAAATTATTTTTCATACTTTTTGTCAGAAAAATGTATATTATTCCGCGTACAAACGTAATTTCTGAATAGTTGCTTGCCATTTTAATTTCTTTAAAAAGTAACCACTTTTGAGAAACTCGTTGCACGCATTTACGCGTGTACAGATTGCCGCATTCAAACGATACCTCCTGTAAAAACCTCTTTCACGATCGTTAGTGAACACTTTTGTCATCACTGCAATTGTAGCCTTGATCCATCGGCAAGAGTTCTTTCGTTAATACATGGAGCTTTGCGGTTTGCTAATGATGTACAGATTTCGCGAGAGTTATTGATTGCTCATTAGTGGAAAGGATGCATTGACAAATTGTCAGAGATTGACTGAGTAATTTGGCAGTTCGTTGACTTGTGCTTAATAGATGTGTTAAACGAAGCAAGTATTGGGTACATTTCTAGTCACCGATTATTGTGATTTGTTATTTAGTGGTTTAGAACAATTAATTCCATATGGATACGGTGGCATGGATGGAGATTCAGTTGATAAACGTGTTTCTAATTGACCATCCTTTTCAATTATTCATTTCAGATTAGCACGGTGGGTCTATCATGCATAGGTATTAATGCAATGATATCACATGGAGCGTAGAAGGCATAATGTGACGACTCCAACTTACTACTTACTTTTTGCTGACTACCGACTTACTGAATACCATTTGTTTTACTGATTACGAGAACTTGTTTTACTGACTACCAACTTACTTTTTTCTATAAAAAACATAATTGCTTAACATTTACCCAGTAGATCTTTAAAACTATGCTGTGAATCGCGATGGAATCTTCCATAATTAATCAGTTCATACTTCGATCCTTAATGTCGAGCAAGAGGCTTCATGATACACCTAGTATTCGAGTGTCAGTGGGCTTAAGGAAGAACTGTAACATGCAAATACAATGAAAAATATTCTCCTTTTTCACGAGAAAACGAGGAACTCTAATTAAAAATCTAGAATAATGATATTTGGTAAGAATACAAAATATACGTACGGGAATATGCATTTATCACAATATAATTTATCTGCAATGTAATATGTTGTTTAATTCAGTGTCCCTCTTTAACTGAAGAAATATTCATACATTTACCTTCTCATATTTTGCCTTCGCATATTTATTTATTTATGTATTTAGACATTTATGTATTTATTTATCTCACAATTTGGATATTATTAGGTTTTGGGAGTCTCACAAGCGGTCGCAATATCCCACATTACGGATATGTCTAATTTACCAATGAGAGATTCTCAATCAATGGCTGCTAGGCTATTTAAGAATAAGACTCATCTAGGGATAGGAGTGGTGACAGGATGGAAAAGGAAGGGTTGCACGTGAACCGTTTCCCGTTGTTATAGGTTTTGCTTGCGCATCCAACTGTAATTTATCAAACCGAAACAACGGAAGAGATCGATAAGAGCAGAAAGCAAAAGAGGTGCATCTAGCCAGTGATTCCTCGACTCAAGCCACGACTTGGTGTCGACTCAGATAATTTAGCTGTCGAAAATCCTCGACTATCGTGACTCGTACTTCGGTACTCCTGTTCTACGATCTCAGCTGCATGCGCCATTGCATCCATTACAAGACAATGATCATTGGATATACCTTTTGAAAGCCATAGCGATGAAATAGAGAGAATATCAAGTTTCATGTTATGAGTACGAAGACGAGTATATTACTGTGTGATTGTTTCTTTCTCTGTAACATTTCTGTATGTGGCTAAACAACTAATAACGCTACAACAGCACGTACTTTCTGACATTATTTCTAACTTTTATAGTTTTCGTAAATTGAAAAATTGTGCAAAAATGATTCCAGCGCTATTTTTAACCGTCCTTTACTACATCCCAAGAAACGTTAAGCAAAAGTAGAGTATTTTTTTTAGAAAATGTGGAATTTTTAAATATTTCATTTAAAGTTTCTTCAAAATGTTCAAACTCGCATGGCCCATTTCCATCGTGTTTGGAAAAGTAATTTGTTACATATAAGAATGGGAATTATGCACTTTTTAATGTCATGACCCGGCAATACGAATCCTCTATCAAAAAATCGCAAATGTTTGCTCTTTCGTTCGTATACTTTCTGTACTACGTAAATAGGTGGTAATACGGCGAGAAAGCAGAAGCAGGCGAGAGGCGCGGTGCGCCGTGCTGGGGGGCGAAGGTTGGTGCGGGGCGCCTGGATGGGTAGGCAGCCGGTCGCGCGCCGCGGTGCAACGGGTCATCGATTCTCGGTGCAGCGCCGCCCTTTGCGGCGCGATGCGATGAGACGAACCGGAAGAACGCCCCGCCCGCGCATGAGGGAGAAGCACAAGGCTCGATCCACGCTTTGCGTGCTGAGACACGTCTCAAATGCCACCTGCATGAAGTCAGTTGCACTCTGAGATAAGTTACGGGAATGAACGCTGTTCTCCAGCGTAATTTTTAATTTACTCAAAATTATTTAAGATGCAATTATGTTTAACAGTCACAAAACAATAGAGGAAATGCCAACGGTGAAACGCACGGTACGTTGTTGTTGGTTTTATTATTATTATTATTATTATTATTATTATTATTATTATTATTATTATTATTATTATTATATTTGTAAAGGAGTTACTGTTCGATGGTTTAGGATTTTTACGAAAGGCGTAACTATTTTATGGTTTAGCACTTATAGTATTACAACTTTTTTCATCTCAAAGTGACCAGCGAGTGGGATTGGAGCCACTGGAAAGTGTTGTGATCTCACATTGAGAAGTTCTGGCAGAGAATTAGAAACTCCCTGCGTGCTCACATGCTCGGTAGTACTCACATCGCAAAGGAGGCTGCATTGAGGATACGGGTTCCATGCTCTCCAGCTGTAGCGGACCGAGTGACCTGAGTTAGGCCCTTTGCTTCACGTCCGATACTCATAGACATCGGGCAGCGACTTATGTCGACGCAGTGGTGGCGTTAGCCACTCCGGCACCAACCCAAAATGCTACAAGTTATGGGCAGATGCGTTTACCACGCCCCGGCGTATCCGGACATCATTCAAACGGAGTACCTGTGCACTCCCAAGGAGTGAGGATCAGGGCCATTGCTCAGATGCCCACCCACGGAGTAAAACCACATTGGTAAAATGCAAGTTGTATGGGATAGCAGAATGCACAAGGGTTATTCTAGTAAACCTACAGTTTAAACTTACGACGCTTATTGGATGTTTAACAAAAAAAATCATGGTTATGCGTAATCGATTCATGGGAACCCCGGTGTTATCTTATAGACCGTCTTGCCACATTGCATTATTATTTAGTATATCTATGTATATAACAGTGTTTCTATCGGATCAGCGTTCTGAATGTTGAACAAGTTCATCAAAAAAGGACGAGGCCATCTGTGTCCCGGCGAAGAGCACCGCATGTACGGAAAATGATCAAATATAAACAAACTTGGAATATCCCAGAAACAAAATAGTTCACACAAACGCGGAGACACTTATTGTAAAGTATTGTTACGTGAGACAGCTTTAGTTCCTCACATGGTTCACACATAATTAAGTATAAAAAAATTCTAACCAGTCTTGGAATTAATGTACTTTTATCGCGCAATATCATCGTGTTTTCTACGTTCGCCGTCTTTCTCTTGTACGCTGAGCGTTGAGTGCGTACTTCCCATTCACACTGTACCATCTGGCGCTAAGCGGGAGGCGGGAGGAGAGGCGATACGAGGCGGAAGGAGGGGACGGGGAACGCTTCACGCTCCTCGGAGGATCCAGTTCGATTCCCAGAGGCCCCGCGGCCGCGTCGAGTGCGCTCCTCGACGCCGCCCTGGCGCGCGCTGCGCTCGGTTTTCGCGTTGGCGGCGACCGACGAGGCGGGGCGGGGAGGGTGCGGAGGCAGAAGAGGAGAGCGCGTGGGAGGCCTGGGTGGGAAGGGCGCTGCAGAGACACGCCGTGGACGTGAATGGGCATGAGACGGACATGCAAGGTGATGCGAGTGGATTCGATTCGCTGATTGATTGGTGATGACCGTCAAGTGCTAAAGATGATAGTCCCGTAAGTGTAGTGCATGTTTTTTTCTCGGGAGCTGGCGGTGATCTTCTGTATGGTGAGAACTGGCTAGCCGACGTACCTTCAGCGCTCCCGGCATGTGTGGTAGTGTACTGCATGTTAGTGTGTGTGTAAGCAGAGGTGAGGATAAGAAAAGGAAGAAGGAAAGATCACACGCGGTGAGTAGCCCCACTGCCCTACTGTACTGTCCCGGCATTCGTCTTCTGTTGATCAGAGAAACCACGGATAACTATGGATTAGAGCTGTCGACCGCCATAATACTCCTCAAGACGGCTAATGAAGTCTGGCTATCTAAATAGCTTCAAAAATCCTGCCACCGTCGGAACTCGAACCTACGGCCTCCCTGGCATGGGTTCTGGAGTGTCAGCCGTTGATGCCCTGCGGTACATCTCCCGGTGGTGAGGCATCTGGAGGTGAGCAAGAATTTTAACAACACGCTGACAGCGACTGTCCCGGCAGACAGTCAGTCTGTCGGCGACTGTGCCGCCAGAGTCGGTGACGCAAGTGACAAGGAGACGTAGATGACGGCACTGATACTAGTGAAGGGGGTGAGATGGCGGAGACGGTGGTAAAAATAGTGGAGCCGGAATCGAAGGAGACCAAAGTGGTCAGTGCTAAGGAAGCAGTAGTGGCGATGACGGAGCAGCAGCTAGAGACGGAGACGGCGGTGTGCAAGTCCAAGCCAGTGTGACAGAGCCGTCCCAACCGACGTTGAAGAGAGAAAAGATAGACTATGTTGGTATCGTAGACGGAGGATAAGGGAATAGCAAATGAAAAGGGAAACAAAGACAAAAGGTCTGGCGTCGGGAGCCAACGAAGGTGCCAGGAATGTCTGCGAACGCAGTGGAGTCTGTGCTGGAGACGAAGGTGCAGTGACGATGTCGGAGACGGAGGTGTATGTAGAGGGGCCAAAGGCAGTGGGATCAACGAAGTTGGACGCGGTGTCGAAAGCATAAAAGAATTAACTGTGGGAGTCACCTTCAGAGGAAGCTATGTTGTTCGCGGAGGTGCAGGCTGCGTCTGCGATGGGAGAGTCGGAGGAGAAGAGTCACGAGGTGGATGCCGAACGCCACGTGGAGATGGAAGCTGCAGAGGACGGGGTTCTAAGAACGACTGTGTCACAGCGGGCAGCCAAGATGACCGGGGGCGGGGGACGTGAGGAGCGGGCCTGAGCTGGCGGTCTCGAGAGATGTGTGAGCGCCGGCGATGGGGACGCCGTTGGTGGCTTCGGCGGAGGCAGGCGACGAGTGGGACGAAGATGAGATCCAGGGATGTGGTCGGAGGGCGGGAGGGGGAGGGGAGGTGGAATGGACACTCGACGCGAGACGTCGCGGCGCCCGGCGCCGACAGCTGCGCCGCTAACTCTTCGCCCTCCGCCCGCCCCCGCAATCCAGCGCCGTGAGATCCATCCCGCTCTACCGCCGTTCGGGCGCTTCTGGTGCTGGCGTGCGACCCGCGAAATCCCCTAGAGGGCGGAACGTTGACCGCTCGCTCCCACGTCCTCGGGAAAAACACCGGGTGGAGTTTGGGGCGGGCAAAGCGACAGTATTTTAAATTTTCAGGAACTTCAACCACATTAATATTCGTTAGCTTAATTACATTATTATGTATTAGCATTATTAATAATCCAAGAAAGTCGTGAATTTATACACATAAATATCAATAAATAGAGAGACGTTGCTGATATTTGCATATTTGCATCAGTCTATAACTTTACGTTTTACGATTACTTCATCAAATGCAAACATTCAGCAGCTAATTGTAAGTATATAATGATATGCTTTATATCCACTCTTATTGCACTCTATCTGTATGATATTCTTATATTAAATGTATAATTTTTAGAGTTTTTGTAATGCAGTGAAATGTTAAAGAAGTGAATCGAGTTACAAAATAAACTAAAAATACAAAAAATGTGTTGTAAACTAAGACAGAAAAGTTCATTTCAACTTTTGCATCCGTCACAAGTTACCTCATTCGCCTTCTCCAGCTCCCGTTACTAAAACTTGCTGTAATTGAAAGAGATGTTTCCCTATCACTGGGTACTGCTCTGACGTTGGCTTTGATAAACCACAGATAGTTGTTCATTGTAGTAGTCAACGATCACTAATTTTTTGCACAGATTTTATTCGTTTGAAGTATTTTTGAATGTGCTTGAGAGAAAACTAGTTTTCATATTATGAATCATTGTGAACAGTCGCATTCCAATCCGGGATGAAGAGCAGCGTCGTTTTATTCTTCCGAATTTTTAAGTGGAAAGTTACTCTTTGATCATTTAGAACTTTTATAGAACCTTTCTGAACCCATCGTTTTATCTTTCATCGCTTATCGAATATTTAACAAAAATAGAAACCTGCGCCATGCGTTATCGTTTCGTGGACAGTCCATTGCCCTCCTAGTCTGTCCACATTCACGTTGAAATCTTATCTTAAAACCTATCTATGAAGAGAAAAGTATTGCAACCGTAAAAATATAGTAAGCATTTTAGTACTTCAACGTTTTGACGTGGCTTTCTGTGTCCCTGCTCAAACGCAAATAATGGAAACGTTCTAAATATGTCTGTCTTATATTAGTTTAGAAACTGAAAATAATTTAAAACTAACATTGAAAATTATTGTTATATATTGCAAAATACATGTATCAGTTAAGTAAACAAAATATTATTCGTTACCATTTGCTACTTGCGAATAGGTTTCAGGTCACTCTTAGACGTAGGTGTTACACATTCTTATTTTGAAATGTGCAATTATATAGAATATATTTTTGTATGCCTGTAAATGAATGACAATAACAACAATAACATACACGTTCATTGTTTCACACGAGTATATTGGACTTAGGAGGAAATCTTCAGAAAAGTAATTTCTTTTTCAGTTATCACCAAATGCATGTATTCACGCATAGATAAAATAATATAGACACAAAAGGAAACATAATTCGTTAGATTTTTACGAACGGATACTTGAGTACGATGGAATATTTAAACTACATATTTTCGTTCCCCACCTGTAGACAAATCATTCAATCAATTTATATTTTTAAGAGAATATCTTGTTTCTGCTTCTCTCTGCTTTAATATGCTTTGCGTACCTTCCATGTCTCCAAGTACGGAAATACAAACGGACGATCAAAACCGCAACCTCTCTGTTTCGCCTTTTAATTAAATAACACGAAACAGACAATGCAGAATTCTCTTCTCAGCCGATATTTCCTGGAAACCTGTCCCCGTGATTTCGTTCACTTTGAAATACTTCGCTCTCGTTGTAACGTGACACAAATGGTAACAACTTCAGTAGGACTACCAATTCCACTGCAGCAGTGATTAAGGGTTGGAGATGATACCGCATTAGAGTCTGTGCTGGTGAAGATTGTTGTAAAATATGATAGTGTTCATGATGATAACTGTCAATCATTATGACAGGGAATGCGATCGTATTGACACGGCAACGGTGGTGTTTAGGATGATATTATTGGTTCAAGCAGAATTTAATAAGGTAATAATCGAAATAATATTAAAAGTTGTTATTGTGGTATCTCTAATCGAAAGAAAGTACAAACTTTCCCGTAAAAGAGCCATTTGCGGTGATCAACCGGTTAAGTAAACTCAGGGCAAAAATTGCCGTTGTCTTTGTAGCGGCTCGTTTCGGGAGGTCCTATAGTTCGAGTCCTGACGGTGAGAATGTTCGAATTCAGGTGCAGGAATTCCGCCACTGTTAGGAGAGGAGCTGTTCTTTCCGTGGTTTCTCCGATCATTACTAGACAAAGGAGGGAGCAGTATACTAACAAACGCGCAATGAACCGCACATGATATTTCCTTCCTCTTCCTGGAGCTATCATCTTCCCTTACTCACGTTCATTGACACTTGCGTGCACTTTACTGCCACACACATCCCCATACAAAAGACCCATGAAAGTTTATAGCTTGCCTCGCTTGGAGAGATAACTGAAGGGAATTTCACGCAAGTCTACTTGTAGGTCTGCATAGTATTTCACAATGCAGCGTGTGAGGAACATCACTATTTTCCTGGATAATTTTCTCCACAGAAACGGAACTAATGACTACAGCAGTTCACATATAAGCCAACATCAATCAATAAATAAATAAAAAACGAAGCGATGATGGAATTAGCGTCATCGTCGTTGACTGGATCTAATGATGTTTGTTACCTTGTTGTGCGATAGTAAAGCTAGCGACTTATACGCATTTCACATTGAAGCTGATGATACAAAGAAAGAAGCAGTGGACGTAGCGAAGGAAACTTTAAGAGTATTGATCGTACCGGCAGCAGAACTTGCAGCAGTAACTGTTGTCAGCAAATTCACTTTCTATGATAAGTACATATGTACGGAGAAATAGACAAAGATTTGATTCGAAACATCAGAAAGGTGCCAGCGCCTGTGTATGGAATGATGTAAATTCGTTTGGTAATGGAGATGGTATACCGATGGTGGTTAACAAAAAGTGGAGTCTTGTTGCAGCCAGTTGAGGTGCTAGCTGCGATAACAGTACAGTAATCTTAATTCTGATGACAAAGGTTTGAGATTTTAGGATTTGTATCAGCTACATTTTACGTAGGTGTGACTGCCAAGGGATGAGAGTGGAGTAGGCTGAGTGTTGAGATGTCTCCACGAGAAAATTGGCGACTGGTGGTGGAGAATTATAAGGAGCCAGTGTGGTTAGATCACGTAGTCGTGACAGAGGTAAAGCAAAAATGGGTTATTAGAGAATACGTTATTTAAAAACGTGCCTTTGAGGATAAGATGATGGTGAACACACTCATACCTGGAGGAGGTGGCGTGGTCGATGATTGCTTTGGCAACGACTGGCTTGAACGTGGGGCGGGGAGAGTGGAGAGGGTAGTGACAGTGATGGCGGTGCCGACTTTATCAAGGGCGAATGGCGACTGTGGCCGTTGCTGCCGACAGCACCGCCGCACGTGCGTAGCGCGGAGTACTTGGGCGATGGCGGTGTCGGAGTAGGTCACGCCGCCGCCGCGGGCCCGGGGGACGCGCTTCTGCTAATTGGATGGCGCGGGGGAGGGGAGGGGAGGGGAGAGGGGGGATGGCGGCGGGGGAGAGGGCTGGAGGAGGGGGGAAGGCTCCTCAGAAGAGGGCCGTGGCTGCACCCAGGTGATGCGAGATCACGCCCCGCTCTGCGCCGGAGATGGCCCCCTCGGGCATGGGCGAGACGGTCGTGCCCGGGTGAGGACCGGCTGGCGGGAACCAGCTGTACCGCGGATTCAAAACATTTAAATGTACAGAATACAAGGTGCGGAAAATGAACATGAAACGTGTTATGGGGCCTAGATAACGCCTCTTTCTTCTTAATTTTTTTAATCTTCATCTTTTTCTATTTATTAATCTTATTCATCTTCATTGTACAAAATATTAATCAGTTCATTTATAATACTTATTTTTCATTCTATGAATTATTTTAAGAGAAGATCAATTTATTGAAACTGCGATTGTGTATAATAGCTTGCCACAGAATATAATTCGGTATTTAACAATGGAACATAATCTGGTGGCAATTGATTTGGTTGATTTTTGTGCAGTTATTAAAAAATCAACCTTCTGCCTTATTTCCTTTTTTATATTTTATTTAAAATCGTAATGAATTGTGAATTAATGTTTTTGGTTCTAGTAGCCCCACAGATCATCCTTTAAAAAATCAAAGCATTGCGTGGAACCACTGCGTCACCACGCATCTCTTTCCTACATTAACTGCATGAGTCCCCCTTGGTTTCACGCGGTCGAGATGCCTCTTTAGTGCTTAGGAGCCTGTTGTCATCACGTGACAGTCATCGTGTCTTACAACAATTGTAGGGGTTGCTGCAACCCGACAGGGTGTAACACGGTCACGTCAAGCGGGTGGCCTAGTGCAACAATCTTCAGCGGACATAATTTGTACTGATCAGGTAATAATTTATGAACTCTGAGGTATTGTACCGGTTCAGGTATTCGTTGCTCATCGTATTTGAAACGTGAACACTCGTCATGTGCAACTAGCTTTATTATTTAGGTCAGAAAGAGTTAAGTACATTAGAATGGATTCGATCCCTGACGGACCGTTTCTCTCCATATGGGTTGTTTTCCTTCATATTACATGATGTATTTTCTGCGACTTTGATGCAAAAAAGAAATCATTCAAAGTGGGTACAGATAGAAGTGTAAAGTGTAGTTTTTGAAAATTATTATTATATAATGTAAAGTGTGTAAAATTGGAAATAAATACACTACTGGTGCTTCAAGAACGTATACGTTCTTCCATTATTTGTAAAGATTCAATAAATATTTGAAAACAATAATTAACTTTCCAATATTGATAATTTTTAAAAGATGGCGAATATTATGAAACTTATTTATGCTAAAAGAAGGTCATGATTTATCGTCATAAATGCTTTTTTGAAGAAACATAACGTTCTTACCTTTTGATAGCTTTAACATTAGTCGAATTATCCCATGGAGCTATCTTCCCAAAGAATATCCGAGAAATACAATAGTTTCACGTGCCTTAAACATACGTCCCATATAATATATTTCTTGGGGAATATGGTCAATTTAATAAAGAACTAAACGTTAATTTATCGAGTCTTTGATATTTCGCACATTAGAATATATGTTTTGCTTCGAATTACAGTTTGAAAGTTACAGTATGATCGGGAACGACTCGTGAATGCTCCAATAAAAGAACAAAAGCTTCGAACTCCATTTACGGACGCAGATTGGAACAAATGAAACTGGCACTATTTTCTGTTGCGGAACGTTCACAAATTGCAATTTGTACCAATAGTTACGCTTGAGAATAAATAATACCTCCAGGAGACCATTATAACAGTAACAGAATTTCCATATCCCATAGTCACAGAATCCCTTTTACTATTTAACATTGATAAAGTCCTTGTACAAACAAATGTAATTTTGTAATGTACATTAGGAGTTTCTAATATTACTACTCTGTCTGTTCCGCATTGTCTCCAGCATGGTATTTTACAAATCATTATAATGAATATAATAACCAAATGAGTTGTCAATCTCGATCAGGATATGGACATGATATCAAAACTATTCGACTAGTAGGTATTGGGATGAAATATATGGCGTCAGGGAATTATATTAAGCCGTTTATAATGATTCACTTTATAATGACGAGCGAGAAAGAGTAGTGGGAATTCGTTGTTCTGATAAAGGAGTCTCTGGATTTAATATTAGAGATGCAGATTCGAGAAATATTCAATATTTGGATACTGTCCAATTTCAGCAATTGTAATGAAAATTGGAACATCATAGTGTATATAAATTGACTTTCCTCTCTTTCAAATATTCTTTAAATGTAGTAATTTTTCAACAAACAAATGTCACAGAGGTTTCATATAAACTAATATAATCGAGGTGGGAATCAGTGATCTAGACAATGTCATGTTATAAAGATATGTTCGAAAATGATTACCGAGTAATGAGGAGTGCAATATATTTCCCTTCTTGAAGGTTAAGCCACCTATTTGGTGCACTCTCTTAAACTTAGCAATGCAACTGTTGTAATTTGTACTAACCATAATTAAGGTTAATGAAGGGTAATGTACTTCCTAAGTTTCCACCTATTAGTTAAGGATTTTGTTAGGACATGTAGAGCCACTACGTCTATAAAAAATAAGTTTTTTTTCTCAAATGAATTTTATTTTTCAAGTTCTTCAGCATTGCTCGACGTCTGTCGCGACCTCGTTCGACCCCATTGTAGCCACTCGATGCGAATGCGACCCTCGAAGTTTGAAGGCCTTGCGCAGTCCGCGGTTACCATTTATGCTTCACCTCCTTATTGGCAGAGTCATAGTCGAAATACTACTTTGGGATCACTTTCTGCAAAAGTGTCCGATTTCGCTCCAACCGCTAAAGACACTGTCACACGCTATTAGCCACAACGAATTCGTTGCTGTGATTGGTCATCATCTCTCTGGAGCCAAAGATTCATAATTGTTTATAATTAATCATGTTAATTTGCTCTGAAATATAGACTAAAGCATTATCACGGAAGTAACCAATTATTTTAAATGACTATTCACATGTGATGATTATTCTGGCACAAAATGTGATCCCCGATTACGAATACCGGTTTACCTTGCTCGCTATTCAGAACTCTACGCTACAACAACGGACTTCCCTTTGACGCAGGTTGCCGTGCAGTGCGGGCATGTTGAGAGGTAGCTCCGCAATTTCAATTGTTTTACTGGAATGCATAGGTAATGTTAGTTTCCAGCTTTCCAATAGTTTGCACTTTACTATTTCGTGGAGAGCTAAAACATTTATAACAATGTGTTGTATGAAATGTTCGTGTTTCGCTAAAATGCAGTATTGTGGTTGCCTGCTGCTTTGTTTTTTTAGTATTGCCAACAATAGAAACTGGAAATTTATATCGTATTCAGTTACGAACAATAACTCTTTATTTAGCTTGTTTGGGAATTGCGAGAATAAACTCACAAATAAACTCCCTTCCCAATGACTTCACCACAAACGCGTGCAATCGTATTCTTATATCATATAGTACACTGCCACATTTTACAACTCTTTTTGTTAAACAACCTTAATAAATGATGCAAATTGTTCTCTTGATACGGTAGCACGTAATCAAAATGTTTAACATACTGGGAACTGGGTTTAGCAGAATGTGATTTGCTTTGTGATTCAACTACATCGCTTTAGATGTTACAATGCTTCAGTATCACGTTTCATGTGTGTTATTTGTTCAAGATTATTAACATACATCAGGAATTATACGGTTTATTATCTTTGGGTCAACTCATTCTAATATATTTGATTCGTTTCCACATTTCAGTTTGTTATAATCAAGTTATGGCATTTTGCAAGATTAAATCTTTACTCATGGTTGAATTAAAATTCTTTCTGAACGATTAATTTTTGCATTTACTGAATGTTGAATAAATTGAGTGCTTTCCAGCTACTATTGTTCATAACCATTACTTTCTTTCATTCGTTTGTAAATTCATGCCTATTAAATTCTGTGTCAATAAATCTTTGGCTGTGCCTCACTAGTAGCAAAATTGTGTTACATTCATATCAAAGGCAGCAATCACCCAACCAATTTTTTACTTTCTCGCACTTGCGAATGTAGAAAAAAGTATTGTAATCGTGCGCCAGAAAACGGAGTATTTTCGACAGAAAATTCTATTGTTTTATATGGTAAATTACTTCCGATAACGCGCAGTGTAGCCAGAATGCATGGTTTGTGGGTTTTTGATATCGAGAAATCGGTAGACGGCAAACCTGTCTAAGTCTGTCTCTCTCTGCTCGTCCGTCAGTGGTCAACGTTAGCGCTTAAACCGTTTAGCCGATTTTCGCCCAAAGTTGATACACTTTAGTCGTTATGATTGAGTTCTGGGCTTTGGAAATTTGAAAACGGTATTTTGATATTTGAAGGTACTTCATTTGAAGCCTCATGTTCTCACCATCCAGCGATGGATCATCGTCACTTCCCACAATAAAAAAACCTGCACCTTACTTATTTCACTAATGATGTTAGCTGTTGACGTGCGTGGAAACTCTAATCTATCAACCAAAAGGGTGAGAAATTTTAAACGAAATCAAATAACCAAAGAGATGTGAAATATTACACCAAATCAATCAATCACAGAGATTTGAAATGTTAGACAAAATCAATCCATCAATGCGATGTAACGTGTTGGACCAAATCAACCAATCAAATATATGTGAACTGTTAGACCAAATCAAAGAAATGTGAAATGTTACACCAAATCATTCACAGAGATTTGAAATGTGAGACCAAATCAATCAATCAAGAGATGTGAAATGTTATACTAATCAATGAAAGATATGTGAATGTTAAACCAAACCAAGTAAAGAAATTTGATGTTAGACAAAATCAACCACAGACTTGAAATATTAGACCACATCAATCAATCAAAGAGGTGTGAATTGTTAGGGCATATCAATCAATCAAAGACATGTGAAATGTGACGGAAGCCGCGCATGCTCCGTCTGCGTGGCGGAGCGGGGCAGGGCGAGGCGGGGCG